>JALPQD010000141.1:787500-962500 GCA_023101885.1 Typhlomys cinereus | reverse complement strand
TGTTTTAGGTGGTGGGAACGATCGAATGACATTACTTTTCCCTTTCTCTATATACAGCATATTTTTGCTCTTCTTGGATGACATAAACTGATAAATCTCTAAATGCAAATTAAGTGTGATGGTTGAATAACTGCTTTTGAGACACTTGCCCTGTTTGCTACTCTTGTCACCAGCCAGAATCTAACCTTAAGATTCCCAACTGCCCTTCATTGACCTTGGCAAAACTCACAGTGAAGATGCCTTGGGCAAGATGTTCACGGAGGCAGTCAGCTTCTTATCCAGTATTTCCCTGGAGGAAAGATAGTGTGACAGTCACTCAGGGAAAGTCCCAGGGTCTTAAGAGAAGGGATGGGGAACATGATGGAGAAAGGATGGGGATTACCCTGGAAATCCGAGTCTAAGTCAACAATCACCTATGCTGTTCCTTCCCTGAGGTGGTTTGGCTGCACCCCAAGAATTCTTGTGTTGGAAACATAAGCATCTTATCCTAACGACAGCTTCAGGTGGGGAACTTGGGGAATCATTTATGGAGTAGAGATATGGGATTGGGGCTTCTGCGATCTTCTCAAGGATAACATTCCTACAGATACGGGGACTAACTTGCTGCCTAGATGCAGAAGTGCAGAGTCAGCAGCATACAGCCAAGCAGAGCATGCGCAAAGTAAGCTGAGCGCAGTCAAGCCAGAGGCATTGTGGGGGGGGCAACCTCTACTCCAGGGTATCCAGGAAGGGGGACGTGTAACCAAGGAAGACGATTCTGGAGCCTCTTCAGATATAAAGTCTTACTGAGCTTTGGACGCATTGGGTCTGTTACTCCTTCCCTCTTGCCCGTTTCTCCCTTTTGGAATGAGAATGTTGGTCCTATGCCTTGTGCCACCTGTGTACTTCAGAAGTAGGTGCTTCTTTGATTTCACAGGCTCATAGCCAAAGTTAAGTTTGCCTCATCAAAGAGTCTCCTCAGAGAGAGAGAGAGAGAGAGATGGTGGACTTGGATTGATTGCTGGAACCAATTAGGTCCAGGGCCACTTGCTGGGAGGACTGTATTTTACATGTTAGAAGCTCATGAATATTAGGGGCAGAGGCAGAATCTTGTGGTGTGAAAATATCTCCAGAATTCAAGTGTTAGAAATCTAATCCATAAAGTTTGTTAATGGATTTAGAGGTGGGGCTTTTAGGGGGTGATCGGGATTTACCTGAGGATATGTATGGCCCCATGATGCCACTAATGGCTTTATAAGAAAAGGAAGAGAGGAAGCCAACATGCTTGCTCTCTATTAATGTGATGGCCTTGGCTACCCATGATGCAGGAAGAAGGTCCTCGCCAATTATCTAGTATATGCTCTTGGACTTTCCAGACCCAAAACATTATAAATAATTGCCCCAGTCTATGGCATTCAGCTACAGCAACAAAAACCACACTGAGGCATTGCCTTGTCACGTTTCCCTTCACACTAGCATATCTGTAACCACAACACACAGAACCCCTGAGGAAAGCTGTTTCTGAGACTTTTCTAAGGGAGAAGTTGGCAAGTGACTACAGAAAGGTGGTTTTAAGGACAGGCTCAGTCTGCTTAGGGTATTGGAAGTAACTCCGGGTGAAGGAGACCTGGGCTCCATTTCTAGCCCTGTGGTAAGATGGCAATGTAACCTTAGGCAGGTTCTTCCTTTCCTTCTTGAAGCATTTGAGTATCTATGCTAAAATAAGTATCTCCCCTGTCTACCCAACTCCCCTGCTGTATATAAGGTGACTGGTTTAGTCAAGTGGATTCTAATCTTTCTCACCACCAAGAACTGCTTTTACGATGCCATTTGGAACTTAATGGTGCATCTGGCCCATTAAATACCCATGTGACCTAGTACACAGGACTCCAAACAAAAGCAATAAAAGCATCAAATCCAGTGTTTGTTTTGGCAAACATAGGATCTTTTTAACTTTCTTTAAAGGGTTCTACCACAGCCTTAGAACACAATCATCTCTTTGTAGACTTCTGTGTGTGTGTGTGTGTGTGTGTGTGTGTGTGTGTACACCTCTGGCTGATCTCTGATCAGCATCAGCTAATCTTTAAACTTCCAACCAGCTTTCGGTTTCAGTCTTTGATCCTGCATAGCACCGATGACCACTGAACTGTGTCTGAACTGATCCATGAGTCAACAGGAACACTACCACCAAGTCACCAAGGAAGACGTGTGGCCTGTGTGTGAACTTAACCCTCAGAGCCGGGTAGTGCTGGCGAAACTTTCTCAGGGCTCAGAGTCAAGAGAGTCTTATCCCTGTTTCTCTGAAGTGTTGGATGCTGAGCCCCGTTCACTGATCCTTCCTCCATTTGTTCTAGGAGAGAACTACCCTGCCTTCCCTTCTCTTGAGCCCCAGGCTGAAGAGAACTCTATTTAAAGCTCCACATTAATGTGACACTATCACCACCATCGCTGCCCTAGAAAATCCCCGACTGTAAGAAAGAGTCACATGACACAAACTCGGTCAAGCAACAGCACTGAGTCCTACGCACTCAATCATCCACGAAGAAACCTCATTTTATTGGTTCCCAGTGCAGCACATAAACACGAGAGAGTTACACAGCTAGAAAAGAGATTCTGTTGCCTTGCTTGTCCTTTCTAATCTTTTTGGAATGTTAACTCTCTGCACCCATAGCAACCTGTACTTAGGGAAAAGCGTACACAGCTGTGGGGGCCTATTATGCAAAAAAGTCATAAGGCCCTATAAAAGAACAACAACAGAGAAAAGGGGAGGAGCGATAGGCTGGCTCAACTCCATTTTTTTAAACTTTATTGTGTGTGTGTGTGTGTGTGTGTGTGTGTGTGCGCGCGCGCTCACACACGCACATCAGTGGCCACTGTATGTCCCTGAGGAGGACCAAAGGTGACTTAGGGAATCAGCCTGGATTGTATCTGCCTCCTTTTGCTTTGCTCTGGGACTTCCCAGGCTCCACCCACCAGGACTACAGGTGCAGGCTACTATCACTTCCACCTGTTTTTTTTTTTTGTTTGTTTGTTTGTTTGTTTTTTAACACGGGACCTGGGATCCAAACTCAGATCTTTGTTTTTGAGATAGAGTCTTAACCCCTGAGCCAACTCTCCAGCCCTCAACTCCATTTTAAAGCTGGAACACCAATGTTCTAGTCTGTCAGGAAGTGACACTCAATGCACCTCAGGCCCTAGACAGCATAAGGGGGATGTACACTGAAGAGCTCACGGACTAGTTACATGGTTTGGCCTCCTGGTATTTTAAAAATATATATAGAATGTTTTTCTAGTATTTAATATGAAGTTATTTCGCACTCACAAAACTGAAGATTATCTAGCTCCTTGCAGCAAAGCAAGCATTATAATATTGCACCTGAAGTCTCACAAGGCCACATATAGCTTAACAAGACGTGACAGCAGCATCTACCTCTCTAGGCACAAAATGAACTACACAGGTCAACACGGCTCCCGCTATTCTCTGCCAGCTCCAGGGATGGTACCATCAACCTTCATCGTTACACTCGGGCCCTTTATTAAGTTATCTGCCTCTAAGCACCTGTGGTTATGATCCTAGAGCAATCTTAATCCACCATCACCTTTGAGAACACTGCTAGAAGGCTGCCTTCTTCTTCAAAGACACCTTGAGAGAGAGAGAAGGGGAGATTTCTTTACTAGGCATCTACTTCCTTCCATTTACCAGGGTATCTCTATGTACACCTCGAATACTTCATTTGTTCTCCACAACAACTCATGAGGTAGGTGGTCTAATGCCATTTTGCAGTTCTGAAAGAAATGCTTATAGGACCCAGCAGTGGAGCCCTTGCTTTACTCCCTCGAGGTCTTGGGGCCCTGGGTTGGATTCTCTGCATCAACCTACCCTATACTCTCCCCCACAAAAGGAGAAGCAACTTGCTCAAAGTCACATGCATTAAAAAAATGTCAGCATTAAAACAACAACAACAAAACCCTGGCCTGATTACAAGTCCAGAGCTCTTTCCAGCATGCCACAGCTGCTTCAAGAAAGTCCCCCAACTTGGGATAACTTCCTCCTTAGTTATCACTAGGGCTTCTAGAGCAAAGGGGATGCCTTCGGTAAAAATAAGCAAACAAACAAATAAGAGCTGAGTCAGCTACTAGGAGATTTAAGTTGTCTACTTGCACGGGGCTGCAGTTCTCTTAATACCCTGAATGAACTGCTTATCTCTGAGTCACATACTCCTTTCTTACCCACTTTCACTCTTGTGTGCCTGGCAGCAGGATCAGTCATGGGATGATCTAGTCAGGCTCCTCCCACCACCCCAAGCAGAGAGATGTAGAGTCCATCACTGGACATACAGGACTGTCATCAACAAGAGACGGGGGTGCAGTGTGCCCTTCTGGAGCATCCTGGTGGTCCCCAGGGATTCTGGGGCATCTCCCAGGCCCTGGACTGTACCTGGCGATGTCTCTGGCAATTTGTTCATTGGGACAGTTGACAAAGACGACAGAGTGGGTGCCAGAGACGTAGCTGCCGGTGAGGGATGAGTGGAGATGGAGGCTCAGGATTCTGAGCGGAGGGAACGTCAGGAAAGCAGCCGTCATGATCTACAAGGTGGGAAAGAAAAACACAGGTCCATCAAAGCCTCCCCGTAGAAGCTGCCAGGAATCTAGGCTAAGATCACTTTGCCATCCTTACCCACAACATAGTTCCTGAGATCTCCATTGAGCTTCAGGGCTTAAAGTTTTTATGCCTAGAAGTTAGGGAGGTGGCTCGTTGGTAAAGTACTTGCCACACAAGCCTAAGGACTCATATAAAAAGAGTCAGGAGAGGCTCATGCTTAAAATTCCAGTGCTGGGGAGATGGAACCAGACAGCTGCCAGCCTAGCCTCCTTAGCAACTCCAGAACAATGAAGGGCCCCATGTCCAAAAAGATGTGTGACTACCGAGGAACAACACCCGAGATTGACTTCTGGTACACATGCGTGCATGCACATACATGCCCAAATGTGTATACATATTCACACCCACATAATTCATAGATAGTCCTCTGCAATTTCTTGGATAAGGAAAAAGAAAGTGCTCATAAATTTTAAGAAGCTTGCTCAAAACCAAGTGTGGATGATTTCAAGTCCATTTGTATTGTATCAAACTACTTTTGCAGGTAATTTTAATCAGTACCCATTGAACAGGTATCATTCTATGGGGATTATTTTGAAAGATAAGTACTTAGGAAGCAAGTTCACCGATGTCGTTGGTGTGCACAGTTTAATGCAAAAAAAGCCTGTTCTAAAATAGTGCAGCATGTGCTATTGGGACTAAGGGTTGGGAGAATCTACAGGAAGACTCTACCGAAGGCAGAGAGAACAAGCTTTGAAGAGAAGATCTGCATTAGTTGCCTTTCTCATTGTCATGGCAAGAAGCAACTTAAGGGAGGGATTACTTTGGCAAACAGCTCGTATAGCTTGAGAGGAGCTTTCTATTCATCACGGAGGGGAAGACAAAGCCACAGACAGCGCTGCGGCAATGGGAGCAAGCTGCAGCTAGTTGGCAGGTGGCAGAGAACAGATATGGAATGGCCAAGCTTTAAACCTGAGGGTCTACCCCCTCCCCCATCTACTGTCTCCAGCAAGTAGTCACCCCCTAAAAGTCCCACAAATTCCCAAAGTGTACCACTAGCTGGAGCTCATTCAAACCACCACATTCCACCTGTGACCCCCATAGGCTCCTAGTCATCTCATGATGCTTTAAGACGAGTCCGTCCACCTTCAGAATCCTCGCCATCTCACAGCTCCAACACTGTTTAGAAGCCCAAAGTCAGGAGACTCCAAGCAATCTCCTAACTGGGAGCCATTATAAAACCAAAAAAAAAAAAAGTGCATCTTTCTAAAATACAATGCCCAGTGTAAACATGCGCATTTCAAAAAGGAAGATTGGGGGCACAGATTAGAAAATTTGAGCCAAAGCAAAACTAAAAACCAACAGGGCAAACCACATATAATGCAGCTCTATAAGATTTAAAAAAGAGGAGGGAGGGCAAACACACCGTGCCATGGACAAGGAATGGAAAAAGTTTATTGATTCCATGTTTATATGGTGACCAGACTTATTCTCCCAGGGAGAAATGGCGGGATCTGAAGATGGAACAGAATTTTTAATCCCTGGGCTGAGTGAAAGACAGAAGGGAATCAGCAGTCTCTGCTCCAATGCTCGAGCTTGGCAAGTGCCTGCAGGCCATTGGGAGGAGGGCAGTGACCAGCATATGGGTTTGGAGGAAGGGGAGTCACCATGTCCATTATCTGGGGTTGAGTGGGCACGGCCTGCCCTCTGGCTCTATTGCATGTGTGGTCTCTGTCTCGGGTTGGCTCAGCTCAGTTTGTAGATTTCTCAGTAAATGTCTCATGCTTCTGGCACCTACAGTATCTCAGGGTCTTCACTGCAAGTGAAGCGTCACTTTTACAACTTAAGCAATAGAGAATCCGACCTGGCTGCACGATTCCTTGTGTATCACTCTTGCCTTTTACTTGGCTGCAGAACCAGTACCCTGCGCACACAGTCAAGTTCTGAAACTGGCTCAGGATGTAGCCTGACCATCTTGCACTGCAGCTGCAGTGGTCTGTGTGCCTTTGACGAGCCTAGGAAAACACTTCCCCAGGCAGCCTGTTCCAGCCTGCTCTTTCTAGTTCTTTTCAAAATGACTCTGTATTGTTCCACCCTGAAAGTTTAACCTTCTTCCTTTATTAAATTGTACATGTATGGCAGGAGGGAGACAGCAAGCTTCCTTTTATTTTTATTTATTTATTTTGTGGATAGTAAATTCCCTTTTCTTTCTTTTTTTCTTTTCTTTCATCCTGTGAGAGTTTCATACACGAATAGTGACTTCATGATAGTTTTACACCTTAATCCGCAATCCCATCCCAGCCTCCTTTTCCCATGACGACCTTCCCTGTCTGAAACAACAACAGAAGACACAGAGAGGGATAAAGGAAGACACTAGGTGTAAACCTCTGCTCTCCATGCTTGTGTACCTGCGCACACACTACATGTAGAAAAAAACTTTTAAAAAAAATCCTCTATCATGGCAGGGAAGCCAGGCAACTCTAAGGTGGGAGAAATGTTTTGGCACACCAGGAAAACGGAAACTGGACAGGAAGCAAGTCTAAGGCCCAGCCTCAATGACTCCTTCAATGGGTCTCCAGCCTGCCAATTAATGCCACCAACTGGAGGACCAAGTGTTCACATACATGAATCTGTGACAGACATGCAAACTGTAACACCATCTAAATCAGATTTGAAATGGTACATGGGATTGATTACAAGAGGGAGGCATTAGATACATGAAAATATGTGCAGACTCAAATGGCATAAAGTATCCTGTTCACCTGAGCCTTCCCACATGGGTGGGCCTGGAGAAATCGAGATGATGAATCTGGTTAGACTATAAACAGAAGGTCGGGCCAGGGAGTCTGGGCTCAGGTTACAGGTGCTTTGGAGGATTTTAAGTAGGACAGGAACAATAGGATCAAGCAGAACAGAGTGGTAAGAAGTCAGGGAGTGGAGACTGACCAGAGAGCAGCCTAATTAGAAAGTCATTTAATGACTCCGGAAGACATGTTGGTGAGTATGTGGGAAGACATTTGAAACAGAATTTTTTTTTTAATTATCCTAATGACAAACACTTAAGATGAGACCAAAAAACTGAAGAATCCTTCTATTCCGGAATTCTCTGCTTCGGAGTTATTACGGAGCCATTAACAGAGACAGAGGCAACCTCTAAGGAGTCAGTCTGACTCAATCAGACTAAGCGACAGCTGTTCCTCCTGCCTTCCAGCCAGGGTTATGCCGTTGTTACAATGAACCTCCGTCCTTCACCACTGTGTGTCAATCACCAGGAGTGTTTTATATCCACTTGGACTATATAGGCCTATCTGGCTGAGTTCTTATTACCTCCCAGTGTCTCCTCTTCAATAAGCTATATTAGTCCTCTAAACCGCAACCATCCAAGAAAAAAAAGAGAGAGGAACAGCTTGAAGGCAGTTTCCATTATTTCTTCAATGATCAACTCAGTTGACTACAGGGAAAAATAAAAGCAGTAGACCTCAGACAGTTACAAGTAACTTTCTCTCCCTTCCATAAACTTCACAGAACTGGAGATTATGGCACTTATCACACATCCCCTGTACTGCTCCTCACACGCAGCAAGCCCTCCTTAAATACAGAGTACTGAAATGGACTAGTACTATACATCGAAGCGGTATTGCTAAAACTGACTAGCCTGGTGGAGCAAGAAGGTTTGGGGAGGGGGGGAGGTCTTCCACTGTTAACAGTGCTTTTAGCAAAAAACAGGACTTCCTAGGACATTGTAACACCTACCGCTTTATGAGTCTATGGAGGCTTCCAGCAAAACTCTAAACAAAAGGACCGTTCACTACAAGGAGATTGGCCCACAAAGAGGAATAAAGGTGTTGAGGTAAGTAGACAGTGAAGCATCTTGGAAGCTTGTTCCTTAGCTGAAAGTCACTCCTAAGGAAGGTCTTAGGTCAGGGGAGGGCATTCATTCAGCAAGTATTAGTGGTATACAAAGCTAACAGGATTGAATCAAAACTCACCTAGATCACAAGTATTAGATGAGCTCATAAGTCTAAACAGCAGAGGTAAGTGGACCATTTGGTACTACTGATATTGACAGATGGGGTAACTGAAGCAGGGGGCATAAGAAACTCAGTAACAGAATGTTCTTTTTTGCCTTCCATTCTGGATTCTGCAATGAACATGTCTAGGAATCAATGTAATAGGGCTTTTTCATTTGTATTTTGTCAAGTACTTCTCAGCCCATGGGGATTTGACTTGACCCCCCAAGGGACAGTTGGCAATGTCGGGAGACAAATCAGGATTGAAAAGGAAATGGGCAGTGGGTGGGACTGCCCCTAGACCTTTTTTGTTGTACTAGTGATTTGCAATCAAATAAATACATGGCAGTTTCTATGTGCCTCCCATCGAACAGGGAATCTTTACTGGCATTCATTTCTGTATGAATACAACCTTATCACACCAGACAGCAAGTATAACTTTCGAAAAATGTAGATACTGACAAAATGTCATAAACATGAAAAGTCAGCTTAGATCCAATACAACAGTCCCTCACAGAAACATTTATTATAATGGAAGGCAGCTATATTCATAAATATCAATGCCACATTACTCACAACCACAGGAAAAGACTTACCGTGTATGTATCTGTGTGCACATATACATGTGTCATGATTATGTGAATGCACGTGCAAGAACGCTTGCACGTAACAAGCAGAGGTCAGATGTCCTCCTCAGTATCTATGCATCCTAATTTTTGAAACAGGGTCTCTCGCTGAGCCTGGAACTCATCAGTTCAGCTACACCGGCTGGCCACAAGCAACAGGGATCACCTGTCGCACTCCCTGCGCCAGCAAAAGGATTACAGACTCACACTACAGTGCTTTTTTTACATGAGTGCTGGAAATTGCTAGTACAACAAGCACTTTACCAAATGAACCATCATCCCACCCCAAACCACAAACATTGAAGAAATGTCTCTGCATTCTTTTTTAACTTTTTACTCTCTATACAGTTTCCAATTTTACACTTACATAAAATATTTATGTATCCGTTATTTCCTATTTCATTCAGTCTTTCTCCTTCCCTCTCCTTTCTGCGACAGGATCTTGCTGTGTAGTCCCAGATGGTCTGACGTCACTATGTAGACCACACGGACCTCAAACTTGTACCAATCGTTTTGCTTCTGTCCCGAGTGCTGGATTATGGTGGTACAACACCACACCCAGCTTCTTTGTCTTTTTCCGTCCCAAAGTGTGTACCAAGCTGTCAAGAGGTTATGGTTGGCCTTACAGGTCCAGAATAAGGCAGAAGAGACCTCATCTGATACAGGGGTATTAAAATGTTAATCAGGGGCTGGAGAGATGGCTAAGGGGTAGACCCTCTGGCTCGAAAGCAGAAAGACCTGAATTTGGATCCTGGGTCCCATGTAAAAATGCTGAGTGGAAATGGCTGTACTTCCAATTCTGCAAAGTGTTGCCTGGAAAACTTCAGAGCAAAGCCAAGAACAGGTTGAGAAATCCAAAGTGATGCCTGAAATCACTCTTGGTCCTCCACAGGCATGTGCAGTGCCCTCTGATACATAGACACACGCATATGCACACAGTCAAAAAACAAAATAATGAGATTTTTAAAAAATTTAACCAGCTTAGTTTAAAGGAAGCTATGACAGCAATGCTGAATTGATACATTTCCCTGGATGCAAACCCAGAACTCACTAAAAAACAACTCAAAACATTCTCAAAAAGTTAGAAGCCACTGATTTGTGGTAGTTTTAACAATGGCCAGGAAAGGGGAGCACTCACTGTAGCGTGAGCAGCAGCTCCTGCTAGACCCTGGGACTTCTGCTGTCCTGTGTCTGAACTTTTTCTTTTTAAAGATAAGAAAACACAACCCCCAGAAATTTGTAGAGAGAAACAAAACAAAACAAACCCCAAGAGCAGTGCAGAGGGCTATACCTTCTTGCCTTCGTGCCTTCTCAAGCTCCAGGTAGAGGCGTCAGAGTAAAGGGGGCTGCAGTGTAAATGTGGTCACTCACCAGGAGGCATAAAAAGACAGCGAGGTAGCCTGGCACAGGGTACCGTGGTTCCAGCCTCTCCATGGCCGTTGCTGGTAATTTACCACAAGGCAATGACAGTGGACTATAGCCTCGGGGAAGGTGCAGCTGGCAGGCAGACACACAGGGCTTCAACTGCCACTTCCTCCACCTCTTCCCGGAACCCAGCCCAGCCTTGCTCCACCCAGACAGGACACCCGAAGACTGACAGCAGTCTCACCCGGAGAGGTGAGGCATTTTCACAGGACACACCTCTCCTTTGAAAGTTACAACCTAAGTGTTCACACCCACGACTCTTAACAAAAACACACTATTTTTCTCTTCCCAGTCAAACTAACAATAATAACAACAAAAAAGCATAGAATCCCTACAGATACACTAATAAAAAGATACAAACCTTCTTAAGCTACAAAACCTTCACAAAAGCACAACACACAAACAAGACTCTTTCTCAACAGGCTCAAGCCACCCCCAAAACAAACAAGTGCACAGTTGCCTCTCTGTGTGCATTGCCTTCCCCACAGGACCTTCCTTCTATGCCTCCTTGGCTCCATTTCTACTCCCTCCCTAGGGAACTCATTCCTTTTTCCAGGTCGCTGCTCTGGAGAGTCTTTTCCGACAGATAATCCTAGTCATCTTTTAACACACACTAGGCGTATTTAGGCATAAGCATTTAAATACATCATAGGAAGCTGCAGAAACCAGGAAAGCAGAAGGCAGTAGCTGACTACTGAAGTCTCTGTAGCCAGAGTTTCCTAACTTTTAATTTAGCTTTTTAATGAGAAATATTCTAGTTTAAAAACGATGACCATTCCACACCCGGGAAAGGAGATTGAGTGTTCAAGTCACAGGTTGAACTGTTTAAAGAACTGTTTCTATCTCAAACATTCTGGAGGTAGTTACACAAGTATTAAAAAAAAAAAAATGAACGAAGAGTACACTTAACCAGATGAATTTTATTGTATTACACGCAATACATTACAATAGCTTCTCAAAAATGGGGAAATGTTAGAAACAAATTGCAAATTTGGGCAGAGAAATAAAACATGCCTGTTATCAAATCTGGCCCATATATGACCACTTTACCGCCTTCATTTGTAAACTACCTGTTCCTCTGTCCATTTCTCCATCCATGTAGCTATAAATTCTAAAAAGTCAGATGCACTTCCTAGCAAGAGCAGCGAATCAACGGTGGCCACTACGTTGTTGTTGGCTGCACTAGCTCAATCAAATCACTTAATCTCTTTGAAAATGACATTTTCATTTGTAGTCCTATTAAAGATCAAAATCAAGCAAGATAAAAAAAAAAAAGAGATCGTTTTTTTCTTTGAATCGGGATGGAAGGGCTAATACTTCCTTTATACATACAAAGAGTTAACACAAAAATTAGCAATGAATGCTTTACAGGACCTATGAACTTCTCACGATTTCAAGAGTACTTATATTAACCAGCAACTTCTGTGGCTGAAAAATTCTCTGTAGAAAATAAGATTAAATGGCCTGAAGAAAACCTTTGCAAATCCACTAACATAAATCAAGACTACGACCTTTCACAATATTACAGCAATAAGAATGGGCACTGTAAATGACCATTTACCTCAGCTCCTTTGATTGATTTCCTGAGATGGTATCTCCAAGATTAGCAAAGAATTTCCTTTTCATGTTTGTTGGATGTTATGATGTTTAGCTAATGATTATCACGACAGTGGTAGTAGTGCCGATTATGAGATTGATGAGATGAACAGCTATTTCCTCTGAATTGTCTTTGACTCAGATCCTCTTCGACTCTATTCCTTTCATATTCAATTCTAGGGTTATATTCTAGAAGTCCAATTATGCATATCCAGCTCTGGAAGTATCTTCGGATATATCAAGTTTTAAGCCACTCTCTGAGGTTCCAAATGCTGCTTCTGAAGACCTTTTATTTTCTACCATTTCTCCTATCTTTTCTTCCTCCTTATAGAATTCTAATAGCCTTAGACCCTGACCAAGACACACTTCTCAGATTCAGACACTGCATTGCATCTCCATCACCTGCTTCACCACTTTCCTTCTTTTCCTTCGGCCCCTTTACTTTGAAGGTTCTTTTCTACCTCTTTATAGGCGTACAATTATTTTACTGAAAAATCAGACTCTGATCTAGGAAAGGATTCATATCAGCTTCAGAATCAACAAGAACTGAAATTTAGCATTAGCATTCCATTTCCTACATTTATCTTCATCTCTGGTATTGGGATGATGGTCTTTTTTGTTCAAGAATGCAAACTCAGTTATCATCAAAGACTGAAACTTGAGTAGCTCATTATTTTTGCTTTTCTTAATATCATTTATCTTCATCTCTGGTATTGGGATGATGGTCTTCTTTGCCCAGGAATGCAAACTCACTTATCATCAAAGACTAAGTAGCTCATTATTTTTGATTTCCTTAATATCCTTAATAAATCTGACCATTTTGCAGATTCTCCTATGACTTCATCAGCTCTAGGGACCAGTGGTCATTCACAGCATCCTTCCATCAAGCTTTATTAAAAATGACTGGTTTTATGTTATCTTTCACTTTTATCACGACCAAAGCATTGCATTTCTTTAGGTTTTTTTTCCCCAATGCAATCAACAAAGCGATCAAATGTTTGCTTGGTATAATATTTCCTGAATGCTTTGAAAATACTACCATCTAAGAGCTTCTTTCCAGGGAAGAACACATAGCAGCATTAGGATAAGCAAAGAATGAGTTTGTGTGACTGTTATCTTTTCTCCGCAATTATCAGCACAATTAAATTTCAAACTTTTTTTCCTGTCAATTAATTTCAGGCTTCATGAATAAAACAATTACAAAGTAATCCAAAAAAGGGCAGTAGTTACCAACGTTGTGGAGTCTGAGTACGTCAATAGAGGAAAGCCTTGGATTTTTTTTTTCTTTTTGTTGTTGCTTTTATATTTTCCCAAAAAACAAGTAATGTTAGGGTTTTTGTAAAGTCACGTGGTTTTCACCATTGTGCCAACTGAGGCATAAACTTTCTGAATTGTGTCTCTTTCCTTAAAAGTACTGCAAACCATGCCTTTCCATAATAGACTAGACTCAACTTCCAGGCACTGCGGACCTGTTGAAGCCACAGCTCTGATCAGTTTCTTCAATGCCTGAAATACTTGGGCGTCAATTAGCCTTAAGGGGGTCTTCCTTCCCCATCCATCCTGTATTTCTAAGACGACGGCATCGATTTTTAAGTTTCTCAAATCATCTCTGGCTTGCAGGATCTGTATTCCTCTAGTCAATGGTTTCCACCAGATGCCTACAACTAGCCTGGTTGCAAGGGTCTCTGGAGTCACCGCTCTAGGGTCTTGCTCCTCTAGCAGTCTCCATCCTTCTGATGCTTATATTAACGGGAAATGTTCTTGCAGCAGACGCCCAAAACTTTCTCCCCGCTCATCTAAAACGTCCATTCATCCGGTTTCCCTTGGGGTGGGAGAAGATGATGCCCCTACGTCCGGATTACTCACGCCCTTGACCAGATTCTGGCGAATCTGCGTCATCCGCCTCCTCTGAACAAGTGTTTCAGTCTAAGATCTGGCTTTTTCCAACGTTAATGTTCCACCCTGGGTGACCTCTAGTGTCTGCCCCAGCCACGGGGGCTTCCACTAAGGCCGCCCTCCCTCGCTGGGAGCCGCTGGCGTGCACCGTCTGGACGGAGGTTTCGCTCCGGGCCCGCGCCCCACCCCCGCAGGAAGGGGGCGTGTCACTTACCTCCAGCGAACTCTCAGGTGACGTCAGAGCGAGTCTCCACGGCCTTTCGCTCCTCTCGCGATACTTGGCTACGTTCAAAGGGCGGCTGCGCTCCGGCCGATCTCGCGAGGCTTGGAGAAGCGCTCCTCCGGGAGCCGGGTGGGCGGGCCGCTCGGGAGCCGGCAAGATGGCGGCGCAGGCGATGGCGCTGCTGCGGGAGGTGGCGCGGCTGGAAGCGCCGCTGGAGGAGCTGCGCGCGCTGCGGTCGGTGGTGCAGGCCGTGCCGCTCAGCGAGCTGCGAGAGCAGGCGGCCGACCTGCGCCTCGCCCCGCTGTTTTCCCTGCTCAACGAGAACAACCGGTGAGGGAGCCCGCGGGACCTCTCGGTGGAGGAGGCGCGGGCGCGGGCGGGTGGCGGGAACGACTCCCCGTTCCTAGGGACGCCCAGAGGGTAGGCAGGGAAGATGGTTCGAGTCGAGTCGCTCAGCAGGTTTTCTCTGGTCACCCGTTTTCTTAACCAAAGAAGCAGGAATCGGGGAAGAAGAACCAAGTTGCCCACCTGCAAGAACTCCAGCCTGCCGACAGGCAGCGTGGCATGACTGGCACCTTCTCACTTGTCATTGTCACTGCTGTTGAAAGAATGTAAAAATGCTGGTATCCTTGCACACGATGTTCTGCAGACAGAGCAATGTTCAGAACGGACAGTGCGTGACCCCAAAAACTAGATACCTGAATAATCTGTACGAGGAGAGTTGTAGTTATGGACTACCACGGAGCCCCCTACGCGGTTTTTTAAAACACTAAGGTAGATCCGTGGACGAGGATGAGAAATACTCAGATATGGGTTTGTTGAATGAAAACAGAGACTTGCAAAGCTTATGATTCCACTATGTGAAAATTTAAAAAGAATCACCGTTCCTCATGCAGACCACGTCCACACACATCTCTGGCAATCTTAGGTAACATGGAATCACCTGCAGGATTCCGGTAGAAGAAGCTCTTATGGAAATGGGAGTTGAAATGTTAGGTACAAGTTGAACATCTATAATGTTCAATGAGAAACTCTCTGTATTTGGTCATTTAAAGGACTTTTTAGGAAATGTTTGTGATTCTGATTTTCAAAGTGACCTTTTAACTTGAAAGGACCTGTTAGATGGACATTGGATGATTCCAGAGGGCTTTCTGGGCTCTGACCAAAGCTTAACATTATTCAGATCTGCCTAGAAAATACATCTTTTTGTTCTCAGTGTTCACTGTCATTCTTACTAGGTTTGTTGAATTGGTCTTAACAGTCATTACCTTTAAGTTTTCTTTTCTAACTAGTTTTTTCTACCCTTTCACTTCCTCACAAGTGAGCTTCTCGGGTCACTTAAATTTATTCCATGGTTTCCCTTGCCTACACTGTGAAACCATGATTATTTAGTTGGTATGACAGCCCTTCCTGGTATATGTCCATCCTACTAGTCTTTCTCCTTTTGTTTTCCTTAACAAGTTCTGTCTGTTTCATCTACCATGTGACATCACTAATGTTCCTGGAGCATGACTTGCATTTTTTTTAACTTTATTCATATTAATGCTTCTAACTGAAGTGCCCTCTCCTCTCTCTTTTTTCTTTGCTTTGGGATTTCTCAGGCTCTGTCCACCAGGACGACTGCCATTTTCTCCTGACCTTTTTTTAAACATGGGACCTGGGATTCAAACAGCACTTTCTGCTTGCAAGGCAGAGTCTTAACCCCAGAGCCATTTCTCCATTCCTCCTCTATTCTGTCTTTTTAAGGCCCAGCTGAAGTGGCACATGCTCCAAAAAAGTCTTTTTCTCCAGCTGCAAGTGAACTCTTAAAGGATATTATCATTATTTCTGATTATGGGACAGTTACTTTGTTAGAGTTTATAGTTTTTAAATGCTTTGAGGACATATATATATATATAGTGTATGTGTGAATGCAGGCACTTAATATAGGTTGGAGGGCAGCCTCAGGTATTGGTCTTAGCCTTGAACCTTGTAGGAGACAAGTTCTGCTTTTTTGTTGTTTGTACCTTCATAACCCTAGGCTAGCTGGTCTGAGAGTTTCCAGAGATTCTCTTCTTTCTACTGCTCATCTCACCTTAGAATACTGGGATTATACCTCTGTGCTACTGTGCCCACCATTATATGGGTTCTAGGATTTGAACTCAGGTCCTCACACTTGCACAGGTCTTTTAGTCACAAAGACTAAAACTCTTGGCCTTTTATTTATTTATTTTTTTATTTTTTTACTTTTTTTAAGATCTTGCCATTTAGTACTGACTTCAAGCTCAGTATAACGTGGACTGCTGTAAATTTACAATTCTGCCTCCACCTCCCACGTGCTGGGATTACAAGTGTAAGTCTGAACAGCTTTTCATATTGAAGGTGAAGAGACTTGGAAAAGTTATACAAATTGGCAGCAGGAACTAAAGTTGGGAAGTTTAAGAAATAAGATGAATGGGGGCTGGAGAGGTGGCTCAGGGGTTAAGCCTCTGCCTTGCAGGCAGAAGGTCCTGAGTTCGGATCCTAGACCCCACGTATAAACGCCAGGCGAAAGCGGGGGCAGCCTGCGTTTCTGGTCCTGGTAGGGCGGAGCCTGTGAATCCGGGGGCAGAGTAAACAAGGAGAAGGCGGTCCATGGTGGTTCCGGAATTCGCCCGTGGTTCTACACACACATACACGCACACACACACATACACGTGCACAATTGAATAAATAATAAAAAAAATTAAAAAAAAAAGAAATAAGATGAATGGAAAAGTGATGGAGTACTGGTGTAGGAAGCAATAATTCAGAACTGAATATATTGTTGATGCCAATTGTAATTTGTAGGAATACTTCTTTTCTGGATAGGATTCAGGTAGTTTCCACATACACTGTAATTTTCTTGGCTAAACCAATTAGATCACAGTGTTGATTGTGGTTCTGCTATTGTAGACATAAATGTAGACTCTTGACCATTTCCGTGAGAGAAATTAAGACCTAAAAACTGATTTATAGCAAGAAAGTCAAATAAGAATGATTCTTAGGCATTTTCTTTGGCTTTTTTGGTACCTAAGGACTACATGTGACCTGAGTTTGTACACTATGCAGTTTAAACCCATTGCTTACTTTAAAGAAAGATCGATTGAAGTAATTTACAGACAGCGAGCTACATAAAATAAAATACACAATTTCATATATTTTGATGAGTCTGTGTACCAGGAAACCATCACGATGGTCAAAAGTTTCTCCACACCGCTTGGTCATTACTTCAGCCAAGCAACTACCAATCTGCCATCACTGTGGATGGATGAGTTTGGTGGGATTTGACTGATAAGAGGAAGTGCTGCATACATAGAATCATGCTGTTTGTTCTCTCATTTTGAAATCTTTTGCGTGATTAGTTTGAGATTCATCCATGTGGGATGAATAAATAGTTCATTCTTTTTATGTAACTGAATAGTAGTCCAGTACTCTACTTGGTTTATCTATTCCTTTATAATAAACATTTGAGTTGTGTTCTGTTTGTGGATAGCATAAATAGCACTGCAGTAAACATTCATATACAAGTCTACTCACAAAAAGAAGTCTTTCTTTACTCTTTGAGTAAATAACTAGGAATGGAATGGCTAGACAGTTGGTAAGTGTGTTTACTTTAAAAAAATGCCAAATTGTTTATCATAGTAGTTATACCATTTTACATTACCACCAGTAGTATAGGAGAAATGAATTTATAGATGTAAATATAAAACCTACAACTGTAAAACTTTTTGACAAAAACGTGAGAAAATCTTTTTGGGACATTGGTTGGGTTTAATAGATTCCTTGGATGTGACAGCAAAAAAAAAAAATCAATAAACTGGAATTCATCAAAATTAAAAATTCTGCTCTTTAAAGGTCACAGAATGAAAAGAAAGGGCAGTGGAGAAAAGACTATGTCTGATAAGATATGTAACGAAACATACAAGAAATGAAGCAGGTAAATGGACAAAAGATTTAAAATGAATATTTAGGTGTGGCATGTAAGCACATGGTCATCACAGGTCTCAGGCTTGTGTGGCAAGCGTTTTACCTTCAGCCATCTCCCAGGCCCGCTTCAAAAAGAGTTCTACAGGTTAGATGTCATTGTGTTACTTTTCTGCCTAAGCCACATTGTCATTTGCCACGGCTTCCCTGATGGAGGGGACAAGACACTGAAGTCCAAGTGTGGCGTAAAAGACCTCAGAATCTGGTTTCTGTGTTTTGTTTGTTTCATTTCTTGCCATTGATTTCACTTTTTTATGTTTTCCTACCCACTCCCTGTTCTGACCCAGTTATTACAAGCTTTACGTGGTTCCTTTGAAGTAGTGGTACTAAACCTTACTACTGCCTCTTTTGCTTGGAGCAACTTTTCTAGATCACTCTTGTTTTTCTTAAAACTTAATTCAGTTGATGCACTTGAAAAGCTTGTCCTAGATCTGTATATGTAAACTTTTTAGTAGCTTCTAGCTTTGCTCTTATTATTTCCGTACCTAAAGTATAGTTGCCTTTTAATTTTCTTCTTCCATTAGAGTGAACTCTCTGGGTCTAGAAAGTTCATCTGGTCTTTCTTGCAGCCCTAACATAGACTGGAAGTAGCATCAACATCTGATGAATGAGCAGAAACTGCTATTTGAAGAAAGTCTTTGGAAGAAATTGTCCTGAGTCAAACTTTAAGTGTTAGGTTGGTACTTCCCAATCTGACAGGACATGAACTAATGAGATCTGTGCCATCTTCTTCAGGGAACAGACTGCTTTATGTGTATCTATTCTGGAAAGATTGCTGCAAGCTGTGGAACCAGTTCACTTGGCCAGGAACCTCAGGGATGACTTACAGAGGGGACTGACTCATCCTGATGATTCTGTAAAAATCCTCACTCTGACGCAGGTATGACATTTTGCTAACACTTACAAGAAGTATCTCAATCATTCACTTAGCAAGCACTGATTGAATTCCTTTGGCATGTCAGGGATCATGCCTGTAGGTGTGCTGTTGGAGTTACCAAACTAAATGAATCTGTTTTTTTCCTTCAAGGAGCTTATGGAATAGAGAAAATGATTTTCAGGTATTCAGACAAGCACACTGTTATTTAGGTCTTCTTTGAACTAAGTATAGAGTTCATTAAGCCAACAACAGGAAACATCAGTTACTGGTTATCTTCTTGAAATGTTAGGAGTTAGTTTAGCTACTCAGTAGACATTCCAGTACTCTTCCTTTTCTTCTTTGAAGTATTTATTTAGTAAAAATGGAGAAGATATCAATTTGTTCCCTGACCATGTATAATAGAGACTGCCTAGTCGTCATCTAAATTTTTACTCTGGAATTAAGAATTGTATTCTCTTTTTAGGCTCAAAGAAGATAATTTGTCCAAAATCAGTGCAGTGAAATAGTGATGTGCTAGGATGTATGTTGTTTTTACTATTACTTGAAAGTACAACATATAATATGTGTGTTTGACTTTAGTGAATTTGAGTTGTTGTGAATTTTTAATAACTTGTCTAATTTCTGTATTAAAGTAGTTACGCACTCAGGAAACTTGACCCTCATGATTTCACATGTTGCTCTATCTTGGAAAAAGTGTTCCAATCTGTTTTTCTTTCAGATCGGAAGAATTGTTGAAAATTCTGAAGCTGTTACTGAGATTTTGAATAATGCTGACGTACTAAAACAGATTGTCTATTGCATTGGTGGAGAGAATCTATCTGTAGCCAAAGCAGTAAGTTTGCTAGAATTACCAGCTAAATATGCAGAGACATTAGTGCTCTAAAGTCAAAAGGGGCTGAATGGAAAGTTTATAATTTATAATAGATGATTTATAGACCTGAAATGGACTGAATTTGTGACCTTGTTTAGAAATGTCACATAAAAGGTGAGCTTCTTCTATGATATTTGTCTACATTGTCTGTCAGATTTACAAAGATATAATGAATTCTCGTTTCATTAGTTCATTTTATGCACTAATTTTCACAGCAGTCAGAAAGTACGTGTAAATTTTCTGTGAGTTTCTGACTTAAGAAATATTGTTTTTCCTTATGAGGCTATCAAATCCCTGTCAAGAATCTCACTAACCCAAGCTGGACTGGAAGCTTTATTTGAAAGCAATTTGCTGGATGACTTGAAAAATGTAATGAAAACAAATGACATTGTACGATATAGAGTGTATGAGGTAAGCACACTATCTAATGCTTAAAACCAGAAGGGTGGGTTGGCTCATTGTGTGTGTGTGTGTGTGTGTAATATATTATATTATATATCGTATGTATGTAAGAAATATATAATCTATACTAGGCCCTATAGGGAAATACTGAGAATATTAGGACATGTTCCCAGTCTGGTGTGTGGGGAAGTTAAAAGCACAGTTATAGTATCATAATAGATACCATGAAGACTGAAAGAATTACCACTAATAGTGGTAAGAAGCTTGTTTCCACCAGCTTTAAGTGGAGCATTGTGCTAAAATGCATACTATTGCTCTTTTTTTGTGTGTATGTGTATGTACTGGTACATTAACACATGAATGTGTGACTGTGGAGGCCAGAGGGCAAGACTCAGTGTTGTTCCTCAGGTGCCATTTTCCTTGTTTTTTGAGACAGGGTCTCGTTGGAACTTGCTGAGTAGGCTAGACTGCCTGTTTCCAATTCTTTAGCCCTGGGATTGAAAGCATCTGCCACTGTGCCTGGCTTTTTTACATGTGTTTTGAAGACTCAAACTCAGCCCCTGGTGTTTGTGTGTGTCAAACACCTCACTGACTGTCTACCCAGCCCCCATGTCATTTCTTCAAGTAAACTTTCTGTTATCAATCCCAGTATTAAATGAATAATTGGCCCAAGTCCACACACTTATTAATAAGCCGCATATTCGAAAGCTGTATAATTTGATCCTTCTTTAGAACTTTTACTTTTCATACTTTAACACCACACTACTGTTTTCCTTTGTTTCTTTGCAGTCTTCTGGCTCATTGTTCTTATTAACCCTTAATTGTTAGAGCCCGTGAAGGTGGAGTCATGGCCCTTGCCCTCACTTGTACTCTATACTCACACCTCGGCAAAATTATTCCAACTCCAGTTCCCACCTGAGTTCCCACCTTTCACACGTTAGCTTCCAACTCAGATCCGTCTTCTGAACTAAAGTCCTCGTGTCACACTGCTGACTCACTTATGCCTCTTGTGGTCATATCCCAGGCCCCTCGCACTCATGCCCAAGCTAGGATTCTCCATCCACTCCATGCTCCAAAGAAAAAGCAGAAACCTACGTAGTTGGGTGCCAGACCTTGAACTCATTCTTTATGAGGACTTGTTCTTCTGCCACATAACTATCTTATCATGTCCATTTTATTTAAACCCATGCATTTCTCATTGGTGCAGCCATCACCATCCTAGACCAATCTGCCAGTGTCACTTCTCTGGACTATTGTATTCGCATCCAAATTGATGTCCTTTCATCCACTTTTCTAATCCTTAGTATATTCTACATGCACTTAGAATTTCTTTTTCAAATTTGTTTTAATTGATAAAATTGTGTTTATCATTATCACGTTTGTAGCATATACAAGAACGAACTTTTAGAGACCTGTGCTTGTTCTCCCTCCTCTAAACTCTTCAGTGTGCTGGCTCTTACTGAGCTCCGAGGACACACTGTCAAATGAAGACACAACTGACAAACAAGTTAATGACTTCTTTGTGTTTTTGTGTTGGTACATGCTACGCAACTACTGTACTATTGAGCTATGTCTCTGTTTAAGACCTGGTTTTTATGTTTGCTTTTGTAAATTAGAGCTTTTACACCTTCATGAATGATTTTTTTTTTGGAGGGGGGTGGAGGGAGAAGAAACATTTCTAGATTCAGTGGAGTATTTCTTTGTCAAAATAATTTGTCATATGTTCGAAGAAGTTTGCCTACAAACAAATAATAGATTCTTTTCAATTATATAGTTCTCATTTAACTTAAAATGAGATCCAACAGGTTTGGGGATGGTTTGACCTTATTTCTTTTTCTGTTCTTTCAGCTAATTGTGGAGATTTCTTCTATGTCACCAGAGTCTTTGAACTATTGTGCCACGAGTGGATTGGTAACACAGCTCCTACGAGAGCTGACTGGTGAGGATGTGCTAGTCAGGTGTGTTGGATGAGAGAGTCTTTTAAATGAAAAGGATCATGAAAATAATCTGGGGCTTATCATGCTCTTCCTTATTAGAGACTGTACTTTGACTCATTTTCATAAGTGATTGTGTCTTTAAGAAGAGAATTTTAGAAAACTGCTTATTACATCATAGTTATAGGTTGCAACTTTGCAAAAAACTTTAGTTGTTCTCTTTATCCCTGAGCACATACATTCTTAAACAGTTATAATCACATAGTAACTGGTGTTTTGAATGATTTAGCATCTTTTCAAGTAGAGTCTCAGAGCATTGTCAAATAATTGTAATCATTGTATATAAGAGATTCATTTTGCTTTTTGTTTTTTGTTTGCTTTTCTCTTTTGTTCTGTAAGGGATTAGTCCCAGGGCCTGAACATGCTAGACAGCTGCTCTGTCACTGAGCTATTTCACTGGCCACTTTCTACTGTTTATTTTGTGATAGTGTCTCACCAAGTGCCTCAGACTAGTCTTCCACTGTCTGTAACCAGGCAGGCCTTGAACTTGTGATCTTTCTGTCTAGTCTTCTTGAAAAGCTAGGGCTATAGGCTTGTCACCGAGGCCTTAGTTTCCTCATCTCTCAGAGTGATACTAATTCTGTAAAAAAGATGAGGTTTAAGTGAATTAACATAGAAACCAATAGAAGGACTGATACAAGCCTTCAAATGAGGGTTAATTATAGTCTCTTGGAACTCTCCATCTTTTCTATTCCATAAAACTCCTTTTAATATTTAACAAATGTTTCCATACTGCTAACCATAACTTACTACATACTCACTGCAAAGCACTAGTTGGCTTTTTTTTTTTAACCATTACCATATTATAGTTGTCATCTTTCTGCACACAGTTTTTTTGTGGGTTTTTTTTTTTTAATTAAATGACTTTCTGGTTTTCATGTTTTTTAAATGTGACTGTACTTGTTAACAATTTATATGGACTGGAGATGGCTCAGGGGTTAAGACTGCCTTCTAAGCAGAAGGTCCTGAATTCAGGTTCCAGATCCCACGTAAAAATGCCAGGCAGAAACAGTGGCAAGCCTGAACTTCTACCTTGGTCGGCAGAGCCTGGGAAATACCAGAGCTAAGCAAAAAGAAGGTCAGAGCAATCCAGGATGATTCCCAAAATCACCCTTAGGCTTCACAAGGACACACAGTGCCCTCTGATGCGCGCACGCGCGCGCACGCACACACACACACACACACACACACACTTGCAAAATAAATTAATTAATTTAAAAAATTCATATGTATAATCTGTACATGTTCCAAAACATTTGAGAATCTTAATCTAATGAGGGACATAGCTGAACTTTCCAATGATTGGATATAAAAACTTCACTGTCGGCTGCAAAAATACTGCTTTTAATTTAGTCATGATGGCACTAAAGAATTCTAGTGAGTTAGTATGTGGTAGTGGCAGCATATTTGTGTAAGGAAGTATTAGTTTTTACAGAAGTATAGTGGGAGTATGCAGGAGTAAGTGGCCAGCTGATGAGTGTTCTTTAAAATAGTTTAGTAGAAAATGGAAGAAATGAATAAATAAGAAAATCTTGACATCTATTAAAAATAAGGTTAATCTCTTATTGGATTTCCAGTCAAAGATCAGGATTTAATTCCGAAGTCTTTCTGGTAATAACAAGTGAATCCAGATAAGTTACTAAAACATAGCTCTTGTGTCCTTATCTTTAAAGGAGAGCCAAGAATATGGGCCTTTCAGATTTGCTGAGAAGAATTAAATGAAATATGACCCATATGAGAACAGTTACATGCTCTTCATATGCAAAAGCTCCTTGTTTTTGTCCTTATTTTAGAACCACCTGTATAGAGATGGTGACATCATTAGCATATACCTATCATGGACGACAATACCTTGCTCAAGAAGGAGTAATTGACCAAATATCTAATATTATTGTTGGAGCAGATTCAGACCCTTTCTCTAGCTTCTATTTGCCAGGTAAGAGTACATATTTTGCTTCTAAGTTATGGTGGTTCATAAACACCAGGGATTGTTTGCAAAGATGACTGATTTGAAGTATAGCCACCAAATTCAACAGTATATTAAAAGGATCATGAATCAGAATTAAGGATTGATTTAGCATGTACAAATCAATAAATAGGATAAATCAAATTACTAGAATGAAGGATGAAAAACATGTCATCTCAACAGATATCAAAAAGGCATTTGACAAAAAAAATTGACATCCTTTCTTCATGAAAACTCAACTGATTAGCTATAAATGTAATTCAGGTCATGTATGCAGTTCCACAGCTGACATTGTATTCATTTTTAAGAGGTTGAAAGTTTTTTTATCTACAGCCAGGAACCAGATACCTACTCTTACCTATTCTATTCTGTATAATACTGGAAATCATAGGGTATATTGGTAGAGGAAAAAACAAAAGGATTAAATTACTGTTTGTAGGGAACATGATCATACATATAGAATACTTTACAAACCCGGTCAAAAAACTGGTAGAGCTAAGAAATTGATTGAGTAAAGTTGCAGAATACAGTAGCAGAATAAAAAAATCAGTAGCACTTTGTGCCAACAATGAACTTTCCAAAAGAGAATTCAACCAAGTAGAACCAGCAGTAGTCTCCCTGCACTTCTAGCTCTGGTGGGTGGAGCCTGGGAAATCCCAGAGTGAAGCAAAAAGGAGGTAGAAGCAATCCAGGATGATTCTCAAAGTCACCCCTGGTCCTCCACAGAGACACAAAGTGTCTTCTGAGACACACACACACACACACACACATACACGCACGCGTGTGCAAAATAAATAAACATTTATCAAAAGAGAACTCAAGGCAACATTTCCATTATAATATCAATCCCTCCTCCCAAAAAAAACAAAGAAATTGAAAACTTGGTGTAGCATTCAGTGAACAAGATATAGAATCTGTTTCAATGTTTATTGGATAGGTTATATCCACAGTGGATGGTATTTGACCTCAAAAAGAAACAACTCCTGTTGTTGACACACTCTCCCTCGAGGACATGCTAAATGAAGAGAATGTCACATGATCTCACTTGCATATATACATAATCTAATGAACTCAAAAGTAGAGATTAAGTAGTGATTACAGGGCGTAAGTTACTCAAAAGATAAAAAGTATTAGGAGTGAGTACAGCATAATGCAGCTGGGTCTCGGTGTTATTGCTTCCCGAGCAAAATCAAAAGTTCAGATCCCCAGACTCTATGTAAAAAATTTCAGGTGGAAATGACAGGCCTGTAATTCCATCCCTGGCTGGAAGAAACCTAGGAAACACTAGAGCAAAGCAATAAAGAGGTAGAACAATCCAGGATGATTCCCATTGTTATCCTTGAACCTCCAGATGCACACACATTCAAGTGCCCTCAGTGTACACACACACGTTTAAAAAAATAGAACAAAATAACTACAGATAACAGTATGTTGTACACTTAAATTCTCCTAAAAGTAGATTTTAATTGTCCTCATCACAAAAAAATTGTTTAAGGTAATATATGTTTTAATTTACTCATTTTGGTCATTGTATTTCCAAGCATGTTATACATGATGTTATGTACAGTTTTTAATTTGTCAGTTTAAAAAGTTTACTTTAATAAAACATATTCAGAGCCCCTTAGTGAGGGCTGGAGAGATGGTTCTGCATCACAAAGTCTCTTAGATGAAATGTGTCCCTGGGAATCCTGCACTGTGACTCATTTTCTGAAACAGTCAGTGCCTTTTAGAGCATTAAGACCATTTTATTTGGAAGCTCAATGAAAGGAAACAAAAGTACTAATAATGACATTTATAGTATATCTCACAAATTTTGATGAAATACCCGAGATGAAATCTTTATGTGATAGAATCTGCTTTATCCATTCCGTTCCAGGACATGGTTGTTTAGTCTTTCTTAAACACCTTTAGCAATTGGAGAACTTCCTCTTGAGATAGTGAACACACCTGTTGAAGAATTTCTTCTAGTAATGTCTTCAAGCTTGCCCCGTCATTGGCAGCCAATGTCAGTACTTGTCTCCTTCTTACATACGACAGTATTTCAGCATATAGACCCGACTCCCTTGACCTTTGGATTTCTGTTCGCTAAGAACTGCACACTGCTTGGGTCCTTTAACCTCCTTATGTTCTCTAATTTCCAGCCAGGACAGCACTGTCGTCTAGTCATCTCTCTGGTCTATAGTTCATTGTTTTTCCTGTGTAAAAGAACGCACAGTTGTGCATTTTATTCTTTAATAAATGACTTTAAAAGATATTTTTAAATATCTTTAGGTTTTGTGAAGTTTTTTGGAAACCTGGCGGTCATGGATAGTCCACAGCAGATCTGTGAGCGCTACCCTATCTTTCTGGAAAAAGTATTTGAAATGATGGAAAGTCAGGACCCTACCATGATTGGTGTAGCTGTGGACACAGTTGGAATCCTGGGATCCAATATGGAAGGAAAACAAGTTTTACAGAAAACAGGTTGGTATGTCTTGCCATGGCTTTTTTTTTTTTTGGATGGGGGTTTATTTTAATTTTTGGTTAGGATTCAGTTCTCAGTTTTGTTTGCTGGTGGATTAGCTATAGTAGAAACTACTTTTTATGGATGACAGTTTGTAATCTAAGACTGTGAACTCATATCTGAAATATTATTCCTAAAAAGCTGCATCTTTTACTTCTTACTATTCAGGCTTTTACCAACCGTCTAGAACTAAAGCTTGCTTACTGCCATGTCGTCCTTCACAAAGTCCTTAAGCATCGCAAACTTGCACTCTGGCAAGTGACTTTCTGAGTTTTTTGCTGCAGAAAGTATGTTGTGTCCCTCATAATACTGATGGTAACATTATTTTCCTCCCATCACTTCTCTGGCCTCATTTACCTCATCAGTGACAAGAGCATAACAATTACTTCTCTAGGATTTTCAATATGTTGCTTTTCTTTTGTATGTGTAATATCAAAAAAGAAACAAAATTTTAGGCTAGTAAGATGCCTGAGTGAGTAAGGGCCCTTAACCTCCAGACCTGATGATCTTGGTTTAATGTCAAGAATCCACATGGTAGAAGGAAAGAACCAGTCAATTCCCACAAGTTGGTCTATGACCTCCACTCCATGCTGTGGCACATGCACACACACATAATATATAAATGTATTAAAATGTTGGGGTGTATATGTGTGCATACAGATGTGTAGAACTGTAGTGATACTGGGAACCTTGCTTGATCACTTTCACCTTATTGTTTTGAGGCTAATTAGACACAGCCCTCCACTGGGACCAGTCTGCAACCAGCTTGTTCTGGAGATTCCCAGGCTCTGCCTCCCAGTGCTAGAATTATTATGGGCCACCACATCTACCTGGCATTTTTTATGTGGGATCTGGGGACCCGAGCCCTGTTCCTTCTGCTTACACACAATGCTTAAATTGCTGAGTCATCTTCCTGGCCCCAGGAAACAAATAAGGACAATGTTTATGGCATATCCACACATTTCTTACATTATAACAAATTCTACACAAAATATGTCACTGTTTTGAAAATTCTTGTGAAATAATGTTAAAAATTAATATGCCTTTGTTCTTGGCAGCTAATACACTGTTACCTATACTTTTCTAAGTCCTGTATAAAACATTCATGTCATGCTAAGTTTATAGACTGGAGCAATGGCTCAGGGGTTAAGACTACTTCAAAGCAGAACATCTTGAGTTCAGATCTCATGTCCCATATAAAAAAATACCAGGTGCAAATAGTAGTGGCCTGAACTTCTGGCAATGATAGGCAGAGCTTGGGAAATCCCAGAATGAAGCAAGAAGGAAATAGAAGCAATCCAGGATGATTCCCAAAGTCACCCTTGGGCCTCCACGAGGACATACAGTGTACTCTCTCTCTCTCTCCCTCTCTCTCTCTCACACACATACACAATAAATTTTTTCAAGTTACATTTTTTACATCAGACCCATTAGGATGGTCATTATTTAAATTTTTCTCTTAAGACATAAATGTTTCAGATATCTAAAAGAAATCCTGTGCTTTCTAACTGGAATGTGAAATGGTACAATTTGTATGAAAAAGTACAAAAGTTTCACAAAAAATAAACATAAATTAACATATGGTCTAGCAGTTCCATTCTAGACATATACTAAACAGCATTGAAAACAGACTCAGACTCACTCATGTTTATAGCACAATGATTATAGTCAGAACAGTTGGAAACAGCCCAAATACTCACTGATGGATAGGTAAATAAACAAAATCTGGTATTTACATGCAGCAGACTCTTGCATGTTAAAACATGAGGTTATGACATAGGCTGCAGCATACAAAGCTTAAAGCTCTTACCACCTATGAAATTATACAAGAAACAGAATTGTCACATTCACAGAAATAAGGCAGGGCATGAATACCAGGGCATTAGAAGAAGGGAGAATTGGTACAAGGTACAGTTTGATTTGTTGAGAAAGTTCAAGAATTATATAATGGTGATGGCTGAATGTTAATGTATTTAATAGCAGAACTGTCCTTAAGATGGTTAAGTGGTAAGCTTTAAATTATTGATAATTTTAACATGTACCAGTAAATGTTATGGTTTTCCTTCAAAGGAACCCGCTTTGAACGCCTACTCATGAGAATAGGGCATCAAGCAAAGAATGCTTCCACAGAACTGAAAATCAGATGTTTAGATGCAGTTTCATCTCTTCTGTATTTATCTGTAAGTAGGTTGGGAATTCAATGGAGACTGGGCGGTGTTTAGGAGGATGAGTCAGCACAGTGCTAGTTAATAACTTGTAAATGCCACGTCTCTCATGGCATTTTGATGAAAAACGATGACCCTCATTTATGACTAGTGATATTTTTAAGTTAGAGTCCCAGAGTAATAGAACTAGAGTGGCTAAGGGTTGCTTAACCCCACCAATTCCTTTGGTAAGTTCTGGACTAAGTTTGGGGGTGAGGGTCCCAAACTTAGAGGGTCACACAGCAAGTTAACCACTGACTGCTAACAAAACCTAGGTTTTCTGACTTGTAATGAATCTTTTTCTCCAGATACATGAACCTTGTCCTTTTCTTTTCTTTTCTGGCTGTAGCCGGAGCAGCAGACTGACGACTTCTTGCGGATGGCAGAGTCCTGGTTTTCCTCTCTGTCTCGGGACTCCCTAGAGCTGTTCCGTGGCATCAGCAATCTGCCCTTCCCTGAGCTGCGCTGTGCTGCCTTGAAGGTGTTCACGGTGGGTGTTTTCTTCTTCACGGTCCTTTGGGGGCCGCCCGCTCAGCTTGGAGTACATATGGGCCAGTGCCCTGCTCAGAGTGTGCCCCTCCAGTGCCCTGCCCGGAGTGTGCCCCTCCAGTGCCCTGCCCGGAGTGTGTGCCCTGCTCGGAGTGTGCCCGGTCCAGTGCCCTGCTCGGAGTGTGCCCGTCCAGTGCCCTGCTCGGAGTGTGCCCGTCCAGTGCCCTGCTCGGAGTGTGCCCGTCCAGTGCCCTGCTCGGAGTGTGCCCGGTCCAGTGCCCTGCTCGGAGTGTGCCCGTCCAGTGCCCTGCTCGGAGTGTGCCCGTCCAGTGCCCTGCTCGGAGTGTGCCCGGTCCAGTGCCCTGCTCGGAGTGTGCCCGGTCCAGTGCCCTGCTCGGAGTGTGCCCGGTCCAGTGCCCTGCTCGGAGTGTGCCCGGTCCAGTGCCCTGCTCGGAGTGTGCCCGGTCCAGTGCCCTGCTTGGAGTGTGCCCGTCCAGTGCCCTGCTCGGAGTGTGCCTCTCCAGTGCCCTGCTCGGAGTGTGCCTCTCCAGTGCCTTGCTCAGGGAGTGAAACAACAGGCTGATTGCTCTGCTCTTCCTTATCGTCTGCCTAGGGCTATGGGCAAAGAAATGATTTTATATTTACTCAGTGGGATGCTATTTTTATTTTAGCCTGCTTTTCATCCTACTGAAACAGATTTTGGAGGTCTTACTGAAACATTGATTCTGATTAGACAATTATGAGGTAGAGATTGAAATTCCAGTCTTAAGGATTAAGTTGTTTACTGCTTGTTACCTCTGCCCAGTCCTGCTCATGGTCTTCCTTTCCTGAAGCTATTCAGCACCATAAATGAAGGATGGACAGGTCCTACAGTGACCACATTTCTTTTAAACATGTTATATGCTGCTGCAGCTCGCCTGCATGGCTGCTGATAATGACAAGCAAATGGCTTAAGGGAACAAGGATTTATTCTCTTACGATTCCTGGGTACAGTTCTTAGTCCAGCTTGACTGGAGAGCACGCACCAACACCAGGGCCAAGGGAACTGGTCACACCATTACCAACCGCATAACGGCCGAGAAAGGGACAATCCTTACTTGCCAGACCAGCATGTCTGGCCAAGTGAACAGAAGGATACCAGCTCTCTCAGCCAGCTCTCTGTGATTTATTCCAGGGCCTAATCCCACCCACCATAGGCTGGGCCTTCCCCATCAGCTAGACAATCTCCTGCAGATTTGCTCTGGGCCTAACTCAACCACTAATTCTCTACAAATGTGCCCAGAGCTCAAACCCTCGACACTCAAGTTGACACCCGTGCCTAACTATGACATATGATTAGATTAAGCGTGGTATTTTACCTATTCTTAAACTTATAAGCAATTAGAAAGCATTTCTTGAATAGTGACAATGTATCCTATTACAAACAAAAAATTAGGTGGCATTTTACAAATTATACCATGAATATTCTCAAAACTTGTGTTCCTGTGTAAGGGTCTTTTTAGTCTTTTCTTTATCATTTTTGTACTAGCTTTTATTTTTGTACTAGCTATATTCAAGCCTTGTGTAGAAATTGGATCTGTGTTTTTTTTTTTTTTTGTAACTTTTTTTTTTATTTCAGCTCATACAAACTTATTAAGTACACCAGTTCCCTCCCCCCCTCCTCCTCCCCCGTACCCCCTGCTCCCCCTCCCCACCCTCTCCCTCCCCAACCCCCAGTGCCTCCCACCCCAATTCCCAGAGAGTCCTTTCTTGTGCATGTCTGATTTTCCTCTGGGTCCTCCTCTCCGATGACGTACAAGGACCCAGTGGCCTTTCCCGAACCCTTTCCTGTGTTCCCCTTAGGTATAGGAACACTGCTGTGGCTGCCAATCCTTTGCCTCCAAGGATCTTGGTGCCTTTAGCAGATGCTAGACTTTGTGAGGTCAACAGTGTGTTGGACAATGCGCAGGGCATGCAAAGTCCAATTATGATTGCTTCAGCCCTAACTAGTATAGAGTATCTTACATATCATTGCTCCTCCCATCCTTATGCTCTTACACTCTTACCGCCCCCTCTTCCGCAAATTTCCCTGAGCTTCAAGATGGGGAGAGACTAAGCTGGCCTAGTTCTAGGTGGTTGATATAGAGTCTCTGAAGTTCTGGATTGTGGTTTGTTGGTTTTCTTTTGCAGTTTTGCTGCTCCTGCAATGCCCTTCACTCCATCCTGGTGGGCATTGTATATTACCCCCACCTAGGGCGTGGGGTTGAGGCCCGGCTGGACCGCGCGCGCGCGTCCTGACCAGCGGAGCGGGGTGGGGTGCAAAGGGGCTGGATCTGTGTTTTTAATGTAATAGATTTACCCATGTCATTACTTATCTTTGTAGTCTTTTTTTAAATTTATTTATTATTTATTTAATTGTGCGTGTATGCGTGCATGTGTGCGCGTGTGTGTAGAACCACGGACGAATTCGAGAACCACCATGGACGCCTCCACTTCCTCCTTGTTTACTCTGCCCCGGGATTCACAGGCTCCGCCCTACCAGGACCAGAAACGCAGGCCACTCCCGCTTCTGCCCGGCATCTATCCGTGGGGTCTAGGATTGGAACTCAGGACCTTCCGCCTGCAAGGCGGAGGCTTAACCCCTGAGCCACCTCTCCAGCCCCTTATCTTTGTAGTCTTAATATTTAGTTTTTATGTGTATGTCATAATTTACTTAACTAGTCGCCATTATTAGGCATTTATATTATAACTTTTACACATCTTTGTATATCACACTTTTTAAATATCTAGTATTTTTAGAAATTCATTCTTTGGGAATTTATGTACGTGGGCAGATGTGATCATTTTAAGGTTTGTGCCCCCACATTCTTTCTGAATCATGTGTCATTCCACTAATGAACTTGCCCAGTGAAACCTGATTAATTGCATTCTTTCTTTCTTCAATTTTAGGCTATTGCAAACCAGCCCTGGGCTCAGAAACTTATGTTTAACAGCCCAGGATTTGTAGAATATGTGATGGACCGGTCAGTGGAACGCGACAAAGCCTCCAAGGATGCCAAATACGAACTGGTGAAAGCACTTGCCAATTCCAAAACAGTCGCCGAAATCTTTGGGAACCCAAATTATCTGAGGCTCAGAACTTACCTAAGTGAAGGCCCGTACTATGTGAAACCTGTTGCCACCACAGCTGTGGAAGGAGCAGACTGAGTCTGGAGTATCAGAGAGGACCATGTTTTGACCAGACCTTCTCCTGATGTATCTGGTTCCTGCCGTGTTTTGTAAAACAAGGATTTTTCTTGCAGACTATCATGGAGAGTCTAACCTGTCCTTACCAACATTGTCCTGTTTCCACGGTGAATACAGTCAGGAGCCTGGAGCAGCTGAAAGTTAGTGAATTGACCCTGTTAGCTGGTGTTTTCAGGTCCTGTTCTGCCTTGACTGCCAAACCTGAAAGTTTTGTTCTCAGAAAAGCTCCTGTGCGTACTCATAACCCTAGTTTAGAATAGAATGAACCAAAGTTCTCTTCACCATCCTTTTTTTTGGGGGGGGGCGGGGGTCCTGTTTCTTCTGATTCCACATTCAAACTCTTGGATATAGCCTTTAAAAAAATACTTGTTTGGAATCATCAAATTATGTTCTTCATGTGCAAAAAGTAAATTGTAAGATTTCTTAGGTTTTTGTTACTACTTTCATTCCTTTGATAATGAGATCTCTAAAAATTGCTTGGTATTCTTTTGAAGCTTTTTGATGTTTATCAATGAGTTTTACCCTGTTGTGGCTTGATGTTACTTTATTTGGTGGGTCATTATTGTCAAAGGATTTTGCTCTTAATTTTCAGATCTATAAAACATGAAGTCTTATCTTGAGTTGATCTGAGAGAGAAATTTGTAATAGCCATAAACCAGGATGCCTTCTCATTAACATGTAAAACATTCTCTTCATTTCAAAAAGCATACCCACCTGCTTCCTAGTGCTTTCCTTTCTGATCATCAAAATACTCGGCACCAAAACCACCTGCTCAGAGGTTTGCACAAGCTTGTTAGTCAATGTTGGAAGACAGAGGTGTTTCTTTCAGGCCCTGTGAAGTTGGTAAGCCATCACTACTCTTTTGTGAAGTGGCTGGAGTCCTGGTCCAGAGTGATCGTCTCGTGGATGTCTCAGAGTCTCCTTTTTCCATGTTTTCTTACTGATCATTTCTCTACTGCTCATATTAGTAATTAGGTACTGAAATATTTAAAGCGGCTTTTACTTAGTTTCATTCATGTTTTCTTTCCTCTAATTTTTTTATTGTAGTAAAATATAAATGTTTGTATACATGTGTATATCAACTGGTGAAATAAAATTTATCAATTTTAAGTGTGCTTTTTAGTGGTGTTAAATATGTCCAATGTAGTATGACTCAACTACCATCCATCGCCAAAATTCTCTATATCTTCTAAAACTTAAATCCCGTGCCCCTTAATCAGTTACACTCTCCTCCCTATTTTCCTCCATCCCCTCGCAGTCTCATTATGATGGGTTTATTAATTTAGCATGAGGGTTCAGAGACATGCCCTCTCTCTGATGTATGGCCTACATACTCCTATTGTACTTGTGGATTTACTCGTTTTAAACTTGCAATTACTACTTTTCATTTAATAAGTAAATGTGTTTGTGTGTGTGTAGATTTTTCACAAATTGAAAATTGAAGTCCAGAGATTTGAGGACAAAAACAAACAACTGGAGAGTAAAGAAAGAAGGAGGTGTGCAGTGAGTACCATTGCATTCCACATGGCCTATAGTCTTGTTCCTAGGGTAACCAGCCACCATTCCTGTCAGGGAGTCCTAGAGACAGTCAAAGCTGTACACTTCCCCCACCATACCTCCAGAAGCAGCAGCTGTGCTATTCTTCGGGAAGGAAGGTCACTATGTTTCTCAAACCCTTGCAGACTGGCCCCTTTTAGCGTGACCCACCCTCTGTAACTGGTACACAATGCTGCATTCTTGCCGAACTTCCAATATGATCACAGCCAACACCAAAGAGCTGGTCTGCACTCAATGCTGCTAAGACAAATGTCTCAGCACTCCATGGTGCACACTCCCAGCCAGTTTGTCCCAGGTCTCTTCCCTGGGATGCTGTTTGATTATGTTTCCAGGACTGGTCGTGTTAGTTTCAGATGGTAGGAAGACCAGGGAGATATTAATCAAAGAACTAAAAAAATTGCTTTGCTAGAAGGAATAGATTCTGGGGATCTATTTTACTTCATGGTAATGACAGTTAATAGCAATACATTTGAAGATTTCTAGGACAGCCATCTAAGTATTCTCACCACAAGAAGAATATAAGATACTAAATACATGGATTTAGTCATTCCACAATGTATTAAGTGTCGTGTTGTATGCTTATAGATACCACAGTATATACATGATAATTAAATTTAATGTCCTCTCCTGAAAGGTTTTATTTTGTGAGGCAGAGGTTTAACCTGAGCCATCTCTCCAGCCCCAAAAGTTTTTATTTTGACAGGAGTCACACAGACAAATTTAAGTTTCTTAAAATGATATGTCAACAGATTGAGTACATCAAAACACTTATTTCTACTAAATGTGAGCAAAGATTTGGAGAGCGTACATAAAGGGACAAAATGCTGTTTTCTATAATGGGTAAGATGCAATTTAAGAATAATAGGCTTGAAAGAAAAGCAAAAGCAAATCAATCACCAAAATACATAGCACTGTCTTTTGTGGACCCCACATGAAGATGCTTAAAGCTGTCAAGATACGTTAGAAGTTTGCAGGAAATGAGCCCGTAGTAAGTCTCAAATAGTGAACATTGTTCCCCATTGTTAACCTCCTCCCATGCCAGGGAAATTTCAGCATCCGTATTTTCCAAGGATGTAAAGATGAACTGATAGCAACATCTGTTGTAGATAATGTGTCTCCTCCCTGAAAACCTTGAACTGTGGATGGGCGTAAGGCTGATGGACTTAGCGCAAATTCCTAGAAACACATCAGCAGGTACAGTGGTAGGTACGTCTTTGAAAACAACATACATCATCCTAGCCACATCTTGGGATATTATGAAGGCCTCACCGCTACAGTAATCTGGATAGTATTGTTCAGGGTATTCACTGAGAGGGACAAAGTCTTGGCTCTGGGGGTCTCTATTGGGTGTATCCTGATGGATAACTCTTCCTACGTAGACATCTTCAAGGCGCTCTTTCAAATGGACAAGATAGTCCACCAGGCTTGGTAGATTGACAAACATCTCTTCGTCAGTTTTGAGTATGAACAGGGCGTTAGGGCAGAAAGTGACAGCCCACTGTGTCATTGTGATGATCTTCAGGGTTTGGTTCTCAGCACTGTCCAAGAAGATGCCTTCGATTATGTCCTGATTCTTGCGGGCCTCTATGTCTAGCTCTTTCTGAGTCGCTAACAAAGCAGGCCTTCCCAAAGCAAACAGTGTGAGAATGGGGTGCCCTTGGATGCTCGTCACGTTGCCCCAGGTTTTCCTGATGAGGTCCCGTCTTGTTCCATTTCCTGGGCTGCTAAAGACAAGAGAGAGCAAAAAAATGTTCTTCCCTTGACACGCCCTTGACTGACTCAGGACGTAATGTTTGGAAGGATTGCTTCTTAGGGGATCCATGTTCAGTTTTCTTGCCTTCTCCTTAATTTCAAGAACTCTCATGTCTATGCGAGGCAAAGAATGCAGAAAGTATTCTTCCACAAAGTCAGCCCCAAAGAGCAAAGCATGAAATAGTATGACATTAAACAGAATGAAACACCACTGGTGAGTCCGGAGTCTGCAGAATGTCCCCTGAATAAGAAAAGGAGACGTGATCATGCATACAAGCTTTATCTCCATCCCTGTTTAGACCCTTAAGGAATCTTATCTTGGACCCCTTCCAGCACCCAATAGACTATTCTATTTCTTTTTTTTTTAATAATTTTTATTATTTATTCAATTGTGTGTGTGTGTGTGTGTGTGTGTGTGTGTGTGTGTGTGTGCAGAACCACGGATGAATTCGAGAAACACCATGGACGCCTCCATCTCCTCCTTGTTTACTCTGCCCCAGGATTCACAGGCTCCGCCCAACCAGGACCAGAAACGCAGGCCGCCCCCGCTTCCGCCCGGCGTCTATACGTGGGGTCTAGGATCCGAACTCAGGGACCTTCTGCCTGCAAGGCAGAAGCTTAACCCCTGAACCACCTCTCCAGCCCCTAGACTATTCTATTTCAAGTGCTTCACTGTGTATGATTACCACCTATCTACTAGATTGTGGTCTCTCAGCCCCTAACCATCTCGTCTCTGTGTTCCTCAGTGCTGCTTACGGCAGCGTTTACTAGAAAGGATCATTTGAGTTAAAATGTTAGTTGTTTGCTTCCTTATTTGAAAGAACCTTTGTGTACTATGTGCAAAATACTGCGTGATACACCAAGGTACCAAAAAGAACCAGATGTAGACACAGGTATCACAGGTCAAGTGACAACATTGTGATTTAAAAACAAGCAGGAAAATTTCTCTCTTGAATGGAACTTGGATCAGCTTCTCTAATTACAAAGGTCTTGGGCTGTTTTTCCATGATGCGGTTGCTTTGGGTAGCCACACACACTGGCTATTTATCAAACATTTACGTTCTTCTCATATAGCTTCCAATTTAATCTAGCACTGGATCAGAGTCTGTTCTGTCAGTGTCTCTTAACCCATCCTAATATATCTGTCCATATGGGTAGATTCCTACCATCTGCAAAGGCCTAGGATGAATTTGCACCAAGCCTGTGCCATCTCATCCGAAGGGATAGAAAGCCTCCCATCTGGATGGACATTTGCAGAATTGTAATAGAACATTGGGGAACATTTAAGGAATTAGAGCATTGATTTAAAAAAAAAATGCCTCCCATAATCTTAGCTCTTACTGAGCACTCCCTATGTATGCCAGATCCTAAGCTAGACACAGTTCATACTTGGACTCATTTCACTCCAGTGATGCCCCCATTCAGACAGATTAGCATTCGACTGAGCTTTGGAGCAACTGGGTAATTTGCCTAAGAGCTATGGGTTGGGGATTGAAGTAGGGTCATGACTTGAACTCAAACCTGTCAGATTTCAAAGCTCGCTCTTAACCACAGGGGGGATTCTAGCTCCTATCTTTCCTTGTCCATGTCCATTGAAAGAGGGGGAAATATGCCCAAACGAAACAAACTCTTAACAATGATTATCCACACATCTTTCTGTTTTTCTCAGAGCTAATGATTTACATGTAGAAGAACCTTGGACAGCCTCAAAGACCACCTTAATAGGTATCGGATGCTTCAGAGAGTGTCAGAAACTTACCTGCATGTTGTCTGGAGCAGTTTCAGGGCTTCGGAGATGATGAAGTCCAGACACCAAGTTGCGCTCCTAAGAAATGTCAGGATATCTCCAGCCCAACGGCAACTGCAGGGGAAGTACTTTGCGCCTCAAACTTTAAGGATAAGGTTTCTTGTCAATCGACCTGAGCTTTTGTCCCAGAATACGTACTGCCTGCATAGTAGAGAGAGTGCTGATCACATTACAGCTGTGGTCAATGCAGAACCAAGAACAGAAAAAGGTAAAACTGTCCAAGTGCTTCCAATCATGTATCTTATGAAACCGACTTCTCAAGCTCCTACCCTACTGAGGCGAGGCCACATGCTGCAAAGCCATTGATGTTGGGTTTTTCTCGACCTTTCACACAGACTATCCGATCTGTGTAACCATCTCTTGGTAACTGTTGTACAATACCAACACTCAATTTATGGTTTAGAAGTCACAGTGGATTTCTGTTGCCTATTAAATCAAATTTGCTTTCCTGGGACTTGATTTAGAAGGTCATACACTCGGCTTCCATCTCAAGCAATTTTTATTTATTTATGTCAGTGCTTCAGGTGACCTGGATGGAGCCAGGATACTTGGAATCTTTTTTTTTTTTTTTTAGCTTTATTTTTTTAATTTATTTTTATTATTTCCACTCATACAAACTTAACAGGTATACCGGTCCCCTCCCTCCCGGCCAACCCCCTACTCCCCTCCTTCCCCATCCCCCAGTGCCTCTTCCTCCCTTCCCCTTTCCTCCCCATCCCCCAGTGCCTCCCCTTCCCATCCCCAGAGCATCCTTTAATGTGCATGCCAAACTCTCCTCTGGGTCCTCCTCTCCGATGAGGTGCAAGGACCCAGTGTCATTTCCCAGAACACTTTCCTGTGTTCCCCTTAAGCATAGGAACACTACTGTGTGTGAATCCCTTGCCTCCCAGGATCCTAGTGCCTTTAGCAAATGCTAAACTTTGTGGGGTCAATAGTGTGTTGGACATTGCGCAGGGCATGCAAAGTCCAGTTATGATTGCTTCAGCCCTAACTTGTGTGGAGTATCTTGCAAATCATTGCTCCTCCCATCCTTGTGCTCTTACAATCTTACCGCCCCCTCTTCCACAAATTTCCCTGAGCTTCAGGATGGGGAGAGATTAGGCTGGCCTAGTTCCAGGTGGTTGATATAGAGTCTCTGATGTTCTGGATTACGGTTTGTTGATTTTTTTTTTCACTTTTGCTGCTCCTGAAATGCCCTTCACTCCATCCTGATGGGTATTGGATGTCACCCCTTGCAGTCCTTGCTTGGAATCTTGTTATATGTGAATTAGTTACAGGTGCCAAGTTAACAACTCAAAATGAGCCTTTAGGCACCCCTATTAAGAATTATTTAGTTAAGGCAAGTCTCTGATCAAGTCTATATGATGTTATATAATTGATGTGAGAAGATTCAGTCCATAGTCTGGGGTAGGGGACATTGAGTAGGTGAAGAAAATGGAGAGAAAACTGTTGATAATTGGGTAGACTGGCAGGCTAGAAAGCATGCCCCTTTCTCGGCTCTTCCCATAGACATAGTATGACTAGTTATCTTCACTCTCGATGCTAGTAATGCTCTCCCCCCATGATGATCAATAGTAGTCTAGAGTCAAAAGAATAAACTTCTTATCCCCCCAGCCTCATGTCTTTATATCCTTAGCTGATGTTAATGTTCCAGAAGATCACGACACCTTTAGGAGGTGGAGCCTTGGGGGAGAAAGGCACTTCGTGGTGGTGGTGGTGGGGAGGAACTTTGAGGTTTAGTAGTTGCTAGAGTTGAGATAATAGCATATACAGAAAGTACTTGATGTGGTGTAGTTCTTGCTGGTAAAAGATTTGCCTCCTGTCTTGTCTCTTGTGCAATCCTAGAGATAAGAAGAGAGTACTGTGAGCAAGACAGATAAGGATCTATGGCCCCCCAAGGACACTGAGCAGGAGGTATTAAGCACTTGTTAAACACTGTTAGATTCTTATAAAATCAGTTAGCGCTAATGATACATCCTTCAAGTCTTTATTGTGGGCTGTCCTTTCTGATGTTCATTTTCCTATAAATAAATAAAGAAGCTGGAGAGTGAGGCAATTTGACTCCCTGATGAGCAGCTGTTGGACTTTCCCTTGGTGCCCTGGCAGCCTTGAGCCAACGGACTGTCAAACAGCCAGTCAAACTCCCCTCTGCCTGCACCAGCTGTGGTGAACATTCCAAGGATGTCTTGAGAAAATTGCAGCCAATCGTTCCAGCTTTGTAGGCTCAGCCTCAGCCAGAGCTATTTGAAACAGCTGGTGCCAGACTTTGCTCCTATAAACCTCAGCTAACTGCAGATAACGCTCCAACCATTTCTGCCCAGGCCAGAGGGGCAGCGTTTCCCCTTCCGGCCTAACTAAGGGGCTGCTGGGCTGTGATTGACCCAAACCCTTTTCTGGCTGCTCATACTCATTTAGGGGGCTGGCAGGGAGACAGTCTCCTGTACTCCCCCACTCAAAGCCTTCTCTCTGTTTGTCTTTTCTTTCCTGCTTTCAGTCCTGTGGTCCCAGCTGGTATCAAAAGAAAAGAGCAGAGATCCCTGATCGTAGAGGTAAAGAAACAACGGAGTCGGCAACAGCAGAGTGGTGGGCAGGGTCAGTCGTAAAAAAGGCAAGACTGGTTCACAGCTGAAGAAGTGTTTCCAGTGCAGCCAGGACAGGAAGAAGAAGCCGAAGTAGATGAGAGGAGATGGCAGATCGCTGAGACCCAAGGATAAGAGGGTATAATGATAGGAGAAGAAAGACTGCAGACCCTGGTAGTTAGCAGAGTGCTAAAAAGCTGTCAGGTTTTTGTTGTTTGCTTGGTTTGAGATAGTCTCTTGTTATGTAGGCTTGCACTAGCTTTGTAGCTGAGGATGAGTATAGACTTCTGATCCTCCTGATCCCACTTTTAAAAAAATTTTTTTATTATTATTTATTCAATTGTGCGTGTATGCATGCGTGTACATGTGTGTGTGTGTGTGTGTAGAACCACGGACGAATTCGGGAACCACCATGGACGCCTCCACCTCCTCCTTGTTTACTTTGTTCCAGGATTCACAGGCTCCGCCCTACCAGGACCAGAAACACAGACCACTCCCGCTTCTGCCCAGTGTCTACAAGTGGGGTCTAGGATCCAAACTCAGGACCTTCTGCCGGCAAGGCAGAGGCTTAACCCCCGACCCCCGAACCACCTCTCCAGCCCCCTGATCCCACTTTTTAAGTGCTGAGATTTACACGTAGGTATACTCGGGCTTTGCTGCTAAGTGTTTTTTATATTTTTTTTTCTCAAACATTCAAAAATATTTTATTTGACAGAGAGGAAGAGAGACAGCAGAGTGAAGAAGATTGAAGGAGAGTGTGTGTGAGAGAAAGAGACAGAGAGAGAGGACATGTCAGAGAGTATAAGGCAGTCACAAGAATTCTGGAAGTCCGTTATTCTTTCATCATGTGTGTGTTTAGGAGACCCAAGTCAGTTCACCAGGTTTGCACGCAGGCTGCTTTCCCCGCCGTGCCATCTTGCCAGCGCAGCTGTCATGTCTTTAGAATCAAATTCTCAGGCCCCCGGTGCTAAGGGCTGCAACAGTGGCCGGTGGTAACTGCAAAGGCATCGCCACTTCCTAGGCCTGTACAAGAACTGTGACCCCACCTTGTAGAGCTAAGGGTACCAGACACTCAATGGCCGGCCGGGGAACTGTAACGACAGAGGGCGCTCTGGTCACTGCTGTCAAACACCAGCACCCGAAGTGGCTTCCTGCTCACCACGATTTCCATCTGGATGGAGCAAAAGGACCCGGATCAGCAGATTGGTAACACGTCACAAGGATGAGAGAAATCGTCCCGCAGGTGAAGTAACCAGGTGCAAGTGCTGGGATTACTTCCCTTACCTGCCCTTTCCTAGCTTCCTTCCATGCTTAGTTTTCCTCCGGAGCGCTTGCTCAGACTTGCCCCAGACTTGGCATAGTTAGCTGTTCATCTAGTTTCCCTACTATGCCGAGGGGTGTGTGTGCGTGCGTGCGTGTGCACTCGCCTGTGCCCCAGCCACGTTTGGGATATAAAACCAAGTATAACGGGTTGTTTGAAGTAAGACCCATCTCAACTTTGGAGCTCTGGCTCTCCTTGCGCTGGGAAGCGAGCCTGGTGAGACAATGAGTCGGTGGCAAAGTAAGGTCAGGTGGAGGACGAGAACGTTCAGGGCCGATTTGGAGAACGAGGCTTGGAAGCGTCAGAAGCCGAGGCCGAGCCCGAAGCGGCGTGCGGCGCGCGCACCGACTCCGCCACGGGCCCCCCACTGCGCTCCGGACCGGGACCGGAAGCGCCGCGGCTTCCGCCGGGGCGTCGCGCGGAGATGACGCCAGCAGCACCGGAAGCCGCTCCCCTGTAAGGCTGCGGACCCGGAGCGGCGGCCGCAGGTCCAGGTCTGTACTCGAGGCGGGGCGGGGCGGGCCGGCGCTGGCGGGAATCGGCCGGGAGCGGGTGTCGGGCGCCGGCGCCGCCGCGGCTGACCCTCCGCCCCGGCTTGTCTTCTTCCTCTCCCCGCAGGCGCCATGGCTGCGGAGCGGACCCGGCCGCTGCGAGGCTCCGGCGGCCCGAGCGCGCCTAGTCGCTGTGAGCCCGGCGCGAGGTCCCGGGCCCCGGGGCGCTCGCTCAGGTCAGTGCCGCGCGGATCACGGCTCTGGGAGCAGGGGATCGGGGAGCCTCGGACCGGCCGGAGGGGTTCGGGAGTTCCCGGTAGAGGCAGGAAACGTGAAATCTCGGGGTTCCTGCAGCCCCGTGCCTCAGTTTCCCTAATTGCGGAATGAGTTCCCAGGGAGGCCCCCGGGCTCCCAGGAGTTTGAAAGATGAGCTGTTGACAGGTGGTTTGTGGCGTGCAAACCGTGGTAGTGAGTGTAGTGACGCACCGCCTGGAGAGCAGGTGTGTATGTGGGACGCTGCTTTTTAAAACGGTAAAAAAATAACAATATTGAGTAACAACAGTAACTGGCGTTTAGTGCAGACTTCAGGGAGCGAGCCAGGTATTGTGCAAAATGCTCTATGTGTTTTGCCTTGCTTAATCACAACAGATCCTTGCAAATAAAGCAGATCCCTGGCTACAGTTTTCAAGTGATGAAAGCGAGTGTGGGGTAGATGAAGTAATTTTTTTCCCCAGGGTCATCCATATTTTGTTGACATCTCTGGTGTTATTTTCAAAAAAAAAAAAAAGTCGTAACTCTAAAGGCTTTTAGGTCAGGGGAGATGGAAGAATGGTACCAGCACTTAAGGGGCTGAGACAGAACACATTGTGAACCGGAGATAAACCTGGGCTGTAGCAAAACCTGGTCTCAGGAAACAAGCAAAACAGAAGAAAAGTGAAAATAAGAATACAACAAATAAAGAAGCCAAAGGGCCTTTTTAGAGAAAGTTTGTTCTCATGGTTTTAAATTTTGAAAAAGTATAGTTAAGAAGACCCCTGTTTCTTAGCTCTCTAGTTCTGTCTGTAGTGACCCTGTGTTATTAGTTTCTTGAGTATGCAGAATGTTTTTATTTATACACACACAAAGGATGTCACATTGTGTGTGCGTGCATATTTTTTAAAGCCTCTGAGAGAGAAGATGAAGCCTGCCTCCTTCCTAGCAATTGTGAATGTCTAGCTTTTATTCTTTATTGGGCCATGTTATGGCAGAATAGAAGAAATGAAGGGAAACATATTTACATTATTATTCAGAATGCTTTATCTTTAAGAAGACTTATGGGTATAGGTTTTGCTTGTGTTTGAGAGTGGGTCCAGGGTAGGATGTTGACTTGCTACTTTCTGTGCAACTTTGATAAAACCACTCCACTTTTTGTGCCATAATTTTCTTCAGTAGTTTGGGGCAGTAGTCTGATGGCTTCCATGAATATATCAAGGTCAAACGAGGTGATGTTTGTGGGCAGCACTTTAGTCTTTAGAACCAATGTGAATATGAGAGGTGCTTAGAGAAACTTCACGGTAGAGCCAGAGACCCAACCCAGGCTCCCATCTCCCGTGTTAGAAATGCTTTTATCACATCACACATCTCAGTACTTTGTGATAGGTTACTGTTTTAAGGCCTGGAGAACAAATTAAATGTTGAGTTTAGCAAGGCAAAAGAAGAAAGAAAAAGGCCAAGATAGCAGGTGTGTGTGTGTGTGGAGAGAGAGAAACAGAGGAAACCTCAAAAACAGTTATAACCTTGAGTCATTAACTATCATTAGCTATACAGTCACCTAGTAAATTTGAGTCCATGTTTTCCTTCTAGATATAAAGACAAACTGATAAGATCTTAAGATTGAAAGAGATGTTGGTAGGTTGGGTCCTTTCCAGTCTCAGTGGATTCACACAAATGATTCCTGCCAGATACTTAGAGTAATGGAGCTAAAAGTACTATTTTCACATCCCTAAACTCAGTCCTACATATGTCTTTGTTTTATTTTTGACTCTAATACTGCTGAATTTGGTGATAGCTTCTATTTTACAGATGTCAGAAGTGAAGCCTAGGCATTAGTTTTACATTCCAGTGATCACTTGGAAAGTGGCTGAATCAGTAGAAATACAATTGATTGTGCAGCACTTTATTTATCCCACTTGCCTCTGTGCAGCTATCCTGCCTCTTTACAGCATGGGAGATCACTCTGGAAGTGGTTATTCCATTCTTGCAGTGCACTGATGATTTCATAGTTTCTTTTGTGGACTGAATTCCCACTTCCTGAAGCAGCCCTTGGGGGACTGTTTCTTGCCAGCACTTATCACTCCTAGAATCCCTCTGAAAGAGTTCACTTTAAACCTGTGACCTTAAGGAAGTCCCTTTCAAAGTCAATTGATTCTTATAGAAAGGTAAAAATTGGTAGTTTTTTAATAGTACATTATATGGGACTTACAAATGTCTTTTTTCTGATAGAGTTGAAGTACTAGAAAGCAACCTCTTGTAAAGAGTTAAATAGCTTAGTGGCAATCTGTAAATGTGAGAGCTAGACAAATCTTATTAGGATTTAGGAGAATATGTAATTATAAATCTCAGAAATGGTTATACTTATATATGCCTATCAAAGCTTGTGAGCATATTATTTTGGCCTGTTATGGGTTGAGTGATGGAAAACTTACATTTTAATGGTATTTAAAAATTTCCCTGTGGCCGTTTAAATACTGTAGCTCATATAAAATAAACATTTCCATGACTGACATGTATGTCGTGGTGTGTGTGGGTGTTGTGTCTGTGTATTAATTCCAGCACTCAGGAGGTGGAGGCAGACAGATCTTGAGTAAGGCCTACTCGGGCTCTGTAGAGATACCCTTTCTTAGTTAAAAAAAAAAAGTTCAAAAAGTCCAGGTCATTTTTTTTCTAACTGATGTATGTTAATTAGCTGTTACGACATTGCAGATGCCCATAAGAAAAGATGATTTTGTGAATAGTTAATCTTAAAAGTAGGATTTTCTAGAAATACTATAGAGGGTTGCTGAGATTCAGAGAAAGGTGGGGTATTGGTTTTTGTGGTGACTTAATAGTGAATTGACTTTTTTAACAGTCGAAGAACTAGAAATGTTTTATATCAATTAATATGCCCTTTAGTTCCAAACTTTTGACTTCAAGACTGTTGTCTTCCAGCAAACTGGTAGTTTCATCACCTATTAACATAATTGGTTTGCTTTAACTTTTTTGCTCTCTTTCCATTAGTATAATTCCTATTGTACAATGTAAGTTTACAACTATTGGCACTAGTACAGGGTACTTTAAAAGTTCTTTTTTGTCTCAGCCCCAGAACAATGTGTTATTTTCCCAAAAGAGAAAAATGCTATAATCAGGTAAACAGATTTTATCACCAAGTTATGATTCTTTGGTTGTCCCTGACTTAAGAGAGAGATGGGCAGCTTTTGATGTAATGGCTTTGTTTTTTTTTAAGAGACAGTTGGCGTAGGCTGAGTTCACGGTGTAGCCGAGGCTGAACCTTCCGTCCTCCCACCTCCCCTGAGTGCAGGGTGGCAGGAGTGGCTGCCGGTGCCCTGTCTTGAGAGCCTCAGCGCTGGCCGTTCTGCTTTCCCTGGCCTTGTGGCCTAGCACTTCACTTGCCTTCTGTGCTTTGCTAAGTGAAGACGATGCTTTGTTTCTTGTTTTTTTGCATCGTGAAGATTATTTTCTGTTTTGCGTTTTTGAATGGCGTGTTGCTCTTTTGCTCAGGCTGACCCTGGAGCTTACAGTCCTCTTGCCTCTGAGTGGCTGGGATTAGAGGCTGCTCCGTCGTGTCCAGCAGCATACGGATTATTACTTTGCCTGTTCTAAGAGTTGCCTCTAGCTCATATGAGGCTTCAAGCTTTGTGTGACTTTCAGCGAGTTCTAACAGGCAGTACTATAAGGAGGTGGAGGCCCAGAGTACCTGAGGCAAATAACTTAACTGCACCTGCTGATTTTTCCTCTTCGAACATCTCTTGAAAACAAGTCATCAGTTCTGTGCTTTTTGATAGCAGGTCAAGCTGTGCCCAACATGGCTATCGTTATAGGTACTGCTTTGGAGATTTTGTTGTAGTTGTCACATCCTAGGGCTTATTTTTGTGACTTTGGTTCCCAAATAGAGTGTATCGAAGTGTTCACTAAGGAAGCAGCTTTACAGTGGTCTTGGTGGGAGGTTGTGCTGTAGAGTATTCTCACGATGAGTAAAGGGTCTGTAAATCTTTCATGGTGAAATGCATGTGGCATGTGCTAGATTTTTAAAGGAACAAGTCTTACCAGCTTAGGTTTCATGACATGTTTCAGATATGATTTCTTATAAAGTACGTTTTCTTAGATGCGTTTTCTTCTGTATGCATGGAAAACTTTCAGATAAAAGTAGTGTATTAACTGTATAAAGTTGTAATATAACTAAGCATAAAGTTGTAATGCCAAGTTTTTTACACTAATTTTTAATACTTCATTTATTAGCAGTCTTGCTTGAACGGTCTTTTTGAGCAGAACTAATACAATATTTTGATGTGCCACAGGTAAATATTTCCATAACCTTATGGAGAGAAAGGACTTTGAGACATGGCTTGATAACATTTCTGTTACATTTCTTTCTCTGACGGACTTGCAGAAAAATGAAACTCTGGATCACCTGATTAGTCTGAGTGGGGCAGTCCAGCTCAGGCACCTCTCCAATAACCTGGAGACTCTCCTCAAGCGGGACTTCCTCAAACTCCTTCCCCTGGAGCTCAGTTTTTATTTGTTAAAATGGCTCGATCCTCAGACTTTACTCACATGCTGCCTCGTCTCTAAGCAGTGGAATAAGGTGATAAGTGCCTGTACAGAGGTGTGGCAGACTGCATGTAAAAATTTGGGCTGGCAGATAGATGATTCTGTTCAGGACGCTTTGCACTGGAAGAAGGTTTATTTGAAGGCTATTTTGAGAATGAAGCAACTGGAGGACCATGAAGCCTTTGAGACCTCATCATTAATTGGACATAGTGCCAGAGTGTATGCACTTTACTACAAAGATGGACTTCTCTGTACAGGTAGGAGACATTGGGAGTGGAGGGGCGGGATTTTTTTTTCTCTACTCTTTCATGGGACTTAATCTTAACTTCTTAAACTCAAGATTGAGAATGGCAAGTGTTATGTGTGACGTTGGTGATGGCGTTTCCATTGCCCCAAGTAGATTCCCCTGTGTCCCTTAAGACAATTGTTTTCTACAGGAGCTATCAGAAAAACACTTCAGACATTCTGTAGCATAGTTGGATGGGAAGCTGTAGTTTTCTTCTTCCACATTTTCCATGTATGGTCCTGTTTATTAGTAGTTTCTTTTTTCTATAAGTGAGGACTTTTTTTCCCCTCAAAACCAGTTTAGTTCTAACAAGTAGTTAGATAATTTTAGATGAAATACTTAACCCTCTGTGTTTGTTTCCTTGCTAAGAAGTAGAAGTTGAGCATCTGAGCTCATAGTTTTTTATAAACCAAGCATTTAAATTGCTTTATGTTATATATAATTGTTAGTTTTAGAATTCCGTGTGTTATAAATTATAAGTCATAGTATTTCTGAAAATGGTTCTAATCCATGTCCACATTTTAGGCAACCTATTTTGATAATGTAGGTAATTTCTGGACAGTGTTTAGAATGACTCTGGAAAGTTCTTACCAATGTTTTTAATGCTTGTTTATTTATATTGTAGATAATAGTGTAAAGATGCCTGGTATTCTTTTTATTCATTCAGGAAATATTCTGATAATATTCATCTATTACCTAAACTGTGTTACTTTTAAAATTTTATTTAGTGTTTGTGTCTTTGTTCACTCACGTGTGCATTGTGCACTCGTTGACATCAGAGGGCAGCTTTAGTTCTCTCTTCCACAACTTCGGTTCACTCACGTGTGCGTAGTGCACTCATTGACATCAGAGGGCAGCTTTAGTTCTCTCTTCCACAACTTCGGTTCACTCACGTGTGCGTAATGCACTCGCGGACATCATGGGGCAGCCTTAGTTCTCTCTTCCACGGCTTCGGTTCCAGGGATCACACTCTGGTTGTCCGGTTCGGCAGCAAGCACCTTTACCCACTGAGCCATCTTGCTGTCTATATTGTTCACTTCTAATATAAATTGTTCCATTGTATAAATATATCATCACTTAGCTATATTCATGTCATTGCATAATCAGGTTTTTTTCCTGTCGTTATGAATACCTTTTTTTTAAACCCCTTGAATTATTTAGGGCAAACACCAAGAAGTAGAATCATCATACCTAGAAGTGTGTATGTTATAGTTTTGCTTAGTGTACTTTCCAGATGTACTTTCCACCATGTTCACAGCAGTCTTAAATAATTTACTTCGCTTTCCGTCTCACCAGAGTTAATTTTAGCATTTTCAGTAGTTAAAAGATATTCAGTTTCTCAAGATTATCTTAAAGTTACATTGTGGAACTGGACAGAAGGCTCACGGGTTAAGCCGTTGCTATATAAGCAGAAAGACCTGAGTTTGGACCCCAGGTCCTCTGTAAAAATGCCATGGGAAAATGACTGTGGCCTGTACTTCCAGATCTAGAAGACTCCAGAACAAAGCCAAAAAGAGATACAGCAATCCAGAATGATTCTTGAAATTACCTTTGGGCCTCCACAAGCACACAGCGCCCTCTGATACACAAGCATGAAAAAAAAGATAAAATTACATTTCTCTATGAAGTACATGCTGCATTTTCCCCACATGATAGTATTTTCTCTGAAATACCAGACACTTTCCCCATTTTTTAAAAGACACGTCAGAGTTCAGTTATCCTGAACTTTGTGCTATTTCCTTGTCCTATAAATCTGACTATTGGAACATCACCCTCAATTCTACTTTGATGTACCTTCCTAGTTATGATTACTTCCCATTTTCTCTTTGCCTGTGGACCTACTTCTTAAAGGTTACAACCCAGTGTTATCTTGCAGCGCCTCCTTACCTGAGTGCACATTGGCAGTGGATGCATTGCGTTCATAATCACCTTTAACATTTTTTTTTTTTTCTATTTCTCATTGTTCCTCTTGTTGGTTTTTTTCTTCTGTCACCTTTTGAGACGGTATCTCACTCTGTAACCTAGACTGAACTAGAGCCTATCATGTCTTCCAGCTGGCTTCAAATTTGTGGTGATCGTCCTCTCTCCCTTTCAGAGTATTGTTGGGATTATAGGCATGTGCCATTCATTACCCACTACACCCAGCTTTATCACTGCTCTTTTCTTTTGAGGATTAGGACACAATTTATTAGAGGAGAGAAAGAACGGAATTCATGTGCATGAATCCATGAGGGGCAAGAGAGCCCTGGAGAACTCATGGACTCCAGGCATGGAATCTGTGAAGGGTGAGAGAAAAGTCAGGTAGGAGCTCATGGACTCCAGATGTAGAGAACCATGTGGGACAAGGGAACCCTGTCATTACTATTGATGCAGTAAAACTTCAGGTAATTGGATCAGAAGTAAATGGGAAATTGTCTCTGAGATCTCCAACTACTTGTAAGGTTAATAATTGTGGTAAATACACCCAAATAGGCATTTTTCCTTATTTTCAGTGCTAGGTATTGAACCCAGAGCCCTGCACACGCTGACAAGTTCTCACCACTAAATCACATTCCCTGCTCTCAGACCTGCGGTAAGATTAGTCTCTTAGTGGGTTTCTGTTATGTTGCTTTCATTCTAATTTACTAGGTTTGTATATTGAAAACTATATTGTAGTGCTTGAAATGGATCAAAAGCATTGCTTTAAACTTCTGCAACAGCACTCCTGGAACTTCACAAATGGGAAAAATACTTGACATAAAATCATGTATTTATGTCTCTAATTTCTTAAGAGCGTCCATTTTCACTGTTGTTGATTGTAAAAATCCTGAATTTGCCAGTAAGTTCATGGTAATTCTTCCATTACCACTATAAACAAGCAGTAAGACAGTATTATTAAAGACATCGACGGCTGATGCTGAAAACTGGCACAGTGTGCTGTTTTCTTTGTGCTGCAGTTATAAGAAAGGAACCCAATGTTTGTACCAGTCAGTGTGTACTTACTTATGAAGCGCCTGCCACTAGAAACAGCGTGCAAGCATGTGTGGAGGAGTGGGGCAGCTCTCCTCAGCACACAGGCTCCATCGGAAAGGACTTCATGTAGGTGAAAATGCCATGAGCACTGTGCCAAGTCACACTTGCTTTCTAAAGAGTCACCTGCTGCTCCATTGCAGTGAATTGTCACCATGTAGGTTTCAGGTTCAGGGTTGCTAGATCTGACTTTTGAAGAGAAATCTCAGATCTCTTTTTTTCTGAAATATTCTGATTTTTTTTTTTTTTTTTTTTTTTTTTTGGTATTTTATTTATTTTCTTTTTTCTTCCCTTGGAGACAGTCTTATCTATCCTAGGCTGGTCTATTTTACCATTCAGGTAGCTGCGAGTGATCTTGAACTTCTGATCCTCCTTCCTTAGCCTCCTGAGTACAGGATTACAGGCGTGTACTGCCACATGCTGTTTTAAGTGGTGCTAGAGAGCAAACATAGGGCTTCATACATGCTAGGCAAATACTTTGCCACCTGTGCTACATCTCAGCATCCCCCCCTTCTGAAAAATTTTCTCAGATTTTTACAGTGCTATGATTGGGTTATATTCAACCTGTGATTTTTGATCTTTGGCATGCAGTTAATGTGAGAAGTGAGAGGTATAGCAATTAAGAATAAAATGGTGTAGGGCGAGAGATGTAGCTCAGTGGTCGAGTGGGTGTCTGGTGTAGGCAAGGCCTGGATTTGTACCAGTGTCATCCCCAACCCAACAAAAAAGAGCTGGTTAAACTGTAAAAATCTTTTTTATTCTGGAAGGAAAAGTAATTTCTTACCTTAGGGAAAAATAATTGGTATTTAGATTTAGTCCTTGACAAATGGGCAGACTTTAGAAAGAAGAAATACAAAGTAAGGGATTTCTAATAGGAAGATCAACATGCAAAATGTAGGAAGGAAATGAAGAAAATCCACTCAGTTGAGTTCTCAGAGTTTGGCACTTTTAGGAGGGTCACTTAGAGTACTCAGGCTGAGGCAGGAGGAGGAGTTCAAGGCTAGCCTCAGTTATAGAGCAAGACCCTGTCTCAAAAACCCAAATAAATAATAAAAAATAAAGGCTACTTAGAATATGATCTGAAGAATTTTGGGCTGTGTTGTATGTAATCAGTGAATATTAGGTATCTGATCTTGTACCGCTTTCTTTAAGAAAAAAGTATACATGTGGAGGTCAGAGGACAACTTTGTAGAGTGAACTCAATACTTTAACTTGTATCTGTTCCTGGGACCAAACTCAGATCATAGGTTCGCAGGGCAGGGCCTTTACTCACTAGCTGTTTTGTTGGCCCAGTGCTAACTTCTCACTTGACGAAGTCTTCATAAAGTTCCCAATAAGCACAGCATATCTGTCATTTGCTTTCTTTGAAAATCTAGTTTATAGTTAAATGTATATTTTTCTTTGTAAAACAGGTTTTATATTCAGGCAACTAAAATAAAGGGCCTCCCTTTTCTTTCCTTCTTCCCTCCCCCCCTTCCTTCTTTGCTCCCTCCCTTCCCTTTTCCCTCCCTTCTTTCCTCTTCTTCCTGCCTCCCACCCTTAGCACATGGGATGATATCACCCACATTCATGATAGGCCTTAGTTTCGTAGCTCAGTCCTTGGTGAAAAAGCCTTCAGAGACATACCCAGAAATGTGTTTCACAATTCTGTAAATATATGTTAGTGAGACCTCAGTTTTCAATGCTGGGGATAAATTAGAACCAAGCTCATGTAGGATCTACTCTCGTTTCTAAAGCATACAACTACCAAATGTTCAAGCTTGAAGGACCTGAGGTCCAGCTATGCTCTATTGAGCTGTGCAGTAACCACAAGCCCTGTTTGTTTGACTTTTGAGTTTTTGAGGTATGGCTTAGTCTAAATCAAGATATGAAGTACAAGGATAAAAAAATACATTGCAAAATGTCTCAGTAATATATTTGTTGCATGAAGAGTTTTAACTCAATATTGAGTTAAAAATATTAAAATGTTTTTCATGTATTTTTGCATTTCTAAGTAGCTATTAGAACATTTAAGTTATATTTGGTTTACATATATTTGTGATGGATAGCTCTGTTGTAGACCTGTTCTAATTGAATTTTTTAAAATTTATTTTTTTGTGCACGTCTGTGTCTGTGTGTATGTGTATCAGAAGCACCGTATGTGCCCGTGAAGGCCTAGGAATTATTTCAGAACTCATCCTGGATTGTTGTACGTCTTTACTGCTTTGCTTTGAGATTTCCTAGGCCCTGCGCCTTCTAGGACTGGAAGTGCAAATTATAGTCATTTTCACCCCATGTTTTTACATGGAATCTGGGATTTAAACTCAGGTTCCTCTGCTTGCGAGACAGAGTCTTAATCCTACCAGTCATCCTTCCAGCCCTTAGACCGTCTAGTCTTAAAATGTTGATGAGTTCGAACTACCTTTCAATTTTTTAAAAATTATTTGATTTCATTTCAGATATTCTATACGAGAATCTTAAGTTAGCCCCCCCCCCCCCGTTTGCGATCTGTTTGTTCTTGTTCCCTTGCTTGTTAATTTTTCGTGGTGTGGGGTGGAACACCTGATAATATGCTATGCAAACATCCTACTACTTATCTCTATCCCTAGCACACTTCTGTGTGTTCCACAGACTCCTGGATGGTTCGAATGTCCCGTCTGGACGTTGAGCATCACCAGCAAGTCTACCCTTGTTTTATAGAGAGGTAATGGAGACTTAAATAGCCAGGGACAGGAAAGAAAGTCATCTTGGTGTTCCTACAGAATTTGCCCAAATCGAGGTCTTGCTCTACTGGACAGTACCTTCCTTAGGCAGGTAGTCTGGGATGCGCAGAGTGAGCATGCATGCATGCACACACCGACCATTGCTCTTTACTCTGGCGTGGATGTGATGTGACTCAACTACTTCAGGCTCCTTGCGCTCTGACTTCTCCATACTGATGGACTGTGACCTGGACTTGTAAGCTAGTTAAACCCCTTCTCCCTTAAGTTGCTTGGTTAGGTATTTCATTACTCATGAATGAAGCTAACGACTGAAGGTGACAATTAAGGTTCTCTTCTGAGAGAAAATACATGTTTTGGAGATTGGATTAGTTTTTTCCTTCTCTATGGTGTCTGTTTTACATTAACCTCTCTGCTTTTCTCTTCAAGGGTCAGATGACTTGTCTGCAAAGCTGTGGGATGTCAGCACAGGGCAGTGCATTTATGGCATCCAGACCCACACTTGTGCAGCAGTGAAATTTGATGAACAGAAGCTTGTGACTGGCTCCTTTGACAACACTGTGGCCTGCTGGGAATGGAGTTCTGGAGCCAGGACCCAGCACTTCCGGGGGCACACGGGGGCGGGTGGGTTACCCTTTTTCAAGGATTATTTTACAATTACTTTAGATATATCTTTAAGATCAGGAGTCAAGTATGCCATACTCTTTTCTTCTTTTTTCTCTTCTTTCTTATTTAACCTACCATCTTCCCATCTTTATTTCCCTTTATTCCAGTTATCCTTACTTAGAATGTATTCCACAATTTTGCTTTTCCCATGTACCTGTATATTGGGAGGAGTAGTTTTCTCCTTCCTAGTTCATTTCTGTCTTGCTGAATATTCAATCAATTCACATTTTCTTTTAGAGGATTCCATGCCTTCAGAGTAAGTAAGTCCTGTGCTCAATAAATTTGGACCACTTTATTTGTCGATTCAGAGCTGAAAATCTTTTTTTTTAATTAAATAATATTTAGAATTTATTTTTTATTAGAAAAAAAAATCAGAAAATCTTTAGGTGAGAAGATGGTTTACAGATTTTGTGGTCTTCACACATTGTGCACAGATTACCTCCAGTTAATAAGCAGCCACCCAGAGATAAAGAAAAAAAAATACCCAGATACCTAAATGTCTCCTAATAAATTTACAGCATCTTTTCGTGAGTGGGGAAGTTCTCTGTAGACACCATTTCAAACTGTTTCTAGCTCTTGAGCTGCAGTCAGTTCCTTGCGTTCTGCCTTCCATTGATGCTTCTGTAGCATCTGGGAGCCAAGTGTGCTTTTGAGCATCATTTCTGAGCAGAATTTTGGGACTCTGAACAGCTTAGACACCTCTGCTATAATTTCCTCAGCTAGTATTACTGTTAAACTGCTCTGCACGTGTTAGCATGAGCGTCTTATTTTCTCATCAGACAGGAAGCCTGTCTGTTTGGTTCATTCTGAGGTCCTGAATTACTTGCTCATCTGCTGCCTAGTTTTCTTCTAAACCTTTAAAACTAGTTCTTTTGCAAAATTTCTTCCATTTTATCTTCACATTTTTTTTCCTTTAGTCTCTATTATTCTTGTCATTTATTTGTTTTAGAAATTAGTTTGACCATGAATGATTTACTATGGAATTTATTAAACTGACTAATGTTCCACAATGTCACAATACCATAACTTCCCAGTGAATTTTATTCTTAGGAACTTTTGAGACCCCTGTTCTAAAAATGTCAGAGTTTTTTTCCTGCCTTTGCTATTCTTCTACCTCCAGTGTTTTTTTCTTTTCTTGATAAACTCTACTCATCCTTCAGGGCCTGTCTCCAGTCTTTTCCTTTTCTGATGGTAGTCATTCTCTGGTGTTTCCCTAACAAGAGGTAAACTTTATTTTTTTTTTCCTGGACTACTACTTCTATCCTTGCCTCACAGTTCCTTAAGGAATAAGTAGTAGCTTTAGAGCTTGGGAAACATTTAAAAATAAATGCTGAGTATTCAGTCTTCTGCCTACCCTGTTTTAAGTACTAGGCATGTAGATGTAAGGAGATTCAGACACTGTTTTGAATGAAAGACGTCCAATCTTTGAGAGCCTTGCGTCTGCCCCTGCATTGGCTTTTCTTGAGCCTGAGTGCTATTTTCTAGCTTATATTCTCCTGTGTTTTTGTCTTAACTATCATTGCAAATCTGAACAGGGCATATATTCTTTTTATCATGAAATTGCTGGTTGAATAGCTTAAGGCACTTATAATAGCCCTGCTTAGGAAAGTACATAAATGGACAGCTAAGGGGGTAAACATTAGGAGCTTAATGTAAAAAATCCATTGACAGAGAGGCACGTTTGAACTTTGGTTATGTTGTGTGCATTAGTGTTCAGCGTGGACTACAATGATGAACTGGATGTCTTGGTGAGTGGCTCTGCGGACTTCACTGTGAAAGTCTGGGCTCTGTCTGCTGGAACGTGTCTGAATACACTCACCGGGCACACGGAATGGGTCACCAAGGTGAGAAGATTAAGGAACCTCTTGATTCTGGCTCTTCATTGGTGGAAATGAAGGGTGGTAGACGCTGTTCGTTGTATTATGGTGCATAAGCTGCAACACAGAACATGAGCGCGTGTAGCACATACTATCATACAGAATCCATTTAGTAGATAATGGAATGAATTGGGCGTGGTGACACATGTCCACAATCTCACCTGTAATCCCAGCACTTGTGAAAGTCCGAGACAGGAAGGTTGTAAGTGTGAGAGCAGCCTGGACTATATAAAGAGATCTTTGAATCAGAACTACCATCTTCATTTTGAAAAAATAGCATTTGCCTGCGTGGGCTAGAGCTCAGTAGTAGAGTGTTTTTCTATCATGGGGCTCTGGACTCCATTCTAAACAACAAGAACCAACTTAAAAAAGAAGCAAAAAAAGTGGACCAGAGTCTGAGACTGTAGCTCAGTGGTAGAGGGCTTGTCTAGCATGCACAAAGCCCTGAGTTCAGTTCTCAGCACTGCTACAGCAGCAACCAAAAATGTAGGACTCAAAAAAACCTACTGTGATACTTTCTAGTTTTCAAAGTGAAATTGTGAATTTTAAATGTAGCATTGGAGTAGCTGTTGCCACTTGAGCTTGTTAGTGTTCTCTGAGAGGCTGAGGGCAGAGTGGCCCTGACCTGATCCAGTGGGTTTTAGTCTCACAGGAGAAACAGTAATTACATAGTAGTTTCACAGCTAAATGCTGTATATTTGCAAATTAAGTTCTGTGAAGAAGTTTAGGGTCATATACAAAAGTTTAGTATATCTGATTAGGAAACGCTTTCGAGAAGGAACAAAACACAAGTAGGAGGTAGCGTGGGAAGAGTAGCATGCAAGAGAATGTCAGAGGTCTCGGTGTACACACACAGGCACAGGATGGGGAAGAACGGGGCACATTTGATGACCTGAGAGAAGTCCAGTGCTGGTGAGGACGCAGCATCGTGAACAGGTTAGTTGGCCATGGTAAGGATGGTAGCTAGGAGAAGTGTGCTATTATATTTGTGTTTTAGGAAGCACAAACTGTGTATGTAATGGTGGGTAGAGTGATCCACATGTGGATGGCAGTCTCCTGTTAGGCTTAAGCAAAAGGTACCTCGGACGTGGATTTGGTATAAAGAACAAGGACATGCATGCATGATATGTCTTTAAGTTAAACCTCCTAAAATTACTTACTCATGAACTATAAAGAAGAAAGCATCAGAGATGCCAGTTAGGTTTAGATTGAATGGGTAGTATGTCTTTTTCTGTGAGATCAATAATTACGTCTTGAGTACATTAACTTTTAGGTAGGAGTTGTGTATCATAAGGCAGCCCCATGAGTTTTATCAGCTAAGTTCCAGTGACTGTTAATGTGAAGTTAGGCTTTGCCTAGGCCAGGTGCCTGCTGTGCAGGTTGTCGGGTTCAGTTGAGTCTGCAACCCAGGCTTCTGAATGCAGGAGTCTTGCCTTCCCTCATACCCTGTGTTGATGTGTCTAAGGATAAGTAAGACTTAACATTAGTAGGTTATCCCAAGTGCTATCAGGTATTTTTTCCTGTTCTGTTCTATTCTTGCTGTTACTTTCATGGTTTTATTTCTTCATTGCATTTGTGTAGAGTAAGGTAGTACCTTGCTTGCTTGTGTGTGTTCGTGTTCGTGTGTGTGTGTGTGTGTGTGTGTGTGTGTACTTATTTGCATACGTTCAGATGCACATTTGTGTGGAGGGTTTATGTGCAATATATATGTACACGCAGTGAAGTTCTGAGTTGATTGCGGGTGTTTCCTTCAATTGTCTCTACTTTTATTATTATTGCCTTCGCAAGCTCTTTCTGTTGAATCTAGAGCTCTCCAGTTAGATGGGCTAGTTAACTAGCTTGCCCTGAGGATCCCTTTCTTTGTGGCCAGCAGACTGGGATTACAGACAGGTTTTATGCCTTCCTGACTGTTAGTTGGGCTGTGGGAATCCAAACTCCCAGTTCTAGACTTGTGAGGCAAGTGCCTTATCAACTGGGCTGTCTCCTGAGCTTTTGCTTCCTATTTCAAAGATGAGCAAACTGAAAAGCAAGGTGGGATTAAGGGTAACTCAGTGGCAGAATGCTGGCTTGGCATGCATAAAACTGGGTTCAGCTTCTAGCGCCAAAAGAAAAATAACAACAAAAATGTTGGATAGCATTTTTCAAGGTTGCAGAGTAGATTAGAGATCCTTGTTCCAGGTTTAGTGCTCTGTCCTTTATAGCTTATGAAAGCAGATCATTTTCATTTATTTCTGTATCTAAGGTTAGTTTTTTTATTGGTTTTTTTCTTACATTTCCTATTAAGTCATATTTGTGTTTGTATAATTTGTTTTTGTTTGAAGTCTAGCATGGACTAAAGGCACTAGGATCCTTAGAAGCAAGGGATTAACAGTCACAATAGTGTTCCTATACTTAAGGGGAACACAAGAAAGAGCTCTAGGCAATGTTGCTGAGTCCTTACACCTCATCAGAGAGGAGGACCCAGGGGAAAGTTTGATATACACATTAAAAGATGTTTCAGAGATGAGGGGAGGGGGCACTGGGAGAAAGGAAAGGAGGGGAAAAGGAAGGGGAAAAGGGGGGAGGGAACAGGGAGGTCCAGGAAGGGGTGGAGGGAGGGAGGGGTCAGGGGTACCTATTACGTTTGTATGAGCAGAAAAATAAATAAATTTTAAAAAAATTAGTTTTTGTTTAGGTTGGGGCTCAAACTTGTACAAGTGAGCTACATCCTCAGTCCATACTTTACAATTTTAAAAGTTAGTCCTAATGTTAAGACTTGGAGACCACAGATAAGATTTATTGCTGTTGACGTTGGGTGCTTTTGGATATAGCTAATAACAGAATGTGATGGTGGTGAAAATACTTAGGAGCAGCCCTGGTAATAGAGTTATAGTTTTAAGTATTCTAGCATGACCTTACCAGTGCAAAATCATTTTCCTGTTTTATGCTAAAAATTATAAAACTAATGTAGGAAAAGCTACATGAACTGACTCTTTCTGTAACATGTTTGTACTGCAGGTAGTTTTGCAGAAGTGTAAAGTCAAGTCTCTCTTGCACAGCCCTGGAGACTATATCCTCTTGAGTGCAGACAAATATGAGATCAAGGTGAGTTTTTTTCACACCTTTAATTTGTCTTACTAACAATAAAATTTGGAAGTAAAATAAAATTAAGGAAGTATTGCAAAAGTAGAGCACTGCAAAGGAAAGGTCAAAAATGTCTTAGTCTAAGTCACAAACACTCAATTGGAAAAGCTGTGCACTATACATGCAATTTTTTTTTTACTCCCTTTTTAAAATTAATTTATTTTTTAATTCTTTTAGTGTTTCATATATGAATATAATTAATTTGTGTTATTTTCAAACAGTAATCCCTAATCCCATTCCCCATTCCTCTTCACGTTTGCAACCATTTTCCCCTGCTACTCTCTATCTTATTTTCTCGTCTTTTTTTTTTTTTAATTTTTTTATTATTATTATTATTTATTCAACTGTGTGTATGTGCGTGCGTGTCTGTGTGTGTGTGTACGTGTGTGTCTGTGTATGTGTAGAACCACGGACGAATTCGCGAACCACCATGGACGCCTCCACCTCCTTCTGCCCCGGGATTCACAGGCTCCGCCCTACCAGGACCAGAAGCGCAGGCCGCCCTCGCTTCCGTCTGGCGTCTATACGTGGGATCTGGGATCCAAACTCGGGACCTTCCGCCTCCAAGGCGGAGGCTTAACCCCTGAGCCATCTCTCCAGCCCCTTTCTCGTCTTTTTTAAAAAATATTTTATTTTATTTTATTTGTGTGTATATGTGTGTGTGTGAGAGAGAGAGAGGGAGAGAGAGAGAGAGAGAGAGAACACTGTGTGTCCCTGTGGAGGACTAAAGGTGACTTTGGGAATCATCCTGAATTGCTTCTGTCTCCTTGCTTCCCTCTGGGATTTCCCAGGCTCAGCCCACCAGAGCCAGAAGTGCAGGCTGCAACTGTTTCCACCTGCTGTTTTTATTGTGGGACCTAGGATCTGAACTCAAGACCTTCTGCTTACGAGACAGAGTCTTAACCCTTGAGCCATCTCTCCAGCCCATTTTCTTGTCTTTTCAAATGAATGGCCCACTGAGTTTATTTGGGTTGCTTTTGATGATATGTGCCTGAGCACTTACTGGAACATGAATCTCGAATATCAGTGGATGTACCACGGAGGAGGAAACCCCCTCCCCCATCAGCATCAAGTAGATAATTTACAATTTGCTCAGCAACTTGCTGTAACCCAGTAATTCATAGGTTTGCCTAAAGACTCAATTCTCATTTGTCAAGTTTGACAGCTGTAGCTAACTACCACACAGATGCTTCTCTGAAGAAACATATTTCCTACCTTCCTCAGTTCTAACAACTTGCCAAGAATTTACGAGGTACTTATATGCATTCTGACTTCATCTTTTAGACCACCTTTGTGGTAAGCATTATCTTCTCAAGAGAACTTAAATATCTTACCTGTGTTCACATAGCAGTATCATGATTCTTGACTGTAGAACCAGGTCTTTGGGTTGTATTTTCCTTTGTTTGTGCTAGCAGATGTCTTTTTTTGGTCACGTTACGTTGTATAAGGACAAACTTTTCTCTTGTGCTACAATCTATATACTCTTTCCTTATTTTTCTTGCAGATTTGGCCAATTGGGAGAGAAATCAACTGTAAGTGCTTAAAGACATTGTCTGTCTCTGAGGATAGAAGTATCTGCCTGCAGCCAAGACTTCATTTTGATGGCAAATACATCGTCTGTAGTTCTGCTCTTGGTCTCTTCCAATGGGACTTCGCTAGTTACGATATTCTCAGGTAATGTTTTCTTTGGCCATATGCTTTATCTCTGCCACAGTGCAGTAGTAAAGACGAATGTTTGAATGTACATGTCAGCAGCTTGCTTTTGAGAAATAATGCATAGTTATAAATAGGATTATGCATTAAATACTGCACCCAGGAAAAACATTTAGAAGCAGTAAGCAAATGAAAGGGAGTCTACGTTGAAACACAAAGATCTAGGTTCTTCTGCTCACCACCCCCTCTGGATTATGAGCTCCTTCCCTTTTAGGATTTCACATCATTTTCTGGAGAGTGAGAGGCATGGGTCTTTTAGCTCTCCGTAGTCAGTTGAAATTCTTATGTTTTGTACATGCGCCGTCAAATGGCCGTCTCCTGACTAGTAAAAGTACAGCTTACAAGATTTTCTTCCAAAAAAAGTTTTATATGTGCTCCATAGACAAATGCTGTAGACTCCTCTAGAGACTGGTAGTGTCTGGTAACATATTGAAGTCTGTCAGCATAGTTACTACACAGCGGCGCTTTGTAGTAAACGGGAGTTTTCATGGATAGCAGGCTTCAGTATGGATGCCTTGCATGCCACAGACCTGCTGTGAATCTCCCAATCTGCTTTAGTTTCCTTGTCTAGAAAATGCTTGTAAGTGAAATGCAGGTGATGAGGGTCTCATACGTGAGCTGACAGATCTCCATTGTGAGTAACTCAGAAACCTTACATATAACCTAACATTTGTTAGCCTCTTGTACTTACACCTGTTAACAGCTGAGTTCGTGTTCTGTAGTTTGAGGAAATGCTGACTTTGGAAAGCAGGAGAAACTAGTCTCTGTGTTTTTATATAGGACAACTACATTTAAAGTGAGCTCAAAGTAAAGAGTCCAGGGGCTGGAGAGGTGGCTTAGAGGTTAAGCCCCTGCCTTGCAGGCGGAAGGTCCTGAGTTCGGATCCTAAACCCCACGTATAGACGCCAGGCGGGAGCGGGCTGCGTTTCTAGTCCTGGTAGGGCAGAGTAAACAAGGAGGAGGTGGAGGCGGTCCATGGTGGTTCCCAAATTCACCCATGGTTCTACACACATACACACACACACATACATACACACGCGCACACATGCATACATGCACAATTGAATAAATAAAAAAATGAAAATATTAAAAAAAAAAAAAAAAGTAAAGAGTCCAGACTCCACTTTATAGTCACGGTAAAAGCCTTGCATTCACCCAGCATGGCTGGGTTGTCCAGCGGGCATCCTTAATAACCAGGAGCCAGGGCACCAAAGAGTGAGAAAAGAAACTGAAGAACTTAAAGAGATGGTTGTGCCCGCCACCCCAGCACTTGGGAGGTGAGGGCGGGAGGCCATGCCAGCCTCGACTGGAGTTGCCACAGGAAAATCGCATCTTTGATAACTGGATAGCTTTTATTTTGAATTGAAATGTTGGAAGTACGTCAAAAGGTAGATGGAACAGAGGTATCATAAGTCACTAGTTCAGTGATTTAACAGTCACTAAAGTTCTGTTTGCTTCTGTGCTTACCTGTCACATGTGTGCTTCCTGTGTGTGGTGGTGCCAGGGAGGCCCACAACATTCATTGGCGTTTCATTGTTTGGAGATATTAGTTCCTTGAAAGTAATGAACCTGCACAGTTGTTTGCTTATAGGAAGTGCTAGGTGCAGAGTTGAAAAGAGGCCATTTAATCTGCTTTTTCCCCCTCCAAACAAATAAATCAACCTCTTTCGAAATCCTAATGCAAATTCTGGAGCCTCCCTTGCTAGGACTTTTAAGCTTTGAAGCTAATTGAAAAGAAGCAAAACACAAGTGACAGCATGTTGCTCAATAAGCAGAAGGGTGATGTGATCTCAATGAGGTTTTCTGGGTATAGCACGCAGGGTTACTTAGGGTCAGGCCCAGCCACCTGGAAAGGCTTTTTGTGTGCAGTTCTAAAGTAACAGAGTCTAAGCCTGTTGGGACCTGTGTTCTGTTTCTGCAATATTTGTGTGGTGGCTTTGGAGTCAGCTCTATGTTACCATTCAGAAGCTGCCCTGTCCCAGGATTTTCACTAATGCCCTGCTTTACGGGGATGATGAAGGACTTACCAAACTTCTGGTTTTTCCTAGTTTCCTGTGGGAATCTGTATTTGTCTGTGTTCTTGCTCTACTGTCTTATTCATTAGCAGGTATCTGTTGAATACCTGTCCTTGTGTTAGGTATTCTGTTGTACACTGTGAGGCAGCAGAAATACCAAAATGAAGAAAATTACCAATCAGCAAAGTATTTGGGTATTTGGCTAAGTTGTATGAGGCCCTAGGTCTAATCCTAATTATTTTAAAAATTTTTGTAATTTTTTTTTACATACAACTTTTTTTAATGGCATACTAAAGGAACAATGTGGCACTTCTTGAAGGCATCTTTGAGTTGAATCTGAAGGATGAGTACATATAACTTAACTGAGTGCCAGGGGCAGATGTATGGTCTGTTGGAGAAAATTAGCAGGGTGAGTTTGTAGGGCAAACAGGAGGAACTAAAGTTTCAAAGTTATATAAGGTGGTAATAGGTTTTCTATCAGGTAGGTAATTGAAAGATGCTTAGCTTAGTGAGGAGAGAGCAGTAAAAGCCATTGATGATATTGCTGGCCGGCATAGTGTATTGGAACCAGAACTGTGAGACAGTGAAGAGCAAACCCCAAAACAAGTTGGAAGGTAGCATCAGCAGGCCAGCAGGACTAGAGGGAGATCGTTGCCGTGTTTCCCAACCAGGACAGTTGGGAAATGAGCAAGTAAGGAACTGGAGAAACATGGTTGACTAATGAATTCAGTTGGGCAGATATAGTACCTTGTCTTGAGGAACCTTGTCTTGTTTACTACTCAGTCCCGGTTTCAGTAGTGGTGGCATCTTTAAGTTGTAAGTATTTTTGAGTGAATGATCATGAATCATCACACAGAAAGTGATGAATAAGTTCAAGTTGTGACTCCTTTGGAGCATCCTGACTGACTAGAACATTGTCCCCTTTGCCTGGTGTTTATCCCGCATGAGTTGGCAGGAACCTGTAGTCTCCCTGACCCTGCTGTTCCTTTTCTCCTCAGCTAATATGCATTGTGTGTTCTTAACTCGTCCTGTGCACCAGGCCCTCCCAGCCCTGGTTGTTTTCTTGGACTGAAACCAGTCAGCTGGTGTCCTTGTGAACGTCCAAGCTAACGTCTCCACTGTCTCCTGCCTCTTCTCCTAGTATCCCCAAATGAGGCATTGACTTTTCTTGTCAATATTTTGCTTCACTAAGGACGATAAAAACTCTATTTTCTTTTCTTTTTCATTCATGCTGCTGTTTGGTTATTTGTTTACCATTTGTTATATTTTATAATAATTAAAATTATTGAGCATTACTTGTTTATCATTGGTGTTTGAACACTGACATCCTGTTGGACTACTTTCCAATGTGTTCTGTATTTTCTAACAGCTTCTCATGAATCTGCTGTTAATTCTGAATTACTCTGGAAATTTTCAATATATCTAGCCGGTACTGTTTTTACAGAGAAACCATTTGTTGGCTGTCTGAGAGGTAGAGTAACACTTTTTTAAAGTGATTTTAGATTTGTTTGTTGTAATGTGATAAGATTTGTTAATCAGATATTTTACCTAGTAGTAGGAGCCTTTTGTGGCATTCTAGTTTTACCTGGTAACTGACAGATTGTGATTATTTAGCCAGAGCCGGAGTATTTATCCTACCTGGACTCCAGTTTTTTTCATGTCTTAAAAGTAAGAATGTTAGATAATCTGGAAAATCTTTTTGAGCTTAGCTGAATGTTTTAGGGTTGTTTTGTTTAGTTTTTAAACAAATTGTCCTCAGACTCACCTCTCCTGCCTGCCAGTCAGACTGAAAGGTTTCTCCTCTGCTTTTTATAAATAGGCTGATCTTTGTTCTCGTGTTTTCTTCTTGTCAAAAGCTTTCCACTGAATTCTGCATTTCCTTGGGCATTTTAGAAAATGTCTCCAGAAGAATACAGGTTCCAGCGTCTCCGAAAGGACGCCTAGACAGGGAAGCCGGGAAGATAGCCTTCCGCCTAATGATCCTAACTGTCATCTTGCAGGGTCATCAAGACACCCGAGATAGCAAACTTGGCCTTGCTTGGCTTTGGCGATGTCTTTGCCCTGCTGTTTGACAACCGCTACCTGTACATCATGGATTTGCGGACAGAGAGCCTGATTAGCCGTTGGCCTCTCCAGAATACAGGAAATCAAAGAGAGGCTCCAGTTTCCTGGCAGGCGAAGCATCCTGGCTGAATGGACTGGATGGGCACAATGACACAGGCTTGGTCTTTGCCACCAGCATGCCTGACCACAGTATTCACCTGGTGTTGTGGAAGGAGCACGGCTGACACCAAGAAGCCACCACCACCGACGGGCTTTGGGTGCCGGGGCTGCGGGTTTCGATGCAACCTCATGGCAGCCGACTGCATGAACCAAAGTTGTCACCTAATGGTGTCATCACGCAGTGCACAATCATTTATCTGTGTTTGCCAGGGGCGGGGATTGGGGCGGGGAGGGCTGTTTTATCAACACACCACAGCATGCTAATGGGGTACACCATTGACTTCATTTGTACTTAGTTATGTTGGTCAGTATAAGGATGCATTTGGGGGATCATCATTCTTGAATGGAATATTGTTTTTAAGTAAACAAAGTTGAGTGATTCATTAATCTGCTAATTGGTTGCCTATCAGATCACATTGAGTCGGTTATTAAAGCTTTTTACCATAGGCTTCTTTTTGTTCAAAGGTGCTATGATGTGATAGCAACTTGTCTCACATGGTTTAATGTCTCCAAGAGCCAGGGTTAAGACGACCACCTATTCCTGTGACATCCATGAACTTCCCACTAAACACCAGTTGTGTGGAAAGTCTGTCTTGGAGTGCAGGTTCGATTTTGTCATTTGATTGTTCGCAGCTTGCTCTAAACCGCAGTTCCCAACAGGCAGAGTAGGCCATGGTGAAGGTGTTTTAGTTGTCTGTGTGGAGAAGGCTGGTTCCCAGGCTGGGTGACTTACAGTAATAGGAAGAGCCTGCTGGAAGGTTGGCATCTGAGTCTTACCAAGATGCTGCACTGCCTTAGCCAGGCCTTTGCCAAGTCCCAGTGTCCTCAGCTGCGCAGCCAGGTGTTCAGCTGAAGTTCCCCAGTCCCGTATCTACTGCTGTGGGCAGGAGGTGACGCCTCACCTATCTCTGCCCTGATCCATTGATTCTTCAGATTGGCACTAACATATAAACAAAAGCCTTGCTGTCATAAGGAAATCGATTATATGAGAAGGATGAGTAAAAGTGTAAGACATACAATGGATTCCACTCAGGAGACCATAGTAATTGGTAGAAGAGCCGCTGATAGGATTCAGGGCTGTGCAAGGGAGGCTACTTGCTAAGTGGGAAGGGACTATATTTGAACCTGGCTTGTCTGCCTTCTTGTTCCCGATTTTCTCTGTGACCTTGGACAGGTTAATGTCCTCTCCCCCATCCTCATTCTTTTCATGTTAAAAATGAAGAAATTGTCCTAGACTTAGGTTCACAAACTCATGCCAAGGGAGTAGTACACAAACTCATGCCCAAGGGAGTAGTAGTGCTGGGTAGACTGTGCGGGGGCCCTTGCATGTGTGTGTAACAGACAACAATCGCCAGATAGTTATCCTGTCACCTGTAGAAACAAGCCCAGCGTCCATAGCTCTGACTTTCAGGGGCGAGCTAGAAGTCCAGATTTCTCTTTGAAATCCCCTGAGTGCTACAAATATAGGCAACTGAGGGTGTAAATAAGGTAGGCTCAACAAAGCGTGTTTGTGGTTGCCAGTTTGTGACCTCATCCTAAAGTTAGTGGTCAGAGTGGAAATATTTGGCATAATTGGAAACTTTAAGGAGAAAGTAGAGGGAACAGTAATAGAAGTTGATTTTCCCTATACTGGACCAGAGAGAGGGGGCATATTCCTTCTACAGACCCACTAGGGAAGTAGTTGGAAGGTAAGAACGAAGAATTGGAACTTCAGTGACAAAATCTGTATCCAGGAATGTGAATTATTCTTTTCTGCTGCCTCCGACGTGAGATGCCATTTGTTGGGAGTGGCAGAGGAGTGTAAGGCAGAGGTCCGAGCATACAAACTGGAGTGGGCACCCAGTTTTTCCAGAATCCATATTGGCATAGCGTGATGGGACTGTGGAATGTGAAGTTAGTAGAGAATCAGTGGCTGGTTTCAAGGATGGGTGTAGTTAAGACCTGTGTTGAGTTCTGCTTTGTCTCCCCCAGAAATAGAACCAGCTGGACTCTTCAAGGGCCCCTAGAAACTTCAGGCAGTGATGAGGTAGATGGTTTTCCGTGTTCAGACAGCCCAAATGAATGAATGAGATCACTCACCTCCCACCTCACCTTCAGGTGAACCTGGTGGCTTCAAAGGGTAAGTGGTCGCAGGCATTGTGGCAGATGCCTTATTAAGAAGTGACTAACTTGGGCTGGAGAGATGGCTCAGGGATTAAGACTGCCTTGTAGGCAGAAGGGCCTGAGTTTAGATCCCAAGTCCCACATAAAAAAAAAAAAACAAAACAAAACATCGCAACAGCCTGCACTTTTGGCTCTGGTGGGTGTAGCATGGGAAATGGCAAAGCAAAGCAAAAAGGAGGTAGAAGCAATCCAAGGATGGTTTCTGAAGTCTGCCTTGGTCCTCCACAGGGACACAGTGCCCTCTGAGACACACACACAGTTTTTGGCTTCTTTTAAAAAAAGATCTCTTAGAAAAGTGACTAACTCGAAACTCAGATGTCCTTCAGTCTTCAGTGTTGAGAGCGGAAGTTTTCAGAGGGGCAACTGGTTTGAACAATAGTAGTGAAGTCGTTCAAGCCCTAGCCTGGCAGATGCCTTTATTTCATCCAAACGTTTTGTGTAATTGCTTCTTAGGTGCTGGTTTTATTCATAAAACTTGCATAAAACCAGGAAAGCCAGCTCATCGTTTTGCGAAATGAAGCAGAGTGAAGCCAGGGAACAAACAAGGCGAGCTAAGGCTGCACTGTCCGAAGCTTCCTTCACCTGGGGGCTGACCTGAGCTTTCACCTAAGCACGTGCCGACCTCAGCTTTCTTAGCCTTTGCCTCTTCTGTGAATGGTCTCATTTCTGAAAAAGTCTAATTCAGGAGCCAATACGCCCCATCCTTTTTTCTGAGAATTGGATTTCTCGGGTGACCCTGTAGTAGAAGTTCCACCTGCAGTTTGTAAAGAGTAATTTCCAGCTCCAGGGGGAAGGTAGAAGGCCTGAGTGGGTGTGAGAACTCATTAGTCAGGGAAAGGTACTTTCCCCCCAGCCCTGTTACTTGAAGTTGTAAGCACTGTTGAGTTTTACTCAAACCTGACCCTTTACACTGGGCTTTGAGAAAGTTCTACAAGAAATACACATGTCTTGAGATAGTTACTAAAAAGTGGAACGTGGGGAATGTATATTAAGATTAAAAATCCAAGTTTTGGATTCAAAGCTTAAACACGACTCCATTGAGAAGCGTAGTTTGAATGAAGATTATGTAATCATGCCAGTATTTGTTAGCAGGAGGGTGACTACTGAGTATTTGTGAAACAAGGGGGAAAAATAGGGGGGAGGAGGAGATGCTCTTGTAGATCTTGGGAAATTTTCTCATTTAGTTCAGCATTTTTAGCTGCCTTGCTATTGAGGATGGCGGAGCCTGGCACAGCTTTGGCCAAACTCAGGGAGCTCCTTGAAGTGGCGATCATGTGCCTTGGTTTTTCAGGATCCCAGAGACAAATCTTCCTACCGTGGCTCTTACGGCGTTCTGTGCTTCCACCTCCTCGCCTTGATCCAGGAACTTTTCTTGCTACACGAGCCTTTCTGGAATGGAAGGCGAGAAAACAGTTGCCATTCACAGATGCAGTGCTAGGCACAGAGTAGTCAGGATAAGGGAGAAGCTCCAATGGTTTGTCTGTGACCCTCACCTGATAAGCTGGTATTTTGCCAAAATGAGAATTATCCAGTCGCCAGATAGGCTGTCTGGTGAAGACAAAGGCTAACTTTGACACATCGCCTACCGGCCATCTTTGGTGGTGCTGAGCAGAAGTTATTATAACTGCCATGGGAAAGTCAAATCTTTGCAAAATAAATCATCCCATGAATTATTATTGGAGGGTCTCCCTTCAGCCTCCTCAGGCTGAATGATCCAAGTCCACACAATGTGGGAGGCTGGCCAACTGTTTCACTGTTTGTCCCCTCAAGAGTAGCTCAGTTGCTCCCAAGTTAGTGGGTCGGTTCTGATCAATGACAGCTCACTGCAGCCTGCAGAGTCTGGAAGCTTCTGTCCTGTGTGCCCAGGTGAAGATGTTTCACATATTTAAACCTGAGAGGTTATTAACAACAGCTTGTCAATCTGGGGTGTCCTCATACGCAACAGCGAGCAGAGATTTCACACACTTGGCACTCTGGAAGAGGTTGCTCACCCTCCAGCCTCTAGGAGCAGGGCAAATTCATCAGCAGCTGACTGCTTTGAGTTGTGGTGTGAGGGAATCAGGTGACATTTCCGGTTGAGCTGTGTGGGGCGGGGCAGCAAAGGGATTGCTTCAGAAAACTGTGGTGTGACCGTTCGCAGTGCACCGTAGGATCCTCCTTTTACCCTCAAGTGACTGTTGACTAAACCATTCTTACATGGTAAGCAGGTTCCCTCCATTAGGTGGAGCTTGGTGGGCCAAGTCCAAGGATTGTGTGTAAAAGTAAATTAAAGTAATAAAGCTGTATCGCCTTCCAAATGCAGTGTGAAGTTAAGATGCTTTCTTGCTTCCCGTCCCAATCCCTTCTAAGTTCAGGAACCTTTGAAAATTAGTGTCCTGAGGCTGGGGCGCCCTAACAGGAGTGTGCGTTGTAAAAAGAAAAGGAAAATGCATGTGTGTGTAGAGTGTATTTTTAGAAAAGGAGTTGCCCTTCCTGTGTTCTTAAAGGGCTTTTTTTTTTCATTTTCCTTTCTGCATGTTCTGAAGGTAAGCTCCACAGTGTACCATCTCCCAAGGTGACCCAATAAATCTAAAAGTAGCCAACTTCATGAGTGGGTGTAAGACGGGAGGGAAAACGCGGCTCTGCACACTGGGGCCCGGAGTGTGTCTTCCTGGCCTTCGCACCTCCTCTCTGGATGCTTCTGGAGTGTGTTGGTTAATTTTCTTACGTAGGCCCTTGACAGCCACTTAGCAGTTCAATACTGTGATCTCCCCAGGTACCTCTTCAGGGGCGGGCCTGTTTCACGGATGAGAACGCCAAGAGAGTAGAACCCTCGCAGGCCTGGGATTCTCCTTCCCTCCCATGTTTTCCCTTCCCATTCTCTCCCCACATCAGCCAGCTTCAGATTGGCTGGCCGCCTTCTCTTAGCCGTGTGCACCTTTCAGGGTTCCCCTTTCTGCTGTGTTTGCAGGGGTCTTCCCACCGTTGCCTTGAGCACGGGGCTTCCTTTACCAACACCGTCCCTTGACTTCCTGTGGAACCCAGTTCCTCTCTTCCAGCAAACAGTTCCTGCTGTCTTTTGCTACTGCCCTTGTTCTTAGACCTTTCTCTCCCCTCTTCAGGGGAAGTCTCTGTGTTTGAAGTTCTTGGCCCAAGACTTTCACAGCCTAAAGTCTCTTGAGCACCACATCCCAAACTGATAAATCAGTTCATGGGGCAGTACATTCATATACTAACTACTACTGTTCACAGTGGACAAGGTAGTAGCTTTCAGCTTTGATTTGTGTGTGTGCTGATGCGGGTGCCCACAGAGGCCCGAGGACAACCTTGGGTATTTCTTCCATGGGTGCCATCTACCTTTCTTTTTCTGTCTGAGACAGCATCTCTTACCAGCCTGGAGCTGGCCTAATTGGCCCCAGGGGTTCTCTTGTTTGCCTCCCTAGCATTCAGTTACAGTGTGCGCCACCATTGGATTCAGGTCTTTGTGCTTGCCAGGCAAGCTCCGACTATCTCCTCCGCCCCAAGACATACTTTACATGTGCTTATTTGTATTTCTTTTGACTCCTTCCTGATTTTTTCCTAATGAAGATGGTTGAACAGTCATCTTGAAAGAAGAACATAGGGGATGAAGAGATGGCTCAGGGGTGAAGACTGTGTCTCATAAGCAGTCCTGAGTTCAGATCCCAGGTCCCATGTAAAAAACGCCAGGCAGAAACAGTGGCCGCCTGCACTCCCGGCCCTGGTGGTAGAGCCTGGGAAATCTCAGAGCGAAGCAGAGATAGAAGCAATCCAGGATGATTCCCGAAGTCACCCTTGGTCCTCCACAGAGACACACAGTGCCCTCTGACACACTTACATATATACACACACAGTGTTTTAAAAAGAAGAACGTGGGCAATTGTCACAGGTTTTCTGTGTTGCTGTTGTGAGATAATACTCATGTTCAACTTGAGGAAAAGAGATTTATGTGGCTTATAGTTCCGGAGGGGAGATACAGTCTATTATGGTGGGAAGGCATGGCTGGAGGCAGGAGCTGAAGACCACTTAGGTCACAGCTGTCGGGCAGAGAGAAGAGCAAAGACTGGCAGCCGGGCTGGGCTGCCAAACCTCGGGGCTCTGTGCGCCTTCCTCCAGCAAGGATCCCCTCCTCGGGTCACTCCACCTTCCCAAACATCAACACCAGCTGAAGGGTGCAAATGTGAATCTGTGGAGGGCAGCTCACATTCCAGCCATGTCAGCAACCATGAGAGAGTCCACTCCAAATTAACTAGTTATCAAAGTTCAAAACGAGGGACTAATCCAGCAGCCAGTGCAGAGCCCGAGTGTAACTCTGGGATTTCAGGTTTTCTCACTAGGACAGGCCAGGGAGGGGCTGTATGTGCTCTTCTTTCTCGGGCTTCTGTAAATTCAGAGGAGATTTTTTCCGAGCTTTCAGATATCAAGCATTCCTGAGTGTTAATTCAGATTTAGCTATGTAAGGCGACTTGAAGGAGTTGCTCATATTTGCATTTTTAGGATCCAAGGCTTGAACTCCATTTAAGAGGAGATCAAAGAAAACAGAGCAGCAGACTTGGAGAGATGGTTCAGGGGTTTAAAACCTCCGCCTCGCAAGCAGTAGGACCCAAGTTTGAATCCCAAATGCCATGTAAAAACGCCAGGCAGGAATGGAGGTGGGCCCGCGCTTCCACCCCTGGAAGGTGGAGCCCGAGAAAGCCCAGAGCAGCACAAACAGGAGGTGGAGGAATCCAGGATGATTCCTGAAGTCACCTTGGGCCTCGACAGGCACACAGTGCCCTGAGATACACACACGTGTACACTAAAATAAAATTTGAAGAAGACAAGGCGTAGGGATGCCTGCATTAGAAGAGATGGAGAAGTACGGTAACGGATGAGCCTTGTGAGTGTTGTCTTTAGTCTCTTCTTCCAGTAGACCCCGCCTTACTCTGTGTGCACATACTGCCTGGTTCTCAAGGTGGGGGATCCATAGGTGGGATGGGAAGGGGATGGTCTGGTTAGTCTGCTTTGGCTTTCTGTGACCCACTGTCGTTCAAGTGTGGGTCCCTTCTGGCACATGGCCACACTGTAATGGCCTCCTAAGGGGAGACCCTCTGCCATTCTGACCTGCTCTGCCACCTGGTGGGATGTTGGGGAATGGCATTGGCAGTGAAGGGAACGGAGTTCTGCCTCTGCGGAGTGCGTTGATTGTACCAAGGACTTCCCTGCTCTCAAGGTCACAGCCTACTCTGGATGTGTCCTATGATTGCACTTGCCTTCTGCCTCGTTCCCAGTTGCCATAGGGCTCAGCATGTCAAGACATCACTAGGTAGCTAAGCTTATTTTTTTCCTTTATTTAAAATTCCATACATGTACATAAGGCATTTGATCATATTTATCCCTTCCAATCCCCTTGGTTGTCCCACCAACATCCTCCCTCCCACTTGCATGTTCTCTTTTTTTCTTTCAAAAATAAGACTATAATAGAAAATATGAGCAATAAGAAAAAATACAGTTAGGATGTTGATAGTTGTTATGATTGAGCGCCCAGCTCCATGTGATTAAGAACCCACGATAGGGTTGATGAGATGTCTCAGGGGTTAAGACTCTGCCTTGCAAGCAGAAGGAACCTGAGTTCGGATCCAATATCTCATGTAAAAAGAACCAGGCAGAGAGGGCAGTAGGCTGTACTTCTGACTATGGAAGGCAGAGCCTGGGAAATCCCACAGACAAGCAACAAGAATATAGAAGCAATTCAGGATGATTCACAGTCACCCTTGGGTCTTCACAGGCATGCATAGTACCCCCCACCCCCAGAACCTATGATAAAGCTACAGAATAGCAGCTTCATCGGTCTCCTGTGAGGCCAAGTAATCCCATGATGCTAGCATGTGGAGCCCAACCCACAGGAAGCTGCCCATGGTGTGAACATATGGAGCTCATCTATGTGGGGCTGTCCATGGTTAAGCCCACGAATTCCAACCCACCCGTGGCTTCCCATATGGACTTTGGCTCAGGGGAGGCTGGCTATCATCTTTACCCTTTTCTTTTTTAAAGTTTATTTTTATTCTTTTAGAGTTTTTATACATGAATACAATGAATTTACATCATTTTCTCCCCTTATTATCCAATCCTCTCTCTTTTCAAAATGCCTTTTTTTTCATGGGAATTGTGTCCTGGGAAAAAAGACCCACTTCACTAAATAATGTTGCTGTTGGATAATTGCATCAGACGTGCAAAAACATTAAATAGGAAAATTGGAATAAAAGGAGTATATATGCACAACTTGGTTACACATACAGCGTGGTTCAGGTTAGAATTAGAAGGTTTTAATATGCATAAAAATTTAAAAAGCATCAGAAGGGTTACGGTGATCATCTCTAAGGGATGACAGGTAAATATTTTGTTTTTCTGTTTTCTAATTTTCCTGCAGTGTGCATAACTTATGCTTAAGAATAAGGAACTAGGGGCTGGAGAGGTGGCTCAGGGATTAAGCCTCCGCCTTGCAGGCGGAAGGTCCCGAGTTCGGATCCCAGATCCCACGTATAGATGCCAGACGGAAGCGGGGGCGGCCTGCGCTTCTGGTCCTGGTAGGGCGGAGCCTGTGAATCCCGGGGCAGAAGGAGGTGGAGGCGTCCATGGTGGTTCGCGAATTCGTCCGTGGTTCTACACACATACACACACACACAGACACGCGCGGGCACATACACACAGTTGAATAAATAATAATAAAAAAAAAAATTTAAAAAATTAAAAAAAAAAAAAAAAAAGAATAAGGAACTAGCAAGATGGCTCAGTGGGTAAAGTTCCCTTGTTTGCAAAACCTCATGTGTTCTTCAGGTTCTCTAGAGATGCAGAATCGACACAACAATTGCTGCCAGTAGCCAAGGTAGTTCCGATGATGGCTGCCAGTAGCTGCTCAGTTCGGTAGTCAAGTGGGTGATGGCTGAAGGCTAGAGAATTCCTAGAGTCTTTAGTCCGCCGCCGCCGACGACTTGGAGGGTTGGAAGGCTAGAGGGTCGAAGAAACCAGATAGCCGGAAGGAAGAGCGATTCCTAGCACAGCTGCAATAAGCATCTCTTCTCTTTCTTGGCTTTTTTTTATATGATGCAGTACTGGGAGGATCCTATGAGATCTTTGGAGGTTCTGATAGGATGCAGGGCGGATATAACCCTATCAGGTGATCTCAGTTGATCCTTGCAGATGTGATCTCAGCCCATCTTTTAATACTGGGTGTGTCAAGTTGACACCCAGGCTTAACTATCACACCCGCTGACCTGAATTTGATCTCAGGAAGCTCACATGGTGGAGAGACCAACTTCTGAACATTGTCCTCGGTCTCCGTACATGTGCTGTGGCGTAGCACGTTCTTTGTCTCTCTGTCCTGTCTCTCTCCCCCCTTATAAAAATACTTTTAAAAAGATATTAGCAATAGACAAAAGATTCTTGAGTATAGGAAGTTATGTCTGGGAAAGAAATAATAAACAATTTTTAAAATATAGTACATTTTCCTGCTGGAATTATGTAGCTCCAATCGCTCTTTTTCAGAAAATAATTACTCATCCTCTTTTCTGTACTAAGTATTATACTAGGTTTAGAGATGGCACTGTGCATAGTTCCTGCTCCAGGAAGCTTCTGGACACACAGACACAGACACACACATGCACATACGCACACACACACACACACACACACACACACACACACACACACACAGCCAAGTGATGGGGATGGGAAGAAAGCACAAAGAAATGGGGAGTGCTGCTTAGAGGTGAATCCACGTCCTCACAGAGAAACTGATGCTCCTTGAGGCTTCTAAGTTAAGTGGATTCTAGATCCAAGCACCTCATAAGTTGCCTTGTGAAAACTGATCTTTCTAGGTCAACATAGGAACATATATAAGAAGACACTACATGAATTTGTAGACAAAATTGTTAAACATTTGAAACGCCAATAAAAGGAGCAGAATACTGGTGGTGACATCATAGGTTGCTTTTTTCATGTTTGTGGATCCCTGGGTTAAAAAAGCAACTAATTACATAGTAAAACTGAAAGTCCAGACAGTACTTAAGACCAGGAGAAAAGGTGAGACAGCTTCATGACCCTAGAAAACAAGCAGCTGGGGCAGTTCCCCTCTGTCCCCAAACCATTGGTGTAAGAGGGAGGTGGGAACAGGGAAGAACTCAAGCAGTAGTCACTGAGGAGTTGGGTGGCCAATCAGAGCGCCAGTCAGAGCTGGGAGAGTTCTGTTCTCTCCAGCAGTAGCTGGGTTCTAAGTCCATCTGCAAGGGCCTGAGCAGTGCAGCCACGTTGAGCCGTTGAGAGTCCTGGGACTAAGTCAACTGATTAGGATAAGAACAAGAGGAAAGAGCCCAGGCCCAAGCAATAATGAGAACAGAGGCAGGAAATCCCACAGAGCAAGGTGCCATTTTTTGGGGGGGGGAGTTGGAAAGGTTGCCTGGACATAATAACTCCATTCTAAAAACTCAGGAAAACGAATAAACAAAGTCTCCAAAGCTATCAGAGTGTCATGGTTTGAAATGTGTCCCCCATAGTCTCATGTTTTTAGCAAGGTCACGGCACCTTAAGAGGTGGAGCCTTGCTGGAGAAGGCAGTCACAAGGGGTGGGCCTTGAGGTGGATTAGTCCCACCCTACCTCCAGGAGAAGTCTGCCTTTGCAGCAAGCAGTCTGCAGTGCTCAGCCTTCAAGTGTCTGTGGTGACGTGGCCTCCTCCAGCTTTGGTTGGCCAGCCATGCCGCCTCCTCTATGAAAGACTGTTTCTCCCCGCTGGAACCATAAGCTGAATAAATTTTCCCTTTCTCCCTTAAGCTGATTGATTGACTTTGGGTGCTCTCTCACAGCAACAGTTAAGAGTAACTGTTGCATGGAGCAAGCACAAGACAGAGAAAAGAGGCAGGATAATTAATATCCTTATAGACAGCGGGGATCATAAAGCAGATCAGAATGGCACCTTATTTAAAACCAAACCAAAAGCATGAGGCAGACAATGAGAGACCTGCAAAAATCAGAACAGGAACTCCAAAATGGTGTGATTCTGGAAATCAAAATTATTTTTAAAATGATGACTAACCTAGGAAGAACATAAAAACTAAGCATGCCTGGTAAAGATCCAGTGCTTAAAGCGTTTGCTGCCCAAAGATCAGATTCCCAGATCTCAAGTAAAAGAAAAATAAATTGCTGGGTGGGTGAGTGGCTCTACCTATGGCTCTAGCTCTAGAAGGTGGAGCCAGGTCTCCTCAGAGTGAGCTGAACAGCCACAGAAGCCCTCGTTGCACGCTGTGGGTTTAATTAGAGACCCAGGATGTTCTCACTCTCACCCTGGGGCTTCCACAGGCACACACACTCAGATACACTCATCCCTTGCAAACACACATCCACACATTCAGGCACCCCGTACACACAGACATATGAAACAAATAATGGATGAGTTTCATAAAAAGAAAACAAAGAGATCAGAAGGTGCTAGAGGCCGGCGAATAGGTCACACAGGTCATAGCCGCTCAAGGAGCCTGGAGGAAGACAATCAATAAAGTGGAAGAGCTGTCTAGGATAGTTCCAGATAGCAACCTCCCACCTCCACATACACGCACACTCACATACACATACGTACATGTCCACCACAGGTAAACATGCGCACCACCATATGCACACATGGAAAAAGAGGTAACAGTGCAAGTATATTGCTTGTAGAATTAAATCTGAGAGCGTGGGGTCAACTAAACCTGGTAAACATGGCTGTCTGCTGGGCTGGGGAGAAGCTCAACGGGTAAGGTGTCAGCTTGCAAACCTGGTGACTCGTCTTTGATCTTCAGAAGCCTCCAGGGTAGAAGGAGAGAATTGACTTCTGAAAGTTGTCCATTGACCCCCACTTGAATGCCATGTATGTATTGCCCCCTCTTTGTCTTGAATAAATAAAATAATCTTTTATTTTAAAAAAGGTATTTATTCTTTGTGTGTGTGTGTGTGTGTGTGTGTGTGTGAGAAAGAGAGAGAGAGAGAGAGAGAGAGAGAGAGAGAGAAAACACTGCTTGTGCTCGTGAAGGCCCCAAGTTGATTTCAGGTATCATCCTGGCTTGTTCCATTTCTTGGCTTTGCTCTAGAGTTTCCCAGGCTCTGCCTTCCAGGACAGAAGTACAGGCCACCACCATTTCTACATGGCATTTTTACATGGGATCCAGGATCTGAACTCAGTTCCTTCTGCTTGCAAGGCAGAGACTTAACTCCTCAGTCATCTCTTCAGTACAAATAAAATATTTTTAGAGTGACTCTTTGGAGGAACCAATAGAGTACTATTTATTTTTATTACAAATGTATCATTTCAAGGCTGGAGAGATGGCTCAAAGGTTGAGACTTTGCCTCGAAAGCAAAGGTCCTAAATTCGGATCCCAGGTCCCATGTAGAAACATCAGGTGGAAATGGTGGCAGGTTACACTTCGTGCACCAATGGGTGGAGCCTGGAATATCCCAGAGCAAAGTGCACACGCGTACACACACACACACACACACACACACACACACACACACACAAATAAATAAAATGGATCATTTCATTTTAAGTGTATTCTGAACATAGAGCAAAATTTCCATTCAAGCCCTATATAATTTTGACATTTCAGTACTTTTGAGAAGATAGATTTTAATTCAGCAAGGGGAAGACTGCTTAGAGTTGTCCCAGAGTAGCAAGAAAAAGTTTCCATGTCCCTGAAGATTCCAGCGTTTGGTTCGTGTAAAATCCAGTACAGCAGCATTGGAGAGCCATGCCAGGTCCCTGTCTCCGGCTGTCTTAGGATGTCATGGCCCCAGTACCTTCTGGAGGAGGCTTAGCAAGTTAAGTAGGCCGAGGCCAAGTGGCTAGTTCATGATCCAGCCGAGCCAGTGCAGGTCTGTCAGACCCTGAAGCCAGCGCTGCCCTCCATCACCAGCCCCTCTTGAGGGGAATTCATAGGGTCTGGGTGACACTGGAACATTGTGACCTTTTCCCATGCAGCCGGGCAAGATCTCTAAGATGTGCGCGGGGAGGGGGTGCATTGGGGGAACTAGGGCCTGTGGAAGAGAATGGAACTAGGTCAAGAACGTTACCAAGTGCTCGGGTCCTCTTTCCTCTAGGGAACAGGCCCCTTGGCAGCCTCCCCAGAGCCTCCCAACGTCTTCAGTTAGCTGTACTGGCATGAGGTGCGGTGTGAAAGGCAGAGGAAGAGGATGTCTCCCAAGGGGTCTGTACCTTCTCAGTGATCCGAGGCTCTGAGCCCTTTGAGCACAGGCTCCTTGGAACCCCCAAAGACTGGTTTCTAGTCACCTATTTCAATACCCCCAAAAGTATGTCTGTGAACCCCCCTTCAGCCCCTGCTACCAGGCCAATGCAGATGGATGCTGTGTATAGTCCTCTTCGGACCTGAATGAGGGTGCTTAATGTCACTAAATACTTTAGATGGACTCCCGGGGAAGGAGAGGAGTAACTGAGAAGATAAGATGTGTGGTAGCGAGACACATCGACACAAGATGGCGCCACAGACCCAACGGAATGCCTACGGTTAGAAAGACAACTAGAGCCAGTAACGGCGAAGCTGTGGAGCAGCTGGAGGGTACAGACACAGCTGCTAAAAGCACGACATGGTCCCGTCACTTTGGAGCCACGTGGCGGTGTCATGCATTCAAAATGTACCAACCGTATGGCCCAGCCATTTCATCACTAGCTTTTTTTTTATGTCTTTAGCCCAAAGAAATTGGAATATGCAGCCACATGAAGAACGTACACACATTTATAACATCTTCATGTGTAATAGTCCACAAACTGGGAAGACCCCAGATGGCTATTAACAGATAAATAGATAAATAAGTTGCCATTTAGGTGCACCCCCTGTGTGATGGGTAGTATTTATTGCCAGCCTGGCACCTAGAGGCAGGGTGCCAGCGTATCTAGAGGGGTTCTCTAGATGAAGGTCAGCCTTCGGGCATGCCCGTGAGAGATGCTCTTGACTGCATTAGTTGATGTGGGAAGATCCAGCCCAATATGGGCGGGACCATTCCCCGGGCAGAGGAACTCAGAACTACGGAAGAATGAGGGGACCTGAGCAGCGTGCATGCGTGGATTCCTCGTCTCTGTCGGTTCTTGCTGTGGGGTGACGTGATCAGCTGCTTCAAGCTCCTTCTGACATAGCTTTTCTACGATGATGAACTGTAGCCTGTGTTGTGAGCCAGTTAAACCCTTTCCCCGAAGTCACTGGATTCAAGTATTTTGCTGCAGCAATCTAGTAAAGAGACTAAAACACAACTGGAATGCTACTCTATGACAAAAAGAAGTGTCAAGACATACAATCATAGAGATGGACTTAAAGATTGTGACTGAGCGAAACCAGACAAAAAAGGAGGTAAAACGCATGATTCTATTTATACATATTTTTTCTTTTTAAAACTGTGTATATGTTATGTGCTCTATGACAAAAAGAAGTGTCAAGACATACAATCATAGAGATGGACTTAAAGATTGTGACTGAGTGAAACCAGACAAAAAAGGAGGTAAAACGCATGGTTCTATTTATACATATTTTTTCTTTTTAAAACTGTGTGTATGTTATGTGCGGTGTGTGTGCAAGTGAATTCGTGCTATTGTGTGTGAGCACACGAAGAGGCCAGAGAAAGACAGAAGGTGCCTTCCTCTCTTGCTTGCTGTCCTATTTCTTTGAGATGGAGTCTCTTACTGAACCTGAATCTTGCAATTTGAGCTGGGCTGGCTGGCCAGCTGACATCCAGGATCTGTCTGTCTCCACCCTTAATGCCAGGGTTACCGCAGGAACACAAGGGTGCTGGGGATTCAAACTCAGGTCCTTATGCTTGCGCTGTGAGTGTTCTTACCCACTGAATCATCTCAGCCCATAAAACCCTTTATATAGAAGGCTAGCTAAGCCAAGCATGATGGTCATATCTTAGAGGCTGAAGCACGGGGATCATAAATTGGCTACCAGCCTACCAGTTACCTACTAGCAAGATTCTGTCTCAAAATAAACAAATGAAGGAGAAGCGCGACACAACTGATCTGTAGCGATGGGAAGAATAACATGTGGAGATATTTAATGATACTAAGAACTTCCTAGTGGGCACCTGGAATAGAGGAGAAGTTAGGACAGGTCTGAATGCTTGTATTTCTCCATCACCCCCAAATTGAAATCTTTACCCCCAAAGTGATGGGTTTAGGAGGTGAAAGACTGTGGGAGGTGATCAGGTCAGCAAGGCTGAGCCCTTGGCATCTCTATAAGAGGCATCCTAAGGCGCTGCTTTGCCTCTTCTGCCAACTGATGTCATGAGAAGAAGCTGGCCCTCAACAGACCCCTTGACCTTGCCCCTCCCCCCTGCCTCTAGAACGGTCAGAAATAAACTGCTGTTGTTTATAAGTGTTCTTCTGTAACAGGCTGAAGGGACCAAGATAGGGGCTTGAAAGAATCTTTGAGGCTGATGGAGATGTTGGTTTGATTGACTGTGGGATTTGTTGCACAGGGGCTTTCTGTGTCAACGCATCAACATGAATTCCATGATGTGAGCTGCAGGGGGTGCCACTGATGTTTCATTAATGGGGTGACTGTGACTTCCTGTTCGGGCTTCAAATTTTGAAATTCCTTAGTTATTTACTTGGGAAAAGAGGTTCGCGTTTGGTTCCCTAGCAGGCATTCGTTCACCACACATGCCCTTAGTCAGTCCTGTGCCGGTGTGCGTGCTGCGGATGGGGATGTTTGCCATCGTCTGGCTGTGCTATGTTCTTGGGAGGCTAATTAGTCTGATCAGTGTGCCGTGTTCCCCTGGGATGCCAGTTGCTCTGGGCGGCAGAGTTCACGGGCTGCTGAGGAGCAGGCTCTGGTCTGGTGCCTCCCACTGGATTTCTGGAGAGAGGAGAAGAAAAGGCCCCGCTCACAGACTATGGCTAGGAACCACAGAATCGCTTTTGATACGTTGGGTCTAATATCATCTTTTCCAGGTGGGATTCATCCTGTGCTCAGGCCCTGGAATGTAGAAGGGGCATAGGCTGGAGGCAACCTGTCTAGGTATGATCTCTCTCTCTCTCTCTCTCTCTCTTTCTCTCTCTCTCTCTCACTCGCTCTGTCTTTTTCTGCTGTGTCCCATGTGTCCTGTTTATGCAGAAGGCATTAGGGATGATTGTCAAGACAACATGAGAGGCAGTAGCCAACCTTCCAGGCCTTTCCTTAACCTGGCCTCTCTCCATCCCCTCCATCCCCTCCATCTCTCCGTCCCCTCCATCTTCACCGTCCCCTCCATCTCGCCATCCCCTCCATCTCTATGCTCCTTCCATCCCTCCATCCTGCCTCCATTCCTCTCTTCCTGCTTACTTCTAGCCATACACACTGGTTCTGGTTCTGGACCAATGCCTGTCTTCCCAGAGGCCTCCTGATTTTGTGTGTGTGTGTGTGTGTTCCTTCATCCCTCCATTTCAGTGAAATGATTTGGGGGAGAGAGAGAGAGAGAGAGAGAGAGAGGGAGAGAGAGAGAACAGTATTTGTACCATCTTAACAGGGGTTCCATTATTCATTTGATTTAGAACCATATCATGTTCCCTGAAGAACACTAAAGACAACAAAAACTACAGAAAATAGTGTATTGATTCAAAATCTAGAAAATTCAAGAACTTTTACTTTAGGGACAGTTTGGCTAGCCTGCTTGCTCTTGAGATCTCCAGGCTCAGCCTTCCAGGACTAGCATTACATGTGGATGGCCACACCCATCTAACATTTCTGCATGGGACCTGGGGATTTGAACGCAGGTCCTTTTGCTTGTAGGACAAAGGCTTTAACCACTGAGCCAATCTCCTCAGCCTATGGATGAAGAACTTTTAAACATATTTGAACAACTGTGATAGATTGATATCCATTCAAGTTCCCATTTCAGGAAAGTGGATGACTGACATTAGCTTTTAGTGAGTGACAGGAAACCCGATGTGGGAGGAATTCTAAGTCAGTTGAAATGTCCTTTCACACAGATCCCACCGGCTTCCAGATTGTGTTCCTAGGACACTTGGGTGTTACCTGCCTTGGGGGTCTTTGTATTATGGCTCCATTTTCCTAGAACATTCTTCTTCCAAGTCTTCTTGGGTTTGCTCTTCCTCAGTACCTGGGAGTATCCTTAAATTCAGCTTTCTAGAAATTTCCTTGCTCACTGTCCAAAATCTTGACCCATTACCATCCTCAACCAACTCCCTCCTTGCTTTGCTTCTCATCACAACTCTCATCTGTTAATGAGAATATGTATCTAGAAGTGTATTAACTCCCTGCCCCCTTCCCCATGGGCGGGGGCTTCCACTTATGTCACATATCCAGGGTCCCAAGTAGCTTCCAGTAAGTGTTGAATAGGTGAAGACATCCTCTGTTCGTTTTTGCTTCTATCGATTATCTGTTATTTACCTAGCAGTAAGACAGTGGTGTATATTTCCTGTCATTTCATGGACTCATCCAGACTTGCCAGGCAGCTCAGCTGTGGCAGCTTGTCTCGGGGTGTCTGGTCCCATATGGACTCATTCCACACATCTGGGGGTGTCCACTGGGGTGGTCGAGCCTTTCTGCAAATTGTCTTTCTACATGGGCTTCCACACTCAATAGCAGAAGCCTTCTGCAAGGACTAAGGTAGAAATAGTTTGACTTTGAGCCTGGGCTCTGGGACTTGAGAGGTCTCTTCAACTGTGTTCTGTCCTTGGTCCAGCTGACTCAAGACAGCAGCTCTCTAGCAAGGGGTTACAGAACGCTGTTCTCCAAGCAAAACAGCCATCATCTTCATCAGAGCAGGTGTGACTGCCTGCAAGAGACCCTCACGATTGGACCTGCTGACTATTGACATCCCTTTTAAAAAAGAAGGGTGGGACGGGATCATTGGATCCTCACCAGGACGCCAGCCTTTCCCTCCTGTGTCTCCTGGCCAGTTGCTTGTGATGCTGCCATGTTACACATGAGCCTGCGGTCTTGGAAGAAGCGCTAGGACACAGAGAAGGTGAAAGGTTAACCAAAGCAGGGGTGGGGGGTGGTGGCTGTGGGGAAGGAAGCCATCATCCAGGATGGGGTGACACTTCACAATGCATCTGCTTTGGGGTTCCCCATGCTCCTGTAAAAAGTCCCTCACTTGTGCTCTGTAAATACACCAAGTCCACTCATTTGTTCCCCAAGTTGAACTTGGATGGATTCAGACTTGATTTCTAATTAGGACTTTATGAGGAGTGGATAGATGTTGTTTACATCTCAGGGAAGGAATTCTCTCAACAGAAGGGAGGGATGGATAGATTTTTTGATAGGACAGACTGCAAATATACCTGACTTCCTAACCTACCCTTCTTGCTACTAGTTTTTCAAGTTTGCAAATAGCAGAATTAATCCTGTTTTTGCTTAGTGTAATGAATGAATGTGTCTTTCACCATGAATTCTTCTGTGGCTTCCATTCCCCCCTACCCCCAGTGGATGGGTACATATTTGTGTGTGTGTGTGTGTGTGTGTGTGTGTGTGTGTGTGTGATATCAGAGGGCACTATGTGTCTGTGGAAGCCCAAGGAGGACTTTGGAATCATCCTGGATTGCTTCTATGTCCTTTTTGCTTCCCTCTGGGATTTCCCAGGCCCCACCTTCCAGAACTAGAATTTCAGGCCAGTGCCATTTTTGTCTGACATTTTTCACATGGGATCCAGGATCTAAAGCCAGGTCCTTTTGCTTTGGAGGCAGAATCTTAACCCCTGAGCCTTCTCCCCAGCCGCAGAACCTGAGGACTGGTACTTCTATCCTGAGACCCAGGAGTAGTTAGTTCTTTTCTTGGAAAGAGAACTGTAGGATTCTAGATGATACTAGATGATTCTAGATAAAGGCAGTGTTCCCTTACCTCAGCAGAGGCCACCAGTCCTGTAGTGATATTATGAAGAATGGAAAGTTCCTGGTGAACTTAGTAGGTCTATATAGTTCCATTAAGCCCTAGGTCTTAGACTCAGTGGTGAGTGAGTGATGTAGGCGGGGCTACAGTATTGGAAATGGATCCTAGGGTATAGACCAGTGAGGCAGGCATTGGAAAATAACTCTGCCACCTTCTCTCTGTGTAACCTTGAGACACCCACCTAATGTCACCCATGGTCAGTTCTCACCATAAAATAGTGTTAATGAGACCCATCTGTGTTAATTGCATTTTAGAGTCGCTGAATGAATACAGGACTCAAGTAATTTAGGAGAGCAAGGAGCTTATTCATGGTCACATTTCTCAGTTACAGTTCATCCTCACGGCGGGTGAATTCATACAGACATCAGAGGCACAATAGAGACTAAGAGAGGGGCGGATCTTCTGATTTACTAGTTTTCCAAAGCCAACTAATTCTCTCTCGTCTTATCCATCTGCCCAGAGTAGTCCTACTCACTGTGGGCTGTCTTCCCGCATCAATTAGACAATCTCCCACAGGCCTGCTCATGGCCTGCCTTGCCTAAATATTCTCTGCAGGTGTGCCTGGCAGCTCAGCCCTCTCTTGTCACCTGTATCTAACCAGCATACTGTCTCATAGTGTTCTCGTGAGAATAGAAATAGTACTTACTTATGGTGCTTAACAATTAAAGCCTAACTCAGATGGGGGTTAATATTACTAGTAGAGCACAATAGAAAAAGTCTGAGAACGTGTACCACATTTGTAGCAGGTGCTCGGCAAACAGCAGCAGAATTTAGATACTGAAAACGCCATAAACACAAGACTTGTGTCTGTTCCCTTTAATTTCCAGCATCCCATGTGTCCAAAGTGGTGGGGAATAAGTGCACAACAGTTTTTAATAGTCTTTTAAAAATATTTTTGTATGTGAGAGAGAGAGACAGGGACAGAGACACAGAGAGAGAGACAGAGACAGACAGAGACAGAGAAAGCAGGAAGGAGTGCATGGCGCTTACAAGGAGATCAGAGGACAACTTTCAGAACTCGGTTCTCCTCTTCCACCACATGAGCTTTGGAAATTGAGCTCTGGGCTCCAGGTGTAGGCTCAGTTGCCAGCTGAGCCACTTCGACAATCCATCTACAGATAGTCTTGAGTCAACCATGCTTCTGCCAGAGTGAATGTTTGTTTTGTCAACACAAGCTCTACCAGATATTCAGTGGTGCGTGTGTGTGCACGCGCACGCGTGCTCGAGCGCTCGTGCTTTGAGATATTGTTTGTTTTCTCTTCTTCTCAGTCCTTGCAGACTGTGTTTTATGTACATCAGCACCAGGCAAAGTGTTTTCAGGAAAGTTCTTTGTAGCAGGCTATAAAGATAAGAATGGGATGTGAGGGCGATCTGGCTGCAGAGTCGCCCATTGATCGCTGGGGTTGATTCGAATGATGGGGCTGGTTAGCCAGGTGTCCCCTTCCTCCCTCTTGGCTCCAGGTGCGTCCCTCCCAAAGCTGCTTGCTCTATGGAAGAGGATGACCTTCCCAGAATAGAGGGGGACGGGTGCTCAGTCAAGGGTATACAGTAGCTGCCCTCCCCTGCTAGAACCTCCAAACAAGCGCTTAAATATAAGAATAAAGCCCGAAGGCAGACTTCCTTGGTTCGGACCTGTGTTCTGACTGAGTTACTTCAGACAGGTTGCTTGTCTAAAGCTGTCTGGGCCTCCCTTTCCCCTGCTGGAACATGGCATTGCAGCCGCTCATTCCTGTTCTAGCACAGTGGGATTCTGTATGGTTCATTCCTTCCTTCATTTATTTATTTGACAGGGACTCCTAGACTGGCCCAAAACTCACTATGTAGCTGTGTGGAGCTGAGTATGACATGGAGTTGCTGATCCTCTTTGCCTTGTCTCCCAAGTGCAGAGGTTACAGTTTTATTCCGGGCTGGAGATCGAACTCAAGACTTTGTGCATGCTGAGCGAGCACTGTGCCAACGGAGCCACATGGTAAGCCTGGTGATGAGATGGTTTCAATGCCCTCTTTAGAAGCTAGAGATGTAGCTCAGTTGGTAAAGTAGACTGCCCAGTATACCTGGGTTCAACCTCAGTGCAATGGTAGCACATGCCTTTAGTCCCAGCACTGGAGAGCTAGAAGCAGGAGGATTAGAAGTTCGGGGTCATCCTTGGCTACATAGTAAGACAATTAAGGCCAGACTGAGCTACATGAGATGCTGTCTCCAATAATAAAAAAATGGAAACACATTGGAACTAGAGCATATATATTGTTTCAGTGTGTTTTCCTCACTTAATATATTAGAGTTTTCATATCAGCAGTGTTTTCTGACATGATTTTAATGGCTGTATAATAATTCACTTCAGCAATTCTATGTAGTTGGATATTTAGTTTGGTTCTGGTTTTCCACATTACGCATAAGGCTTCATGCCTACCGTTGAGCACAAATCTGAGCCCACATCTCTAGTGCTCCTCAACTAAGTTTGCAGACTTTTTGAAACACATCCCCATTTGCACAATGCCAAGATTGCACCCATGTGACACCCCTATAGGCAACTTCCTAGGGCCATTTCCCCATTAACCTCCCTGACACGGGGTACTGTAAAAATAACCTTTGCCAATATTGTGGGTGAAACATACTTTATCATTGTGTCAATTTGATGTTATTTATTCCACTGTGCTGCTTTATTTCTGGTCGAATGCAAAATTGCAGATACACTATTTTCTGCACCTTTGAAATGTAATACATATTCATGTCAAGTGGGAGGCACCACGGAGAAATGTCAGCAGTTGTGTGATGAGACGGAGGTATAATTATTTTTGTTGTCAACTTTTAAAATTAAATCTCTCCAGCACATGGTTAGCGCTGTAGTCTGTCCATTCCTTTCTGAGCATACCTGGCCGGCTTGGAACTGTGTTTTCTAACCCCTCCAGCTGCTAGCTGTGGACTTAAAGACTGTGTAAACAAAGAACTGGAATGTGCATTTCCTGGGTCGCTTCCAAACCCAGGCTCCAGGTCTTGTGGGGGTGCTGCCCATATTTCCCAGGAGTGGCAACCTAGCTTAGGTTAGGCAGCTGGTGATCCCCGGAGACACGGCAGGGCTGGTTGTTTACAGTGTTGCTTCCCCAGCTTAGTTTGGCTGGTCCGTTTTTTGGAAGAGAGAAATGAATTTGGATCAGGTTTGGACCCCTCTAATGTTGGGGTTTATTTATAGTAGTGTAGCTGTGGCCCTAACAACAAATACATCTCCAAACATCTATCTAAGTCTTAAGGACATTTTAGTGACCATTTTGAAGTCTGTGGATTGACTGGAGGCTGGTAGAGAGAACTTGGAAGCCATTCACTTTACAGACTAAAATAAATAATGCTTTTTTTCTCTGTTCTCCCTCATATAGACTTTGGCATAAACATTCAAATTATATATATATGTATGATGAGCTGCCGACCAACATGTTCTGTTGGGGCCGATTTCCCTCATTAGCGTCTTGGGGGGGCTCCATGTTCTTCAGTGGTCCTTCTGCATTGTGCACTCTGAAGGGCAAATGATTTCTGTCCACATGCTTAGGACAGCAGGAATTTTCTCTCCTTTGTTTTCCTCTCTCTCTCTTTTTCTTTTTTTCCCCCGTCTTCCTTTCTCTCTCTCTCTGCCCAGGGTGGTCCCAAACGCATGATCCTCCTGCCTCAGCATTGCAGTGGTGGAAGCATTGTTTTAGAGAGCAATCTCTGTGACTGGCCCTGCGTCTCAGTGCTGTGGCTGACCGTGTGCCTTGCAGCTCTGGAAAGTGCAGTGTCGGGTAGCACTCAGCGGTCAGCCTTCGCCCTAGATACTGAACGGCGGTGAAGAATGAGGGCCAAGTTCAGACAGCAGCCATCGCTACTTGCCCCTCCTCCTCCCCCTCTTCCTCGTCCCCCCTCCCCCTCCTGCTCCTCCTCTCCCCCTCTTCTTTCCCCTCTCCCCTCCTCTTCTTTCCCCTCTCCCCTCCTCTTCTTCCTCTTCCCCCCTCTCCTTCTTCCCCCTCTTCCTTTCCCTCCTCCCCCTCCCTTTCCCTCTTCCCCTCCCTCTCCCCTCCCTTTCCCTCTCCCCCTTTCTTCCCTCTTCCTCTCCTCTCCCCTCCCCTTTCTTTTTCCCTCCCCTCCCCCTCCCCCTCATGAACCCTGATAGATCTGGAAGCAGACCTCCAAACAGAGATCCCAGTTGGTAGATCTGAGATCTGAAACAAAGAATGTTAATAGGATCTGATAAGGAAAACTGACAACTGGACAGACTCCTAGTTATTCTGGGATGGACTAGAACCAACCAGTCAAACCGAAATTCCTTCCCTTTCCACCCCTGAGTCCAACTCAGTAGTAATTTCCATCTTGAGGAAAAATTGCTGCTCCCTCACTGGAATTTTGTAGGAACTTCCCCAACAAACTTCAGTTTTCATGGATGGAGCTTGAGTTCACGTCTGTCTTCCTTCCTGTCCCCCTCTTTCTTCTTCTTTGTCTAATGACCTGCCTCTCCCTTACACTGCCCAGTTGTGACTTCCCCTGCTTCTGGGGACTTAAAGAGTAAGGGGCCCTAAGATCTGAGGAGAGGAACAGTGACTTCAGCTTCTTTTTGTCACTTGAGAGGAGCCTCCCCCTTCCTCTCCGCATGCCCCCTCCTTGTGCCCTCTGCAAATGCACACATCAGTGCTACCCTCACCCCCACCCCCATCTGCTCCTCAGTTTTGAGGAATGCTGACTATGCGTGTTGCAGTGAGGGGACAGAATCGACACTTTCTGTTCTCGGGAAGACCACCACGGACATGCAATGCCTTTTGTATGCTGTTGTATATTTTTTCTCAGCTTATCATTAGCAATTCACTTGCTAGTAGATTGTAATTATAATTTTTTGTAACTGTGCATTATTCTTCTAACAATGGAAGTTTTCTAAATCGCTCCTTGTTGTGGACTTTTTAAGTAGTTCCCAGTTTTGTGCTTCTGTAAAAATTGCTTCAACTAACTTCTTGGTCAATATAATTTTTTGCTTCTGTTGAGTAATTTTTACAGGAAATAGGGTAAGTGTTCATTACTTCTTATGGAAGACCAGAAGGATGTGTGACAGCACGATTTGACTTTATCAAAAAATTAGAGATTCTCACTCAGCTGTGAATGCTGCAAACTACAACCACTCTGGTCAGATGCGATCATGAGTGTAATAGTGGCATGATAGTATGGGGGTAACCAATTACTTTCTGATTGGATTTAAGGTCTACTTTTTGGCAGGGAATGCATGCCCGGTACTGTGAGTCAGGCTAAGAACCTTTGGAACCCAGGGGGTCCTAGGCCCTAGTTGAAAACAAACTACTAAGGTTAACTGTAAGTACTTAATAGTAAACTGCCATCTAAATGCTTATCATTATAGCCACAGCTTAGAACAATTCTCAGCTCTTGACCAAGAAGCATCCTATGGCAATGGAAGGTGTTTAATACAGAGAATCACAACTGACCTAAGTGCAGAGAATGACTGTGGACTGCTGAGCACTAAACAGGACATTTAAGTTATCCTCCATGACAAGACTCAGAGACCCTTGCAGAAGAGGAGGTGGGCAGTATAAAGAGCCTGAGGGTGTGGAAGGTTACTACCAGGCAGTATCCTCTGGTCATGATGGGGCTGTTGTACTCAAGAACTCATTAGAGTGGTGACCTGCACAATAGAGTGCCTATCAACATTTCACCATGGAAAAGGGAAAATCTCAAGAGACACTATACCTTCCTAAGAGATTATTGAAGGTTAATGCCAGACAGGAGAAGAGAAGCTACTTTCCTTGGTGGTTTTCCATTGATAAGTCATCCATGCCCCAGCAAGTACTCAGGCATTTGCCAGTTCAGGCATCCTAGATAAAATCCACTGAGCCACACATACACAAAGACATGAAAGTAGGTGGGAGATCATCTGGAAAGGAGAAAGTATAAAGTGAGAAAAGGAGGGGGAAATGAGATCAGGTAGTAAGGGGTAATGTGACATAAACTTATTGTATTCATGTATGAAAATGTCAAAGAGTAAAAAATTTTAGCCAGTAAAAAAATGAGATTAGAACCACCCTTGAAGAACAAATATTTATGTAAACCATGTCATCCCCAGTCAATGGACTACCATGCAACTGTTTAAACAAGGAATGAGATTATTCAAAGTGGCCAAAAGACAGAAGCAACCCATGGTGTCCATCAACTGATTACAAAATGTCATCCAGTAGTCATAATACTTGAGTATCATTCAGCCACAAAAAAGAATGAAGCTCTTAATGCATGCTACAACTTAGTGAACTTGAAACTGTCATACTAAGTAAAAGAAGCTGGGCACAGAAGGCCACATATTTACATAAAATGCTAGCATAGATGAGTCCTGTAGCGATAGATGTGTTTACAAAAGATGAGGAAGTTGGGGAATGAGAAATGAATGCCCATATCTATAGTTTTTTCCCCCAAATTGGTGGTAGTGATAGTTGCATAACCATGTTAATATGCCAAAGGTCTTGAATTACATACTTTCAGAGGGTGAACATAGTACTAGTGCTATAGCTCAGTGGTAGAATACTTACCTCGTATGCAGTTTGGTCCTCAGCACAATAAATAAGTAACTAGATCTTTGCAGGACTAGGGAGATGGCTCGAGCAGTGAAATGCTTGCTGTAAGCACATGAGGACCTGAGTTTGATTTCTAGCACCCACATAAAAAGCTGGGCATGACCATGTAACTTGCAATCTCAGCACTTAGGAGTGGAGACAGGAGGGGTTCAGTGGCCAGCCAGTCTATCTAAATTGGTAAGCTCCAGTGAAAAGACCCAATGAGAGATTTTTGTCACATGCACACAAAAAGGTTGACGGCTCCTGAGATTGATAATCAAGGTTGACCTCTGGTCTCCATATGCACAAACACACATATGCATGTGCACTTAGACACACATGCACTGCACCCCCCTCCATACAGGCACCTAAACTGCATACACACACACACATACACACACACCTGTAAGTATTGACATGGTCTGTTATTCTCCATTGAAAAGATAAGGTGCAGAATATCAAGTCTTCGATTTCCTGCTCTTAGTGAGGGATACTGTGAGGCTCCTCTGGGAATATGCCAGCCCTGCTCTCCCTGCAGCGAGCTCAGGCAGGAGAGGAGCCAAGAGTGCCCATCTTTACCATTCTATTCTCTGGGTAGTGTGCTCTCATTTCATTGGTCAGACAGCAAAGCAACTAAGAATGCTTAGCGTCCTGTCACAGTCACACAAACGGGACCGGAAAAAAAACCAAGGCCAACTCCAGAGAAGGTGAGTCAGGGCTTGAGTCTGTGGAATGGCATTCTTAGCCCCTCATGATGGTCCAGTCAGGGGCGTGGCCATCTCTTTGCTTCAGACTCACACCTTACAAGGACGTTGGCTTGTGGATTTACACTGAGAAGTTGTGTTTGCTCCTTTATTTCACAGCAGTAGAAAGTAGACTTCAAGAGTCCCTTTGGCCCAGACTAGAACTCTTATAGCTTGATGGAATGTTTTGCCAGTTCCTAAGTGGTCCACTCGGGACACCAGAACATTCCATGCTCCTTCACAGAGCTGTCTTTGCTATTCTGAAACACTTCCTGTCTATTAGCCACTCTACAACTGATAGATACTACTAAGTTGTCAAAATCCAGCTCATGTAGCTCTTACTTATTTCCTCCACAACAATACCATTTATTGATACCTGATAAAGTCTTTGTAATAACACTAATAATAGTTTTATTTGTAGTTATTAATTAATGGGCTCCCACTATGTATGAAGCAGTTTTTTAATACATTTTTTATTATTTCCCTGCTCCCCCTTTCCTCCCTCCCTATCCCCCATTGCCTCCCCCCCAATTCCCAGAGAGTCCTTTATATTGTGTATGCCTAACTCTCCTCTGGGTCCTCCTCTCTAATGACGTACAAGGACCCAGTGGCATTTCCCTGAACCCTTTCTCGTGTTCCCCTTAAGTATAGGAATACTACTGTGGCTGTCAATCCCTTGCCTCCAAGGATCTTGGTGCCTTTAGCCGATGTTAGACTTTGTGAGGTCAATAGTGTGTTGGACATTGTGCAGGGCATGCAAAGTCCTATTATGATTGCTTCGGCCCTAACTAGTGTGGAGAATCTTGCAAAGCATTGCTCCTCCCATCCTTTTGCTCTTACAATCTTACCGCCCCCTCTTCCGCAAATGTCCCTGAGCTTATGAAGCAGTTTTTTAAATTTAACATTTTTTATTCTCTTACAATCTCATACATGCATACAGTACTTTTTGATCATACTTACTCCCTCCCCCTGAACATTCTTTTAGCATGTCCCACCTCCCATCCTTATGTCCTCATCTTTTAATTGGCCTACAATATATAATATATGCAATATAATACAATATAAAATATATGAGCAATGAAAGAAAGAACATTTAGGATGTAGATAGTTTTTGATTGAGTCTCCAGCTTCGCATTGTTAAGAAGCCCTGATAAAGCTGAAGAACAGTAGTTTCGTCCATCTTCTATGAGACCGAGTACGTCCATGGTGTGAGCACATGGAGTGCCTGTTTATAGGAGGCTGTCTGCATCTGAGCACATGCAACCCCGGCTCAGGGCGACAGTCCACAGCAAGGACACGCCTGACCTAGGGAGGCCAAGAGGCCAGCTCCCTCGAAGCTACATGGCGGACTAAGCAGTTTTAAGTATTGCTGTGTGAGTGCTGGGCAGATATCACAGTCAGTAAATTGCTTGATGTACAAGCATGGGGACCCGAGTTCCATCTTCAGCACCGATTTAAAAAGCTGAGTTTAAAAAGTCGGATAGAGTGGTGGGCTTGTAATCCCAGTTCTGGGGGGAGGGAAGAATCAGAGGATCCTTGGGGTGTACTGGTTAGTGTTTAGTCAACCTAAGTGAAGATCCTCAAGTTCCAGTGAGAAACGCTGTCTCTCAAAATAAAGTGGATGGTTCCTGAAGAACCAAACCTGAGATTGAGCTCAGTCTCCACACTTACACATACATGCATGCATGAACGTGTACACATATACTTGCATACACACACACACACACACACGCACTCACACTGCTGCACTTGTTCCTCTCATGTCTCACGGTAATTACGTAATGAAAGCACACATCTAATTATTTACATTTCTTCCACATGAGGAAACAGCCTAGCGAGATTAGGAAACTTGCCCAAAGTTACGCAGCAGGACATGAAGAAACAGGCCTTTCTGACTCCAAAGTGCATGCTTATGCCGCTATTGCACATCTGCTTGCCCATGCTCGTTGAAAACTTTGGATTGCAAACGTGGCGGTCTCACGGTTACCCTGCTGGCCCTAGAAGGTGGTGTTCACCCTGGTTTCAGGACTACCACCCCTGTCTGGGCGATGGGGCCAGCTCCCACAGGGGCAGTCCCCAAATTCAATAAAGATGGCTGTCGCATGTGTAGGAGCCCAGCCTTGGAAAGTACAAGCAGTGCTTATCCTTTCTCTGTAGATGGGCTGGACCTGCTATCTTTTCCTGATAAGGGGCAGCTTGGTCCTCCTTGAGGACTTGCAGATGTTTCCGGAGGTCCTGGGAGCCTTTCTGCTGCTGAGCTCGCCAGGTCAGAGATGCGAGCTGCCAGGAAAGCGGGCGTGATGGTTCTGCCGGTGTGAATGTGAAAAGCCCATCTAGAGCCGGGCGTGGTGAAACATGCCTGCAAGTCCAGCGCTTGGGAGGCAGACGTGGGAGGACCACGAATGTAAGGCCATTCCTGACTATTACGGAGATGATGGAGTGCAACGTTTGCCTGAGCTACAGACAAGAGAGCCTGCTTCACAAAAACAGGAGAGAGATGACTGGGAACTTGTACGTAACTTGTATGTAACAGGAGGAGCTGTGGTCAATCTGTCTCAAAAAACAGGGTGGATAGTACACTTGAGGAATGACACCTGAGGTTGACCTCTGGTTGCACCTGTACACACATGCGTGTGTGTACACACACACACACATACACACACACACACACACACACATGCACCAGCTTTCTGGAAATTACCCTGCCATAGGAAGGCCAGCAGAGGCCCCCTGAGTGACCAGTAAAATCTTTGTTACGGATAGTAGCATAAGATGATTGAGAAAGACCTCACGCTTGGCTGTCAGCTCTTGCTTTAAAGCCCCTCCTACTTACTAAAGCCTGTGTTCTTGGGACACATTTCTTCACCTTTCTTTGCCACAGTTACTTAATCTTTAATAGGCGGCAATTACCTCTTTTTTCAAGGTCTTAAATTCAAAAGACGCAGCTTATGGAAATCTCCTGGCTGGTGAGCCCAGCACAGTGCTTACACACATCACCATCAATGGTGATCAATAGCGGCAAGTATTACTAATTACTGTTAACTAGTTATATTTGTTGTTTGCGGCTAACAATCCTGGTATTATTAGTTAAAGGAACACAGTAGCTTTGAAGAAGGACAGGTCCCCTGACCCCTGTCCAGGGTGAGTCCTGCTTAAAAAAGAAGTCTTCCATGCTTTAGTATGAGCATGCACTATTCTAGATTCCAACCCATTTTAGTTTTATTACTGCTGCAACCAAATACCTGACCCAAGCAATTGTTAGGAAAGAAAGGGTTTAACTGGCTCAGAATTCCAGGTTGCGGTCCATCATTGCAGGGGAGTTTTAGCAGTAGGAATTTTGGGGAGTTGGATACATCCAGGGTCAAGAGCAAGAGAGGACACACTGGTGCGTTTATCTGGCTCTCTCCATCTTTGTACAGATCACCTGCCTAAGGAATACTCCCACCCATATGTGTGGGGTCTTCCCCATCAAGTATGGAATCAAGACAATCTCCTATAGGCTGGTCCAAAGGCCTGTCTTATTCTAGAGTACACTTCTCAGGTGGGCCCCGAGACTGGCCTCCTTGAAGTTAGGTTGACAATAACATCACAGATTCTGGGTGTTATACACCTAGGAAGGTAGAGACCTGGTTTAGATGGGACACTCATTTTGCTAAATCCCAGACAGGGAACCGTCATTTCTTATCCCAGCCACCTAAGGCAAAGTCAAATGATGAGAGTTATTTGAAAAAAGAATAAGCCCTAAATTTATATTAGTCAATATTTAAAAGTTAGAAAGCATTCTCTTTGTGTGTGTGTCGGGGGGAGGGGTACATGTGTACCAGAGGACACTTGAGTGTATGCCTATGGAGGCCCGAGGATAACGTTAGGAATCATCCTGAGTTGCTCTGTCTCCTTATTGCTTTGCTCTGGGATTTCCAGGATCTATCTTCCAGGACCTGAACTGCAGACCAAAGTCATATCTGCTGGTATTTTTACATGGAATCCAGGGATCAGAATTCAGGTCCTTTGCTTGCAAGGCAAGCAAGGTTTTATTTAAATTTCATTTAAATTATTTTGTTTAAATTCCATTTAAATAGTTCTTGAGCTTTCCTGCTTGTACCTATAAGCCTCCTGGGAAGACGCAGACTGACCTGTGCAGTTTGGCTGCCTGTGTGTGTTTGTGTTTGTCTCAGATGGTCCTTCCTGTGTTCTTTCTTGTGTCTGGACCCTCTCACTAGTCATCTTTTAAGAACATCTAAGTATTCCTTCAAATGGACAGGTCAGAGTTTGGTGGTTCACAGTCATTTGGCCCCTAGATAGTCCCTAGTTAATGCTATTATTTTGATGTATTCTACAAATCTTCTCCCTGTCCCTTTATTTCTATTCTCCTAAGGCTTTATGAATTAATGTCACTTCCCCACTAATTACCCATCTCCCAACTTTCTTCTTCCTCCTTAGTCTCCCTCCAGCTCTCATGTCCTTGTCTGTGTCTCGCTGACTAAGTACCATCTGGGTTACTGTTAATGACATGTGTCTGGGCGCTTGCTGGAGCGAGGACGATATACCAGTGGGCGTACCCCTTCTCCCTCATCCAGCACCAACCAACCTTCATTAGGCTCTGAGAGAGGTATGGGGTCTCCTGAGATCTTTCCCCTTTCATGGTGTGTTGTTGATAGCTAGAAATATTTTTTTAAACAAGGTTTTAGATGGTTTGAGGAGAGGCAGCAGGACCGATGTAGCATTAGGCTTAAACATGGGCTGTCTGGTTAGTGATGAGAGGGCAGTATCTATGGCTTGGATACACTGGACAGAGGGATGATTCACTTCATGGGCAGAACAGATCAAAAAGGTGAAAGAATTCATCAGGGTAACTCCAAACAGCATGTGATTTAAAACATACCCATTGCTTATTTCTGGAATTTTCTATCCAATGTTTTCGACTGTGATTAAAATTACAAGTGGAATGCTGTATGCAGTCAGCTTCTAGAAGGGTCACTGGTTACCTCACCCGTGGCCCATGCCGGATGTCACTCACCCTTACAGTGACATCATCAAAGTCCCTGGGCAAGATCAATGCCCCAGGTCCTAATACGCAGGACTTTACTGAGTGTTGAGCTATTGTAGGGAGGAAGTAAATGCCATTTCATCCTCTGGTGACCTGAGCATGGAAACAGCACATTAACCCTTTCTCTGGTGTCTATAGGGATAAATAAACAATAAATAAGTACAAGGAGGTTCTAAAACAATTTTGGAAGTATGTCCTTAGGATAGATCATCAGCCATGTACTTAGGAGTCAAAGAGTAGGAATAGTTGGGGGTATTTTTCTTTTTTCTCTTGGTACTTACAGTTAGTTATCTTGAGAAGGGAGAAAGCCAATCATGAGATTGTCTATGCATTGGCTTCTGGTTTTCTGGTCTGAAATAGGAAAGAAATACAGATATAATGTCGGCAAGATGAAGGCACTCTCTGCTGAGCCGGGCATCGCGCTGGAAAGGGCTGGACCTGTCATTTCCCTGGAAACATTCTGGGTGGATAGCCAGTTCCTGCAGTCAAGTTATCCAGGGCTGCCCCACCCCCTCCTGTACTGCCTTTGCAGGAACTGGGCAGTGGCACTTCAGACAGAAGCGCAAGTTCTAGAAGTTTGCATTAGCTGCATGCCTGTGATGGGCGGGAAGAAGTATTCTACCCGCAGAAGGTAGCTTGGCCTGCTAGGTATGGAGCAGGTGGTTTGCTGACTGAACAGCTGAGGGCTCTGCCTACCTGACAGGGTAGCAGAAACCGACATGATTTTAGAAACATTCCTTTGGTTCAGATGCACTGACTTCCACTCTTGACAGAACATGGGACTCTGGACAGAGAGGGGTTAGCTCCATTTACATCCCAAGGCAAACTGTCTACCCAAGAGGAGACCTCATCAGGGGAGAAGGTGAAGCGTCCCCAGGAAGACCCCAAAGTAGAGGAAGAAGCCCCCGTGATAGAGAGGAAGATCAGCATTCAGACTTGCATATTTCATGAAATCTTCACACCCAAGCTTCCTTCTCTAAGTCTAGGGGAGCTGCGGCCCTGAGGAGCGTGGCAGGCAAACCCTCCTGAGATTGGTTGGCCTAGAAAAAAACCCAGGATGGATATTTCCTGTGGGTTTCAGAGCCCAGCTGCAGATTCCAAGGGAGATTCCCAAGGACCACAAGCAGCCGTACGTGTAGACCACATGCAGCCGTACGTGTAGAGCGCTTGGCCGCCTTAGTTCTCTTCAGAGTGAGGCCATTTGTTCCGCTTTGCTGTGGCTCTGGACGCGGAAACATCTCCATGGTTTAATCTTAGCTCCGCTTGTGGTAGTAGACTTTGGCTCAGACCAAAAAAAAAAACCAAAAAAACAAACCTCTTGCATTTCCTCTCTTCCCATCCTCCACCACCTCCACCCCCCATCCAGTGGCTTCTGCCCATTTGTCTCCCCTTAGACTGGGAGGCCCTGCTCCTTCACCTCTGCTTGCCTCAGCCCCCGGGCACACCTTCTCCAGGACGGACCTCCTTGGTCACTCTTGTGACAGCGACATGCTGCCCTGGAGCATTTTCTGTCCCATGATCAGCTTGGGTTTTCTTGTTAGCGCTGTCATTTCCTGAAGTGGCTTTAAGAGGATATTTGTTTACATGCCTAGTTATCATATGTTCCACTCCCTGAGCAGAGAGGCAGCATCAGAAAACAGTACGGCAGACTCTCTGCTCCCTGCACAGAGCTCAGAGCTGTACTAGGACTCCCGGGGGAGGGGAGGCGGGGAGGGGGGAGGCTCAGCCCAGAAATTGTCGTAGACATATGTATATAATCCTGGCAGGGGAGAGAACTGGGCAGGCCTGGGCTACATACAAATCAGCTAACTTACCAGCTTGAGTTAAAGGGTGCTTGGGCTACCCCCATCCGAATCTGCAAAAAAGAGAAGGCTCAAGGGCAAATTCTGATCCAGATTTATAGGGTAAAAGTTCATCGATACAGACTTCCGTTGAATATAGAAAGAACTTTTTAAACAGAGCTGGTGACGGAGTGTGTCCACGCTGTTCTCACCTGAGTTTTTTTTAACCTTGTCCCTCCCTTCCATGTCGTCCCTGCTCTGTCTCTGTGCCACCTGCCACCCATATGCAAGCTAATGGAGCTCACTGGTGTCTGCCCTGAGTCCCCAGTTCAGGGGGCTGGAAATGCTGCATGACTGAGGGAGCTAGACCAGATGGTATCTGTAGGCCGCTTCATCTCCTATCTCAGGGTCTCAGCTGAGCACAGTTCCCGTTGAATCAGTGTTCTGGGGACAGAAGGGGCTCTGCGGGAGAGGGTGACAGTGGCTGTGAGTAGCATGTCAAGGTTAAAGCTCATGACCCACAGTTCAGTGCACTGGTCAGCCTCCACATCCGCCTACCTGCTGTTTGTTTAGCAAGGTGAGCCGATCAGCCATATCAGGAATGCGGCACCCAGAAGTAGGAGGTCTAGGCCCGGTTCTGCTGCCAAGTTACCGTGTGGGCTTGAATCTATTCTTTCCTTCTCTTCTGGAAGACTCCCAGTGTTTGGATTCAGTCAGGATACTTTTAGAAGGGCCTGTCTTCTGACTAGAACATTCTAGGATTCTAGGAGTGAACCTCAGACATGAGAAAAACGAAGCTTGGGGACAAGGGCTGTTTGTGCTCTGGATTCCCCTCTTCGGCGGCTCTGCATTCTTAGTTGACCGCCTGCAGTGGAGCCAAGACCCCCGACCCTGTCCTCAGCAGCTCAAGTCTTCCCCGAACATCTCAGTGTTTTTATTCACGGTTCTGGCTGGACAGATTGACAGGAGTGTGTGATGTGTCCGTGGATGGAGTCTGAGATGATGCTCATGATTGACAGGGGTGTGTGATGTGTCCGTGGATGGAGTCTGAGATGACGATCTTGAGAAACAACTGCATCTAGTCCAGAGGCGCTTTGGGGTGTGTCCACAGCATCCCTGCTGCTCTCGGGAGGGGAGGGACCTTGATTATCTGCAGCAGAGGGGATCCTTGGCAGCTTTTGTATCCTGTCAAGATGTCCTTGTGTGTAGCCATCCTGGGTAGACTCCTTCTTGTCCTACACCCAGAGCATGAAGGGAGTGTTGCAACAAGAAGCCGGCTCGTGATGCCCTGCTGTGGCGTCATAATGGTTTTGTCTGCTATGCCTTCCTGAGACTCGTCTTAATTCTAGTCTTTCACTCAGCCACCCCAGGAAGGGCAGGGAAGCCCACCACTGAACCCTGCGACCAGTCTCTCTGTCCTAAGACCACTCTCTTTCTTTTCCTCTGTAGGAATGAGAGACGCAGATCACCCACTAGCCGGCTGAAGATGTTGCTCAATAACTAGACTAACTTGCGTGTGGCCCTGGGTTTGGTCACTGGCACTCCAAAAAGTGAAACGAACCAGACAGGCCGCCACCAGTTGATTGAGTATCTCCCAAGCATCAGCATCAGCTCTGAGCTAACTCCAACTTTCCCACTGGGAACTTGGGATTAAAAGTGAATTTATTAATTTGTTAATGCTCCGTGCAGTGTACACACACACACACACACACACACACACACACACACACACACGCACACGCACGCACGCACGCACGCACGCACACAGAGTTTGCACACAATTGCACAGCTCTGGATAGCAGAGCCAGGCTGCAATCCCAGGCAGGTTGGCTCTGGGGTCCTGTTCTCACGACTATGCAGAGCTATTTGCCTATGGAGCAGCATTGTACATACAGAAGCTGACTCTCCCCCCCCTCCCGCCCCTTTGTAGGCTCAAGGGTAACTTTGGGAATCATTCTGGATTCCCACAGCAAAACTCCTTATTGCTTTGCTCTGAGGTTTCCTTCTGTCTTTCAGGGATAGAAGTGCAAGGCTGGAGGAGAGAGAGAGAGAAAAGAGGACACAAGGATGCCATGAGGCATGGGTGCAGGTCAATGGACAATTTTCAGAAGTCAGTTCTCTCCTTCCATCATGTGGACATGTGGACTTCTGGGAATTGAACTCAACTCATCAGATTTGCAAGCAGGCTCCTTACCTGCTGAGCTGTCTTGCTGGCTTGAAATCACTTTTCATGTAGCACAAACACATTGATTTTAAGGGAATATAATTCTCCTTTTGGAAAACGAATACTTAAAAACCAAATCAAAGAGTTGCTAAATAAAATTGCAAAACAATTACACAAGAATTTCAGATAAACAATGCATGACATTTTAATAAAAGACTTCCATGCATATTGGAAACATACTTATACTAAAAAGAATGATTTATTTGAAATTTCCATTTAACTGAGCCTCTTGAGTTTTAGCTGATCATCCTATCCATGTCCACATCAGTTCTGGATGGTAATGAGGTACAAGAAGAATCATACATGGATTAGGAATATTCAAAGGGGCTTTACAGTTGTTTCTGCAGCAGTGCAAAGGGTGTCTCTGACAGCCATGAGTCTGTTCTCACAGGGGGGAATCCCAAGACACAAGGAGAAAGAACTATTGTCACATCCCACTGAACACTTTTTTTCCAGGCCTGTGTGTTCAAAACCAGTGGCCTATGATGCAGTCTGAAAAAGCATGTGGGAGATAGTCCTAGGGTTCGACTTGTGGAAACCTCAGTAACAGGACATCTTAGGATGTCAACAGCTTCTGCATCTTCTGGTCACACCTGTGGAGGTACAGTGTGTGAATGCCTCTCCCCGATGGGGTGAAAGGAATGGAATGGACCAGATTCAGTGGGCTTCAAACCATGTCCTGGCAGGGACAAGAAAGGTGGGAAGCGTTCACCACAGACACCTACAGAAGCCATAGACATACCATTCAGTAAGATCGCACCATTCCCAGCAGAGGTAGCGTTTTACTTTGGTAGATGGCCTGTCAATCACTATCTAGACTGGAGAAACATCAGCAGCTGCAATAGTTCATAATGCGAAGGCCGGAAAAGCCCCTGGAGTCTCCACTCTTTTCTCCACCTTAGAGAACTAAAGGAGGCGATTCAGCCAAGGTCATGTAGCAGTTCGGGACCACACTATGACCGGAGGCCACATCACTACTCTCCTGTCTGAGGATTCTGTCTGTCTGTCCAGGCCCCTCGAGTATCCACATTCCTCTAAGGTCAGTTATTCAGAGATGCCTCTGAGAGAGCATCATGACTCACAGACGAGAAAGGTACTTAATTTAATTGAAGTGGTGAGAATGTGCTTAGAAGCACATCTTTTTTTATATATACATTTTTTATTATTTCTGCTCATACAAACTTAATAGGTAGACCAGTTCCCTCCCTTCTCATCCCCCAGTGCCTCCCCCCCAATTCCCAGAGAGCTCTTTATTGTGTATGCCTGACTCTTCTCTGGGTCCTCCTCTCCGATGATGTACAAGGACCCAGTGGCATTTCCCTGAACCCTTTCTCATGTTCCCCTTAAGCATAGGAACACTTCTGTGGCCATCAATCCCTTGCCTCCAAGGATCTTGGTGCCTTTAGCCGATGTTAGACTTTGTGAGGTCAATAGTGTGACGGACATGGCGCAGGACATGCAAAGTCCTATTATGATTGCTTCAGCCCTATCTAGTGTGGAGACTCTTCAAATCATTGCTCCCCCCATCCTTTTGCTCTTACAATCTTACTGCCCCCTCTTCCGCAAATGTCCCTGAGCTTCACGATGGGAGGAGATTAGTCTGGCCTAGTTCTATGTGGTTGATATAGAGTCTCTGAAGTTCTGGATTATGGTTTGTTGATTTTCTTTTGCAGTTTTGCTGCTCCTGCAATGCCCTTTACTCCATCCTGATGGGCACTATATGTCACCCCCTGGTCAGAGACAAAAAGCTGTTAAATTGGAGTCTTGTTATAAGAGCACATTCAAGGGTAGATGTAATAAAAGTAGGAAACCTCAGTGAGGGAGGGGTCAATCACCCATTTGCAAAATGATTGCTTTTATCTGCCAGACTATATGCCCTCCCCTTCTGGTGAGATCATACCCCCTCAGTTGTAAATGATCAGGAACCAACGTCTGTGAACTTAACCAGGTGTCACATTACTTACTTGCATTCCTTGATGGAGGCCTATTTTCTCTGCTGTAACATGGTCCCCTCTCTCCTTGTTTCTGGTGTGGCCCTCCAACCCCATCCCTCCTGTTCATAATCCTTAGAATTACTGTATTACATAGATTTACCTATGAGTGTCTCAAGGTGGGCTGGGTGAGTTTGGTACTAGGAGCCACTTATTAGGGAGTACATACGGCGCTTAATTTTCTGGGTTTGGGATACTTCACTTAATATAATTGTTTCTAATGAAGTCCATTTCCCGGCAAATTCCAGTAATTTATCATTTTTGATGGCTGAGTAGTACTCCATTGTATAGATGTACCACATTTTCCTTATCCACTCGTCAACTGTTGGACATTTGGGTTGATTCCATGACTTTGCTATTGTAAACAGAGAAGCACATCTTTTTTTAAAAAAATATTTATTTATTTATTTATTTATTTATTTATGCTCCCGTGTATGTGTGTGTGTGTGTGTGTGTGTGTGTGTGTGTGTGTGTGTGTGTGTGTGTAAAGGTCCACACACGCACCAGGTGGGCTTCCAGGGATCAAACTCACATCACTAGGTTGTGAGCAGGCGCCTTAACCACTGAGCTATCCCACTAGCCCTTTAGCGTTTGTTGAATGACCGAGTGAGTGAGTGAAGAGTGACCTCTTCGACTCCCAAGTTCCAACCCAACAGTGAGTCTTGACCTCCTACTTCGACAACAGATCCTGAATCTGTCTCCAGGCTGGGCCAGGGCACCTTCTTTCGCTGTTCTCTTATGTTTCTGCGTCTGAGCTGCACTCTCATCTCACTTAAACCTCTGCCTAGAGGTCTCATTGCTCTGAGAATCAAGTGTGGTTTTGGCACATGTCCGAGCCCTGCTCATTCTGCTTTTCTCCTCACACATGCCACTTGCTCTTGTCTTCTTTCCTGTTCTTTTCCTCTTCCAGGCCTTGAACCGCTGTTCCTTCCCACCTTTTGCAGCGCTGCCTCCTTCTTGTCATTTTGGGTGGGACGTCACATCCTTAGGCTTTTCCTCGTCACCCTGAAGGGATACCTTTGTCCTATTCTGTCTCTTTTGTAACACTTGTCTCCATCTGCACTTATCTTGATTATTTATTTATCCATTTATTTGTTAATCCACAGTCTCATTGGCTGTATCGTATGCACTTTGTTGTTGTGATTTAATTCACCAGAATACCTCTTAATCAGTGTTTAATACATCTTTGCTGAGTAAATGAATGAGTAAATCCTTCTAAACCATACATGAGATGCCCATTTTATTTTCTTATTTTATCTTATTCTATCTTATTTTGTGTGTGTGTGTGTTATCAGAGAGCACTTGAGTGTGTGTGCTAGTGGATGCCCAAGGGTAGCATCAGAAATCACTCTCCCATCTTTTATTGCTTTGCTCTGGGGTTTCCCAGGATCTGCTCTCCAGGGTGGGCATTGCAAGCAGCCACCATTTCTGCCTGGCATTTTTACATAGGATCTGAGGATCCAAACTCAGGTCCTTTTGCTTGCAAGACAGAGGCTATAAGTCCTGGGCCATCTCTCTAGAGAGAGATGGGTCTTGTTCTTGGAATCATAGGCTGCAGAAGTGCGGACAAGGCCCCAGACATTTCATCTTGAAGAGAGATTCTGGGCTGTGAGCTCAGCTTGGCTGCTTCCCAGACAAATTTCCCAATGTGGGACAAGATGGCAGATTCGAGTGTTCCCGCCTTTTAAAGAGGCAGTCCTGCCAGCGTGTGGCTGAGGATTACATCCAGTTCCAAATTCCAGGCAGCACTTGGGGCATTGCATACCAGATAAGTACCTGGCGATCCCAGGAACAGCACGACGATTGTTTGTGAAAGGACTTGAGACCCAGGGCTGGAGAGGAGACCTGAGCTCCCAGGATCCTCTTTAGAGGTTGTTCTAATTGGGGCCTGATGCAATGACAAAGACGTTTGTATTTCCTTTCTGCGACTGTGGCCTAATTTGGAAGATTTCTGTCATGCCCAAGGCCCCCACTCCTGCCAGCCAGCAGCCCCTGATTACTGTTACTATTTAAAAATACTGTCTTCCCCACTGATAATAAGCTGGCAGCAGGGCCCATTCCTGTGATTCTAGGAAGATTCCTGCAGAGGAACTGGTGATGTGAGGAGAACCCTGCGCCAGATGTCCAAGGTGGGTGGGTCTAGGGCGTGTTCAGTCAGCAGACTTCGCGCATTCTCAGTGCCCTCTAACTGTCTCTGTGAGGGATGATTTGGGTCTGGGAGTTGCAGGCTCTGACCCTGATTCTCCTGCTGTTTTGTAGGGTGCCATCTTGTCAAGGCCGTTTCTTTCTGAGGGTCTTGGGTCATCATCCACACAAGGACATGGTTGGAGTGCATGAAGCCCAAACTCCTGTCCAGCTCTGATAGTCTTTTCCTTTTGTAGCCTGTTTAGGGCAACACTTGCTCTTGTAAAATGGGCCTTTCCTACCACATAGTCCTCAGAAGGTAGCATGAAATCAACATGGATGCCTTGAAACAATCCAACGAAGGATCTATCCTAGTCCCAAAGACCTTAGGACTTCTAGGGGCACCTCAAGCAGAAGTAGGAGTCAGGTGTCCCCTGTGTCAAGCACGCCTTCAGTCCTGAGGCTGCCTCAGGGGATTGAGGGCATTTGAGGGAGGGAGTGTGACAACTTTTTGAATCTAGAAGTTCTGACCATTGAACCCCAAAGACATTGCACTCTCTTGACCTTGACCCACTATAATGAAAGTCAGTTGAGGAAAATCAGAGCGACTATTGGCTTTTGAGTTCGTACTGTGGGGCAGGCTTTGGCCCAATGTTGTTGCTTTGACCTTGAGCTCTGGGAGATAGCTATGATGGTGCTCATTCATTGCCAGAGTATGTTGAGACAGCTAACGGAAGTAACTTAACCAAAGTTACATGGTAGAATGTCCAGGACTGAGCCCATTTATTACCAAATGCCTGTCTTTCTTAAGAACAACAGCAATAATAAAAAATAAAGTAGAGGGCTGGAGAGGTGGCTCAGGGGTTAAGTCTCTGCCTTGCAGGCGGAAGGTCCTGAGTTCGGATCCCAGATCCCACGTATAGACGCCAGGCGGAAGCGGGGGCGGCCTGTGCTTCTGGTCCTGTTAGGGCGGAGCCTGTGAATCCCGGGGCAGAAGGAGGTGGAGGCGTCCATGGTGGTTCCCGAATTAGTCCGTGGTTCTACACACACAGCACACGCGCGCACACACACACAATTGAATAAATAATTTAAAAAAAGTAAAGTAGAGGAAGTGTACTAAGTAATAGTGGAAACCACTGTGGACCTGAGGTCCAAAGTCCTTCCTTATTACCTTAGTAACTTTTACAAGTTAATGACTACCTAGAGTGACAATGTATTAGCCCCTGTGTCATAACCGAAGATGAAAAGGGACTGTGAATATGAAGGTTTTTGAATTGGTGCTTGGCACCTGGCAAATGCTCAGCAGAGGCCAGCCGCTGCTGTTATTACAGCAACTACCATTACCTTCACCTTCCTTCCAGGGTGGTTGTGATGCTAAAGAGAGGAAAGGGCTGGGAAAGCTTGGCTTCTCCTGCACTTGCCAGCCAGCCTTTTGATTATAATTATAGCAACCCAAGGGAAAGAGCTATTCTGGAAACTCCGACCCCCTTCCTCCCTGGACTGGTTCAAATCCTTTGCTCTGTTGCCAATTCTGATGACGAGTGAGGGTTTGAATGGTGCCCACTTGAGTGACGTCCTTCCAAGAACAGAAAGCAAGCGCTTTTTTTTTTTTTTTTTTTAGCATCAGAGAAACTTGGAAGCTGGGTTTCGAAATTTAGCTTCAACATTTGGAGATGGTGTTTTATTGTGATGCACATAGGTTTGCAATTTGGATGCCAGGAGGTAGGTCAAGGATGCAGTTGGCATCCCGAGATACAAGTGAGCTCTGCTGTTTATCATTACTGATTCTGAAAGTAGTGGGTGTTCAGAAATAAAAGAAATTGAAGAATGCAGAAAAGTATGAAGAGAGAAATTTGAAGCATGCATAACAGTTACTCAGAAATAAAGAATTCTCATGTTTGGAGTATTTTTATTTGGTCTTTTATTCTGTAGGATCTTTATACATAATTGGAATTATAGCATAAATAGTCATGTAAGTTAATTTTTTCCTGAATTTATATTACTGGAATTGACTTTGTGAGCATATTTTATAGATGTTTAATATTCCAACACATCATAGAGCATAAATAACTTAGCTAATACTTTATTAATAGTTTTTTAGATTTTTTTCTAGTTTTCACTGTCTCTCTACTTATTGTGTGTGTGTGTGTGTGTGTATCAGAGGACACTATGTGTGTCCAAGGATGATTTGGGGAGTCATCTTGGGTTGCTTCTACTTCCTATTTACTTCACTTTGGGATTTCCCGGACTCCACCTTCCAGAGCTGGAGTACAGATTGCCATTTTTGCCTGATGGTTTTAGATGGGATTGGGGATCTGAATTCAGGTCCTTCTGTTTTTAAGGCAGAATTCAGGTCCTTCTGCTTTTAAGGCAGAATCTTAACCCCTGAGCCATTTCTCCGGCCATTTCTTTTTTTAGACAGCGTCTTTCTTTGTAGTCTAGGCTGGCCTCAAAGTTTTGATCGTCCTGCCTCTGCCTTGTGAATCTGGCATAAAAGGCATCTCCACCGTGCCCAGAATTCCATTTTTATACATCAATATGCATTTCTATCTATTTATTTCCTTTGGGCATTTTTAAATATTTTACTGACAGAGAGAGAGAGAGAGAAGAGAAGAGATTCTAGAGGGAAATTCTCAGACGTTGGTTCTCTCTTTCCATCATATAGACTCCAGGCTTCAAGGAACATACTCAGGTTGCCAGGTTTGCACGCAGGCACCTTTGCCATCTGAGCCATCTTGCTGGCTCTAATGGGCAGATTTTTAAAAGTAGAAACTATGAATCACAACAGTATATAACTGAGTTCAAGACATTCTGGAAAGATTGTGTCCTATCAACTTTTATATTCCTATCCACAAGGAGAGACGGTCCCTAGCCAGCAGCAAGAATTACCAGTTTTAAAAGATTCTGGTTCCATGCAAATCAGCAAGCTTGGAAGAATAGCAATCCATTGTATCGATTTGCAGTGCTGACTGCTTTAGCTGCATATGCAATATTTCATGCTTCTTAGTCACTCGCATTTTCATCCTGTGAATTTCATGTGAATTTCAGTGTTCTTGCTGGGAAAACTAATGTGGTCCCACTAATTTTACTGTTGTCTGTAGAAGATGACTTTGCACTCAGTCATATCTGATAGGAGACCAGGCTCCTGCAGAGACAGCAAGAGTCTATGTCAGCACCGACGCATCACTGAACCAGCAGGAGACAGCTGTGCTTCATTGCAACCTGGGAGAAGCTGTTCAGATGAACGACACTATCCAGTTCCACTCTTCCACTCCCAAAGCCTTTCTTCTCTTAAAATGCTGTCCTAGTGGGAGGGTGTGTCTGTCCTTCTTGTATATGCTTTTGGGCCTCTGCTTTGTGAGGGACCCAATGGTCACATTAGTGGGCTGGAACATAAAGAAAAACTTGGATTTTGAGGTCTGGTACATCTTCAGTAAATCTTAAAGACTTGGCTTCCTCTTTTTTTCTTTTTTGGTGTGTGTGTGTGTGTGCACCTGTGGAGACCTGTCATGGTTTGAAATGTGTCTCCCACAGTCACATGTGTTTAGCAAGGTCATGGCACCTTGAGAGGTGGAGCCTTGCTGGAGGAAGGCAGTCACAAGGGGTGGGCCTTGAGGTGGATTAGTCCCACCCTACCTCCAGGAGAAGTCTGCCTTTGCAGCAAGCAGTCTTGCAGCTCTCAGCTTCCAAGATGTCTGCAGTGACTTAGCCTCCTCCAGCTTTGGCCAGCCAGCCGTGCCGCCTCTGCTATGAGAAACTGTACCTTCCCTGTGGAACCGTAAGCTGAATAAATCTCCTTTTCTCCCTTAAGTTGATTGACTTTGAGTGCTCTCTTACAGCAAAACTTAAGAGTAACCATTATAATGGGGCTGGAGAGGTGGCTCAGGGGTTAAGCCTTTGCCTTGCAGGCGGAAGATCCTGAGTTCGGATCTAGGCCCCACATATAGACGCCAGACTTTCTGGTCCTGGTAGGGCGGAGCCTGTGAATCCTGGGGCAGAGTAAGCAAGGAGGAGGTAGAGGTGTCCATGGTGGTTCTAAACACACTCACATACGCACACATACATACACACAAGCACACACGCATACATGCACAACTGAATAATAAAAAAAAAGAGTAACCATTATAAGACCCAAGGGTGACATCGAGAATCATCCTGGGTTGTGTTGCCTCCTTATTGCTTTGCTCTGGGGTTCCCCAGGCTCTGTCTTCCAGGGTCAGAATAATGGAGATAACTTAATTTCTACTGGACAGCTAGTGAAGTTAGGAATGCTCCGTCCTATGGGAAACACGCCCCAAGCCCTTCCAGTCTTTACCTCACTTCCCTGGCATCTCTGAACCACTCATCAGCAACTGTGAACTGTAAAAGACATCACCTCCTCCATCTTGCTCTCTCTTCTTCCTGCCACGTGGCCACGTGGCTCTGTTCTTTCCTAGCCACGTGCTTATGGCAGCTCTCTCTGTTCTTTCTGACTTGAGCTCTTTCTTCTGCTCTAATGTTCTTCCACCTTAAGGTTTCCAGCTTGCCTCTTTTGGACCAAGCGTCCACGAGTTTCTTTCCTCTTGTCTCATTTTCAGTGAAATCCCTCATATAGCTCTGAACGTGTTTTGGTTTCAGTCTTCAGCTCTGGAACACAAGAAACCCAAGGAAGAAAAAACCCTTGTAACAAGAATTGCAGGCCACCGCCATTTCCACATGGGATCTGGGATCTGAACTCAGGTCCTTTTGCTTGCAAGGCAAAAAGCTTCAACCACGGAGCCATCTTTCCAACTCTGCTTTCTTCTTTCAAGCACAGGTGATAGTCCTAACTGTGAGAATGAATGTGTTAGTTCTAATACATTCATTATGTGAGTGTGTGTAGAACCATGGACGAATTCGGGAACCACCATGGACACCTCCACCTCCTCCTTGTTTCTGTGATGCTGGGCATTGAATCCAGGACCTTGAGAGTTCAAGGCAACACTCTAGCAAGTGAGCTATACAGTCAACCTCCATGATCTGAACTGTTGCTGTGAGAGCATCAAAGTTAAGCAACTTAAGGCAGAAAGGGAGATTTATTCAGCTTACGTTTCCAAAGGAGTGAAACGGTCTTTCATGGTGGAGGCGACATGGCTAGTGGCTAAAGCTGGAGGCAGCTAAGTCACTGCAGACATCCTGGAGGCTCAGAGCTGCTCAGTCCAGTAAGCCAGTGGGTGACAACTAAAGAGAGTTTTCTAGCACAGCTTAGGAGAGTTTCTCTTCTCAATCTTCTGTTCTACAGTTCCTTTTATCTGGTCTGTTACTGGGAGGTTCCAATCAGACCTACAGCTGACTTTGTATTGAAAATGTATTGATCTAAATAATCTCTTCAGGAAGTCTGACAGCTGATCTTAGTTAATGCCAGGTGTGGTCAAGTTGACACCCAGGATTAACTCTCACATCTTTCCTACAGGAAAAGATAAGGCTGCTCAAAGATACCAACCGGGCCTCCTCTCCACTGAGTTCTGTGGCTTCTGCTGGCATTTAGTGGCCATTCTTAGTGCTCTGGGCTTCAGCTGTAATTCTGGGGCAACAAGAAAGTGCCAGCTAGTACTCTGATAGTCAGGGTCACAAATATAACTTTTCTTTGTCCTTTCTAACATTATATCATAAGCATTTGCCCTTTCTAGTTGAAACTCTTGACAGCCTCAGTTTGATTTCTGGTTGCATTACTTGCTAAGAGACTTTGAACAAATTGCTTAACCTCTCTGACTTTCCTTATCTGTGAACTGCAGATAATAACATGCTATATAGAGTGTATGCTTGTGGCCCTCTAAGATTTGCATGTTGAAATTCTAACTCTGCCTCCTTCCTACAATGGGATTGGAGACTTTGGGGAAGTGACAGGTCATGATCACAGAGCCCTTGGGAATGGAATTAATACCCTTATTAAAGAGACCCCTAGGGAACTCCCTGGGGGAGTTGTCAGAGGACAACTTTCACTGTGAAAAGATGGCTATCTGTGAACCAGGAAGAAGGCTCTCAATAGACACTAAATCTGCAGGCGCTTTGATCTGGGATTTGCCCGCCACGTCAACTGTGAGAAGTAAATTTCTATTGTTTATAAGCAGCTTAATCTACCATACTTTGTTAAAGCTAGCCAAACAGACTAGGACAAACCAGTACCTGCTTTGCAGGATTGTAAGGGCTAAATGAAATAGTTTGTGTACCTTAGTACATTGTCTAGCACACATAAACTCTATTATTTATTATTAGCATGCTATACTGTCTTCATAGCCATTACAATGATATTACATAATTAAACAGATATAATAATCTCTCTCTCTCTCTGGAGTTGGATATTTAAGGTGTTTCCCATTTTAAAATGTAAATTAAAATATTCCTTTGTAAAACTGAGCATGGGGGGGACACATCTGTAAGCTAACACTACGAAGGTTGAAGCAGGAGGAGCTGCCAGGAGTTGAGGCTACATAGTGAGTTCCAGGTGAGCCCAGACTACAGGGTGAAGCCTTGTCTCCAAAAACAAAGCAAAACCAAACCAAAAACAAACCACAGAACAGACAAAGTTCCCCTGCAGTTTGTGGTGTAGAGATGAATGAGGAACAGTGAAAGCGAATTTAAGAACTAATGCTAGGGCTGGAGAGATGACTCAGGGGCGAAGACTCTGCCTGGAAGGCAGAAGGTCCTGAGTTCAAATGTCAAATTCCACATAAAAAAAAAAAGACAAAAAAAAAAAAAATACCGCAATAACAACAACAACAAAAAAACCCAGCATGTCAGGTGGAAATGGCAGAGGCTGCACTTCCAACCTTGGTGGGCAGAGCCTGGGAAATCCCAGAGCGAAACAAAAAAGAGATAGAAGCAATCCAGGATGATTCCTAAAGTCACCCTTGGTTCTCCACAGGGACGACATACAGTGCCCTCTTACACACGCGCGCGCGCGCACACACACACACACACCACACACACACTTATACAAAATAAATGTATAAGTAAAGGTTAAAAAGGTTAAAAAAACTAATGCTGAATTGGACCAATGATAGTACACTTATTTTATAGATCTGGGTGTTGGTGGTATATGCTTATATCCCTGCGAATGTATTTGTGGCCTGCTTCTGCTATGTAGAAAGATTATCTAAAAAAAGAAGTATCTTAAAAAAATTCATTTCCCAGGACATATTAAACAGGGATCGTCCAAGAATCTCAGCCTGAGTGATCTGCCTAGGACAGAGCTGGCTGCCTCACTGGGAAGGTCTTCCAGTTCTTTGCTCTGGGATTGTCCTGGCAAAGAAGCTGCATTCAGCTTTTCTCCCATGCTTGCCGAGAACCTCTGACGCAGCACAGCTCGGGGCCAACCAAGCAGTTTTCCAGGATGATTTGGAAACACCCAGCAGGGCAACTGTCAAGCCATGTCACCTGATCTGGAGCTTATAGGATGGAGGTTTCTGCTTTGGTTCTTCAGTTCACAAAACTGGAAGCAATGAAACAATTGAAACCTGAAGCTACCCAGATGGAGTGCCATCTGTGTGCCAGGCTCTATCATAAGCATTCCCTTTGAGGACTTGCCTGTCTCATTTTCCAAAGGAGGAAACTGAGGCTTAGAAACAGGAATAGGTCACACAGCTGGCAGAGTCTAAACCCAAGTCTGCAACTCTAAAGCGCAAGCTTTCTCCAAGGACCTCTGTCCAGTTTAGGCAGCATACATTGGTACTCACTGCTAGGCATAGTGAACAGAGACCATCTGGTGAAGAATACGGACATCAGTCACCGGTGCTAGCCTAAGGATGATGTGTGCCAAGGGGAAGTAAAGTCATTTGAGCAGCCCAATTTGTCATGTTGTAAATATTTCTGAAAGCTGTCCATAATCCCTTTAGGAAGAGGCAGGGTGAGATAGGGTGATTAAGGGCTATACACAAAGGGAAGTAGAGAAATGGGCAGGGAGGGATGAACTCCCACTTAGAAATTCAAGAATTCCTTAGAGGATGTAGCATTTTGGTTGGGATTGAAAAGCCAAGAAGAATTAATGGGAGAATATACACGGGCATGTCATGTCCATTCTCTTCCTAAAGAGAAGTAAAAATAGAACTTACTAAGTATTGTGCTTACTAAGTATTTGTCTTAAAACCAAAAGGGTCATGTCATTCTCATTTTGGTCCCTCTTTCTTACATAGACAGACCTATCAAGACACACCCAAAGATAACTACAAATAGAAAAATGGAAAGTTCACACAACACATATACTGGAACACATGAAATACATTATCATTAGACTCATAATATATGAAAATGGATTCTAGTTCTGATATTCAGACTTAGCGTGTAATATTCACATAGAGCTTACAAATGTGTTTACAATTCCTACAAAGCATGTACATACCCTCTCCCCACCTACTACACATGCAACCAAATAAATGCATGCTTGTGCACACACACACACACATACACACACACACACACACACACACACACACACACACACACACACACAGACTTCACATACGAATCCCATCCTGCTGGTCCGGTTGGAGGCCAGTGACTAATGGGAAGCCATGCACAAAGGGGAGGCCAGGACTAGGGTAGCAGGAAGTCTGGGAAAGCTAGGTATAAGCCTGTCAGATGACAAAGGTGCACAGCCTGGGCTGCCCCTGAAGTCGCTCAGCCGAGGCAGCATAATCAGGCTTAGCCCTGGTTCCTAGGCGATAGTGCAAGGCTGCCTGCCTGATTTCCAGCTTCATCCAGAGTTTAATGTCATCCCGGGTCACCCTCTGCTGTCAACCCCACCCCAGAGCCTTGCTACAGGCAGGAGTTCCCAGGGGACAACACACTCGGGCTGCTTTCCAACCGAGGCTTGTCCCGACACAGTGCAACACACAGCAGTTAGCATTAATGACGGTTTACAACGGTGGGTCAAGCTTTGGGTGAAGCCCTTGTGGTACATGATTTAATTCTCAGCACAGGGCACTTCGGGGGATGGGGTGCGTCCTGCATGTCATCACCGAAGTGGGAAGAGCAGCTGCGCTCAGGCCACAAAACCACTCAAGAGAGAACAGGGAGCTGGGATTCTACTCGGTGAGACCCTCTTCTCCCCTAGATTCAGAGAAAAGTGTCACTGTGAGTGTCTTTCCCATGCCAAAAGCTTGCACCCCGGGGCTCCTGATGGCCCCGTGCAGCCTGGCCCGTAGCAGGTGCCTGCTGGGGGCGTGGGTCTTGTTTCCCGGAGGCTGGTGGGCCAGGGATTTAGTTTCCCATCTCTGAAATGGGAATGACCGTGCAGACTCCGCGAGGCGGAGGTCAGGTTCTCCGAAGCGGCCGAGTGCACGCCGAGATCGGTCTGCACCCTCGCAACCGCCTGCGGGGCTGCACCCTCTCCGGTTGCGGGGCTGCAGCCCAGTCCCCGCCCGAGCCCGGGTGCGGCGCCCCATTGTTCAGGAGGGCGGAGACACTCGGGAGCGCGGGCTCCCCGCCCCGGGCCACATTCGCGGTGCAGTGGAGCAGGCGACTTGGCCCGGCGTCCGCCGCGCGGGGCGCGTCCTTTGTTTGTTCCCAGGCGCGGGGTACCGGGGGCCCGCGCCCGGTCTTCGGGTAGACAAAGCCGGGGCCCCGAGAACCCGGCCGGCTGGAGCGCGGCTCGCACCACCCTCCTCCCGCCTCACGTCCCGCCCTCCTCCCCACCGGCGCCCTCGGATTGGCCCGCGCGGCTATGAAGAGGCCGGGAAGCGGGCGGGTCACGTGGGCCGGCGCGAGCCCCCATTGGCCGCCCTCGGCCGTCCGTCGAGGAGGGCGGGCTGTCCGCGCTCGGCCGGGTCTCTCCCTCGCGCTGGGGCCCGCCCGCGGGGCCGGCCGCCTGTCACAGGGAGGCGGCGATGGTGCGCCCGGGGGCAGCGGCGGCGGCGGCGGCGGCTTCGTGGCGCGGACGGCAGGGACGGGAAGATGCCTGAGCGCTCGACCGGCGGCGTGAATGAATGAATGGCGGAGCCGAGCGCGCCATGAGGAGCCTGCCGAGCCTGGGCGGCCTCGCCCTGTTGTGCTGCGCCGCCGCCGCTGCCGCCGCCTCGGCAGCCTCGCCGGGGAATGTCACCGGGGGCGGCGGGGCCGAGGGGCCGGCGGGCGCGTCGCCGGGGCCGCGGGACGAGGCCGGTGCCCCGTTCCCTAAGGCGACGGCCCTCCCGACCCCGGCCCCGAGCACCGGCCCGCCGCGCACCACGATGCGCCGAGCCCCGGCCGCGACCTCTTCCGCGCGGTCTCCGGAGACCAGCCCCGCGCGGCCGACGGCCCGACCCGCCGCGACCACCGGCCCGCCGTCGCCCCGCGCCGCGCTCGAGGTAGCGCGCTCGCCCTCCGCCCCGCCGACCAGACCCGCGCCCGGCACCCTCGCGCCCACCGCTGGCCCGGCGCCCACCTCCCCTGTAGCCACCACCGCTCCGGCGCCCACCGCCCCCACGACCCCGGAGGCCGAGCCCCCCGGCAGCGGCGGTACCGGCGGCGGCGGCGGCGGCGTCCCGCCCACCGCACCTGCCACCCAGACCCCTTCCCCGCCTCCCCCAGGTGAGTCCGGCGCCTCCTCGCCCGCGGGACCCTCCCCAGCAGCTTGGCCCGCCGTCCCCACCCCGGCCCGGGGCATCTAGGCGCTCCGCGGGCCGTGAGCCTTGCTTGCCCCAAAGGCTCCCCAGATTCCGACTCCCAGGAGGGAGACCAAGCTCCCCCACCCCAAATCTGGAAAGTCTTTTGCGTCCACCCCCCCCCCTCTTGTGCTGTGTTCCCTTTTGGGAGGGAGAGGCTGCAGCGTGGAAGGAAATGCGTGTCTTCCAAAACAAGGGTCTTTGTCAGGGTCCCAGATGGGCGCAAACTTTTGGGTTGGGGTCGCTCAGATGGCACCCCGGCCGGGTTTATTTGGGGAAGTTTGAAAGCCGTCATGGTGCTTCATCAACCCACAGGTTAAAGGACTCCTCCGAAGCTCCCGTTTCCTTGTTAATTCCTTCTTGTTTATGTAAATACCAGGTACGCGTGTGCGGGACAGGTGGAAGAGCAACCGAGAGGATTTTTTGCTTACAAACAATAGTACGAACTACTTCAGGCCAAAAATCAAAAATAAAAACGTCTTTGTAGTCCATGTTTTCCCTGCAAATAAGTAGATTCGGTCGGTCATTTGGGACAGGTGTGTATCTAGGTTGAGCACGTTTATAAATTAGGTTAAATCCTTTCCTTGCACCATTTTTTTTTTTTTTTTTTTTTTTTACCTTTTTCAATCCCAAGGTCAATGTTCGGAGAATTTTTTTTTTTTGCCCCCTTCGACCTAGGATGTTCAATATTGCTGATGCTGACAGATGTCAATTACCGTGTGAGTTCACAATAGAAAATAAAGCTCCTCTTCTTGGTGGTTGAAGTCCTCAAGCGAAGTTGGACTGACTGCTGTTCTTTCTCCCTTTTCTATCTAAAGTAGGCCTGGAACTCAAGCAACAAAGCCTCTCTCAAGACGTGGGGCAAGTTTTTGACTTCTTTTGCTTTGAGTTGTCTGGGGTGGAGATTTGCTTAAAGCACCTACCTGTCCAGCTAGATCACTGACCTACTTCTTAGGTTCAGTGGTTTACTGTGGAGTCAGGTATGGACTTCGGACTATAATTGGGTTTGGAGAGAGTTTTCCCAGATGATCAAGAGTCTTGAATTTTGGGTTGGAACTTGGCAGTGACATAAGCGAATGCAGATGATTTACCCTGAAAAGGCCAAGTTTGGCTCTCTCCCAGCCTCCAGGAATGTAGCAAATAGCTGGGTTTTTCTTACCTGTGATGACTGACGGAGAGATTGACATGTAACTAAGAGAAAGAATAGTCTGGAGTCTGTTTTTAGATTTGAATTTCAGCTCTGCCCATTATTGTCTACCCGAGTTTGGCCAGGCCACTTACTTCCTGTGACCTCACTTTCTTCAACTGTGACAATAATAGGCAATATTCAGCTGTAGGCAATAATAGGAGTTATCTGACATGATTGCTGTAGAATTTATGTAAATTAAGCCAGGTGGGTGTGACGATGCACCCAGGATGCAGAGATAGGAGAATCTGGAGTTCAGCTTTGATTACATACTGAGTTTGAGACATTCTGGGCTACATAACAAGACCCTGTTGCGGGTGGTTGGTGGGGGGGGGGAGACAAGGAAAAAATTAAGAGAAAATTAAGTTAATTCTTAAAATAACATGCGCCAGTTGTATTTATGAATAGGTCTTTTTGTGAGTAGAAAAGCAATTGAGAAACCTATAAGGAAATGGTCATTTTAAAATTTAGCTTTAATAAAAATAACAGAAAAAAGGATGAATTAGATTTTCTGTAGTTTCAAGCATACGGTAGTGTTTAAGTAGCAATTTCTTACTTTTTTTTACTGGATAAATATGTGTATAATTGACGTTATTATTTTTAAAACACAAAGATAACTGACAAAAAAGCAAACAGAAACTTGTAAAGGAAAAAGTGAAAGTCACTCCTCCCTTTTTTTCTGGTTCTGGTCCCAAAATGTTCTTCCTAGTAGTTTGTTAGCTCTTTAAAATTTTCTTCTGAGCATATATGAATATAGAGTATTTTAGCATAATTTTAGGACTGAAGCTATAGCTCAGGCATAGAAACCTGTCTAGTGTATACAATTCCAGCACAACCAAAAATTAGTAGTTTAAAAAAATTAAAATGTAACTATTGTTTTACACCTGCTGACTTCATTTAAATATGAATCATGAACTTCTTCATGTCAGAATCTAGAGTCTACCTTATACTTTTCAATAGGTGCACTTTTTATTGTGAGAATGTTGTTTGCTTAACCAATTTCTGCACTTTACAAAGCATAGCAGATGTATTCCTGCTAAGTCACTCATATATTGTATTCTGTAATACTTTCATTCAAATTAATACTTAGATTCAAGTCCATTTAAATCAAGCAGAATTAGGTTGATTTTTCTGACCATTTGAACTGGTATTCAAGATTTTTAGTAGTTTCCATGGGTTAACATATATTTGTTTCTATGGCGGTCTTTCCTTAATAAAAGATTTAGGGTAGTTTGTACTCTTCTGTGAATTCACTATCTGTTGCTTGGGACTAGTTCCTAGTTAGTGTACCTGACTTAGTGACTCACTGCTAGGCATTTTTGGCTTCAGAGTGGTACATCAGATGTGGACTGTTTGATTTGAGCATAGGACTTAGTCTACTTGAAATACTAAGCATAGCTCTTTGGACAGAGGAAAACTTCTATTTGAATTGGAGAGAGCTGATTTGGTTTGCAAAGTTGGATTCTCTGGCAGTTGGGATGATGGTAGTTAGAGGGTATTTTTATCTCAATAGCCTTGTGAGAACTGGGTATCATTTAATATATTATTTGATTGGACAGGTCTTATAGGTACTGTATGAATTAATAAAATGTCCTTTCTTGGAGATTTAGCTGAGATCTCTTGCCTTCCCCTCAGTTAGGGCACATATCTGCACACTGAAACTAATTGCCCAGCAAACAAGCACTTTCCTCTCAGAAGCCTGGTTGGTTGGATGAAAGGTAAAGTATGAGATGCTGTGACAGCAGAGTATTTAATAAGATCCCGAGGTGATGTCACATGCTTGATTTTCTTTTTAATTATGGACTTCTGAAGCTAGATAGAACCTTGGCAGTCACTAACTCCCAACTTAGCTCTATATTTTAGGAAATGCTTCTATGGGCTCAAGGGAAACATCTCTCCTTCACTGGCTGAGTTCTACCCTTTGGGGTCCTATAGAACAAATCAGCTTTTTCCCTGATAGTTCTTCAGGGTTTGGGGAGTAGGCATCGTGCGCTGAATCTAAGCTAGACAACATCAGTTCCTTCAACTGGTCTTTATGTGATGTGGTTTCATATTTTTCACTGTCCTGGTCACTTCTCTTCTGCACTCGTTAGTCTTTTCTGATTCTACCCAAACCTAGAACTCCAGATGTGCTTTTGTACAGCAGGCGGCAGAGATACTGATGATGTAGTTGGTCCCTAAGTGAGTTTTTTGCAGCCAAATCATGTTGTTGACTTGTTGCGTCCATTAAAATAGCAAACTCTTTTATTTTTTAAAAACATGTTAAATGACTCTTCATTCTGGACATGGACTTTTTTTGGGTCATTTTCTAAAATATAATCAGACATTTACCAAGCTCATAAGATTGTTTGTAAGCGTGTGCCATCTTTTTATATCCTAAGTCTGTTGGTGCACTCCACCCAGTTTATTCACATTATTTGCAGGGTGTTCCTGTGGACCAAGACTAAGGACAAGTCAGGGCAGGTTATTCTTGCCTCACAGGCAAGAGTGAATTCATGAACGATAAAGAGATTTGGAAGAGTCTAGATTCCTTCTCAAGAGTCATTGCCAGCTCTAAAGTTGTGTAATGATTGGACATCTGAGGACTCAAGGTACATTTATGCCTCCCCCAGGGGTCTTAATTATTTATTTATGATTCAGATTATGCGACTAGACTTTGTTAGGCAAACCCTAGAATTTAGCGTTTGAAATCTGACTAATGTGACATGCACATACAGTATTACAAATTGATTCTATTTGATGTGTTCTGCTTGTTTGGCTTTGTTGTTTAAGAGAAGAGATGGTTGCTCCAGCTGACCTGGGACTTGCTCTGTGTCCCATGTTGGCTTCCAGCTTGTCTTCCTCTTGCCGCCGCCTCCCAAGTGCTGGGAATGTAGGGGTGTGTTCATGCACAAATTCTTAGATTCTGCTTGGAAGGAACATTTGGAAACCCAGGGACCTCGTAGATGGACTAAAAATGCTTTCCTTAGCCTAAAAACAGTCTCTGCTACTTCTCTACTACTACTACTGCTCAGGGCATGATTACCTGTGATTATTTAAGAAGATAATATTTATTTTATGGATATAGAAACTGTACAGGTTCCAAAGATAATACAACTCCCCAGTCTTCGATACAAAACGTGTGCAGCACGATGTGTTGGAGAATTTCTCAGGTTTTAGGAAGTTAATAATTACATCTCCAGGAAGCCAGGTCAGCGTCTGGAAAGCAAACATTGAGACATCTGTATTGAAGTACATACCGCATGGGCTAAAGACCACAGTCCCCTTGCATTTGATCAGGAGACTGCTGCCAGGCATTTTAGGGAAGGGCAGGTTTTTACCAATAAACGAGTTATAGAAAAATATTTGGTTTTGGATCTTCTGATATTTAGCATCAGGCTTAACGGTTGTAGACCACTGTAAGAGTAATTGCAAACACACTGTGTTCCTGGCACTAAATGGCTTACATATGCTCAGTCATTTAATCCTTACATTGGTTAAGTTTATGATCCTCATTTTTTTTTCTTCAGATGCTAGGGATTGAATGCAACCTTGCACTTGAATACATACTCTGCCACTGAGTTCTGTCCTCAGCCCCTGGCCCTGTTTTTTTTTTTTAATTTATTATTTATTCAATTGTGTGTGTGTGTGTGTGTGTGTGTGTGTGTGTGTGTGTGTGTGTGTGTATGTATGTGTGTGTGTGTATGTATGTGTGTGTGTGCGTGTGTGGAACCACGGGTGAATTCGGGAACCACCATGGACGCCTCCACCTCCTCCTTGTTTACTCTGCCAGGGGATCCACAGGCTTCGCCCTACCAGGACCAGAAACGCAGGCCGCCCCGGCTTCCGCTTAGAGTCTATACGTGGAGTCTAGGATCTGAACTCAGGACCTTCTGCCTGCCAGGCAGAGGCTTAACCCCTGAGCCACCTCTCCAGCCCCCCTGGCCTTGTTTTACAGACAAGGAAGCCGAGGCCTGGAAGTCAGTGCTAGTTGACATTCGCTTCATTATGTGCTGTTCTTTCACCGCCTCTGATTCTGTTTGTCTCTCTTATGACCACAATCTTAAATAATAGCTCTGATTCTTTGGTTTAGAGTTCAATCTTATTTATTTATCCATCCATCCATTATTTATTTATGTTTATTTACTTGAGAGAGGGAAGGAAAAAGGAAACATGAAAAAGAATGCCAGGGACACATGCTCCACTGCATGAGTATCCACCCTGTGAACTCGGGCTGTTGGGTTTGCCTGCAGGCACCTTGGCCATCTCGACAGCCTTAATTTTGTCTCTGATGGATAAATTTGTCTGAATTCTTTTCAAGGGTCATGCACAAGAACTTTTCAAATTTGCTGTGTCTTATAATTCCTCACCTTGATACCTTAAAAAAAAAAGATTCCATAGTCTGATTAGTTTCTGGAACAGCATAAACCCCAGAACATTAGAGTCTTCTGAATGATGTCTTCAGAAAGCCTTCTGGCTAGTTGAAATTTACACATTGAAATAATCTGACTAGGTCTTTTCATCTTGATTTTGCTAAAGCCCCATAAAATTAAAGTGTGCATTACTTTTCATCTCAACCTTCTGAACATGTGTACATTAACTTCCAGACGTCCTGGCACCCTCATAAAAAGAGTGGAGAAGTCCCACAGTGCTGTTTTCACTGATGGCTAAATTATGAGTAGCGAGATTACTGCTCTAGGGCACTTAATAGATCAGAGGAGACTAGAAATATAAGATCTTTTTGTCTACAAGAATGTTGGATGATATTTTTAGTTGCAAATAGCTTTAATCTGTGCTTTTTGCCTTAATCTTGGCTCTTTGTTTTCTTTAGATATAAACATCTTTATTGGTAATTTTGACATTATAGTAGGGGTACCTCTTCTGTGACCACTTAGGTGTGTTTAAAGTATGGATTTTGGTTTATCTGTTTTTACTAGAAACAGGCACTCTCTATGCACTTGTAACTTCAAAGGGAGATTTTTGAAAACTGTGAAAAAGATAAAGATTATGCCAGGATTCCCATGTGTTTAAATCTCAGTAAAGGTTTGCTCGCATTAATATTCTTTTAGGTATTTTTGATTAAGTTAATCCAGTAAACATGCCAAAATTATCTCTGGAGGAATGATACTCCTCTGAGATCGTTGTCAGAAAGGTCTTCCCTATTTTCCACTGTTTGCCATTTCAAGGTGTGTCCCTCTTACTCTGGTCTCTTGCCCTGTCCATTCTTTCCAAGTTCATTGAGAAACCAAATTGCCCTCTCTATCTAACAATTTGCCACTTTGTCCTCTTTTGGTGCTTCCTCAAGACCTAGTTCTTCTGAGAGATCTTTCTAGATGAACAAAAAAAGGTCCTTGAAGACATCTTGGTATCAGGGTGCATGAGGCTGAACCCTTTTCAGTTAGAACAAAACCTGACTTTTTCTGACTTTGACTTTTTTCCCTGCTGATTTCATTTTAGTTTATTTAATTGAGATTTGATAAGAACATGCCATCATTTACATGATATTGAGAACATGGTACTCATTATCTCTTAAAGAAATGAGAGATTTTGCCTTTTGTTCGTTTTCAGTGTAAGGGCGCAAATCTAGGACTTGGTGTGTGCTAAGCAAGCATCCTACCACTGGGCTGTGTCTGCAGCCTGATGTCTTCTTTATTGCCTAGAGTTCCCTTCATTCTCCTGAGGACCAATAGGAGGGGAAAAACTGCCCTAAGAAAGTAATGTGCCTCTAGGAAATGGAGTATTTTAAGGGATGATTTTCTTTTTCTATTTATGAATGAATGTATGCGCGCTCTTTCAGGTTGACTCAGGATGCATACGTAGTATAAGAGGCTTAAGCTGGTTGAGAAATAAATGTTTTGATCTTCTGAATGACAGAATTTTCCCTGTGGAAATACAATTCAATAATAGTGAATAGAACACTTCTAATAATTAACAAGCCTGTGGTGCATTGTGGTTTACAAAGTGCTTTTGACATCCTCTTGATTTTGCCATTTACTTTGTGTTATATGAGAAAAAAAATTTAACTTTTGCTTTCTGTTGATTTTTTTTATTCAATTGTGCGTGTATGCGCATGTGCACGTGTGTGTGTGTGTGTGTGTGTGTGTGTGTGTATGCGTGTGTGTGTGTAGAGCCACGGGTGAATTCGGGAACCACCATGGACACCTCCACCTCCTCCTTGTTTACTCTGCCCCGGGATTCACAGGTTCCGCCCTACCAGGACCCAAAATGCAGGCCGCCCCGTCTTCTGCCCGGCGTCTATACGTGGGGTCTAGGATCCGAACTCAGGACCTTCTGCCTGCAAGGCAGAGGCTTAACCCGTGAGCTATCTCTCCAGCCCCTCTGTTGATATTTTTTATTGATTTATATTGACCATACTTTTATAGGATTTTTCTGGATTTCGTATTTGATAATTTTTATTTCTGGTTCATGTCTTTAAAATTTATTATGTCGAGTGAAAATTTATTATGTCGAGTGAAAACCTTTGACTAGTTTAGTTGCTCCTATTGAAGTCACAGAAATATGATATTTGGAGCACTGGATTGCTTACTCTACCTTTCTCTGGGCACTCTATAGGACTGAATGTAACAGAAAGAGCCCTGCATTAATTGAAAAGAAATGGTAATGAAATAACAAGGTAAACTGCATAACTGGATTGGAAGGTTCATGAAAATGTTTCTTCATACTAAGATATTATTTACTTTCTAGTTCAGGTATCTGTTTGGAAATATCTCAGACTTCCACTTTACTTGCATTGTTTCAAAGTAGTGCGAGTAACAAAGAGATTTAGTTCTTTTTTATGGCTCCTTTCCAGTTTGATATTTAGCACTTTGACAGGGAAAGTAACTAGTATTAACTGAGCATATATTATTGTATTATTTTTCAAGGTTTGATAAAATATTGTAATCACTTAATTCTTAATAAAGGAACTGAAAATCACTATCTTTATCATATAGATGGCAAATACTGGAATTCAGACAGCTTCAGAAGTTTGTCCAAGCTCTTAAATTTACAAACCCCACAAGGACAGGGGTTCTGTTGTTTTGTTTGCATGTCATGTCTGCACTCCTCATCCCAGAATAGATTCTCAGCAGTTAGTGACTGCTTGAGTGAAGGAGAAGTAGCTTGTAGCTGTAGTAGACGTGCAGTTTATTCTGGAGGGAAGTGATATAATCATGGTCTTCTGTCTTTAGAAATAAACTCCTCTTTTGTTCATGGTAATTGTATGAATGTCTATTTAGGGTAGGTGGAGCTCTTTGAGATCTAGTAAAGTACATTAATTATTCATTTTTAATTATATAACTTTGTCCCTTCTATTTTTCTTAGTCAAAAGAAGAGCCAACAGATAAACAATTATCTCCTGACTTTTGTGGAAAGAGTAACAAAGTTGGAAAGTTAAGTTGTTCATAAGACATGGGTTATAAGGTTCTTTTACTAGTCCCGTAATTTCACTTGTAAAAATGAGAAAAATGCTATTTTTTGGCTCTTAAAGAATATTATTTGGGAAGTTGGACTTCCTGAAATGTGTTTGGGATCGCTCGGCTGGAGAGGGCAGGGTGTCTACTCATGGACTCTCCGACCCCCAGTCCTTATCTTTCACTCCTGAATCACGACCTACATATCGATCAGCTTATTCTCATTTTGTTTGTATATTGGATTTAGTCTTTCAGTAAAGTTTTAAATAAATATTCTTTTACTCTAAAATTTTATGATAAATTATACCAGTTTCTGAATTATGTAGCCATTAAAGGGCCTTCAATTAGTAGCAACATACAAAGGAAAGAAATCCACCAAAATCTCAATTGGTAAAAGCTAAGTGTTGGGATTATGGATAGTTTTATTTCCCTTCTCTGAGTTTTCCAAATTTTATATACATGTAATTCTTTTGATGTTTCACACATGAGCACCATAAATTTATGATATTTTCACACCTTAATCCCTAAGCCCATCCCCTTTTCTTCCCATTATAACCCTTCTTTTCCCTGCTAGACTCCCTCCCACCTTCAAGTTTTTTCTCTTGTGTGACCCGCTGTATTTCCTCTAGTCTGCCCCTGGTGATATGTGTCTAACTTCCTGCGGAGCATGAACCCCCATCTACCCTTGAGGCAATCATCTTCCATCTCCTCCCGGTCAAGGTTAGTCCTCCACAGTCTGTCAGGGAGGGGTGGGGTCTCTTGAGAGCCTTCCTTTTTCATGGTAGAATGTTGATAGGACAATTCCCCTGTAGATCTTGTGGAAATATATATTGTCTTCAGTGAATTTCCCACTTTTTACCTTAATTAATTTTAAGTAACTATGTCTCATTTTAATTTTATAGTCATAAAATAAATTAACAAAAAGGAAATCATGAATAAAAAGTTATGATAAGCTTGATACAGCTGTACTTTTGGGAGATCAAGTCAGAGAATGTTGCACAGAGCAACTTAACTTCTGTTGTTGGCTCAGCAGGTTTGCTCTGCTTTGGAGATACTTGGTTAGTGTCATGACTTATGATTCTGAAGGAAGGAAACTGCTGAAGATAGTGTTCAAGAAAGGAGGAAGGAGGCTGTTCTGAGGTACAAGGTAGAGATGGCATTTCTAAGACTTGGTGTATTAGGAAAGGTTGGCAGAGGTTTTCAGTACAGGATGAAAACAGGGAGTTCTTTTTCCATTTTATTGCCTAAGGCATTGAAAACATGCACTTTAAAATTAATTTATTGAAATAGACCTTTATTTAAAAAAATCTATTGATGTGTGTGTATGTCAACTTTGTGGAGTTGGTTCTCTCCTTCTACTACTATTACATTTGTTCTGGGCTTTGAATTAGACTATTAAGCGTGTGCTGCAAGCACCTTTACCCACTAAGCTCTCTCTCTGACCCTCGAAATAGACCTCGCTGGGCTGCTCAGCAGTGACAGTGCTTGCCATGCAAGTAGAAGGATCAGAATCTAGATGGCCAGACCCACCTAGAATGCCAGTGGGTGTGGGGACTTGCCTGTAATTCCATCCTGAAAGGCTTGCCAGACTAGCCCTATAGGAGAGTTCAACTTCAAAATAATAAGGTAAAAAAGCAAGGGAGAGTGATGCCCAGTGTCAGCCCTGGGGCTCTACAGGTTTGTGCTTGTGTGGTTGCACACACATGCAAACACGTACTCACACACATGTATTTAATTGCACACAAATGTAATATTTAAGTTGTATAATATTCAAATTCATGGCATCATTCATAGTCTTTATCAATAGAAGATTTTTTATTGTTTCTTCCCTGAAAGACATGGAGCCCCTTAAAGTTTGGTTTCAGTCTTTCCATATGTTTTACAGTTATATCAGATGGGATTAATTTTATACTGATAATATAACAGCTGTTCTATATGATGCCTTGCCAGGAGACAGCTAAGCTCCAAGGGAAGGAGAGTTTATTCACTTAGAAGATGAATGTGTTCTGCCTCATCGCAGAGAAAGTGATAAGGATTAGGAATTTTTTTTAACTTGGATGAGAAATGTTAAAGAACTTTTAGTTAGTAAGTGTTAGATCCTTTACATAACAGATTTTGGAAACCTGTTTCAGTCTTGCACGCTTCTTAGGAACTGGCATCTTACCAGAGTTGTTCTTCTGTTTTTATTATTGTTTTTTAATACAGCGTTTTTGCTTCATGTATGTGGGCAAAAAAAGAAAAAAAAGAACTTAGCAGGAAGGAGAGCATAGTATTCATGAGTTGCTTTTAAATTTTTAATGGTTGGGCTAGAGAGATGGGTTAAGACTGCCTTGCAAACAGAAGGTCCTGAGTTCGGATCTTAGGCCCCGTGTAAAAACCGGCAAGCAGAAATGGTCTGCACTTCTAGCTTGTGGACAGAGCCTGGAAAATCCCAGAACCAAGCAAAGAGTAGGTAGAAGCAATCCAGGCTGATTCCTGAAGTCACCCTTGGTTCTCCATAGGGACACACAGTGCCCTCTGATACACACACACACACACACACACACACACACACACACATACACACACACACACACACACAAATAAAGTTTAAAAATATTATATAATGGTCTTTTGAAGGTGAAATTTTTTCGTAATCTAGGAAATGTTTAGTTTTTTTCACTGAAGGAAATTGGTTAAACTGAATAGCTTGTTAGGGTTTTTTCAGTTTTATCAGTCATTTATAGAAATGGAATCATGGGGGCTGGAGAGGTGGCTCAGGGGTTAAGCCTCTGCCTTGCAGGCGGAAGGTCCTGAGTTCGGATCCCAGATCCCACGTATAGACGCCGGGCGGAAGCGGGGGCGGCCTGCGCTTCTGGTCCTGGTAGGGCGGAGCCTGTGAATCCCGGGGCTGAAGGAAGTGGAGGCATCCATGGTGGTTCGCGAATTCGTCCGTGGTTCTACACACACACAGACACACACGCGCGCACATACATACGCACACACGCACAATTGTATAAATTAAAAAAAAAAAAAAAAAAAAAAGAAATGGAATCATGGTATTGTCAGGGTTACTGAAAATAATGGGGGAAAGTAGGGGTGCTTTTTCTGTTTCATGTCTGTGTTGAGGCTTCGTTAAAGGGAAACCTCAAGATTTTTCTATTGCAGATTACTTAATTTGACTTTATGTTCAGTATAATTCTAGTTCCGTGGGCACAATATTAACAGTGTAAGCCCACCATCCACTGATGATGTGTGGGTTAATGAATAGTTAGTGTACCCAGCACACAAAGCAATTTAGCTGTTGGGTGTTATTATGCAGAAGTGTTGGTGTGTTGCCTACAAACTTATCCTGTTAAACTGGTTTTAATTTTTATGTTAGTTTGTTGCTCCAACTTGTTCGTAGAAGCAGGCCTGAATGGTCCAGCTACTCAGTGGAATGAAGATCAGAGAACTAAGTTCAGTCTTTTTTTTCCTTGCTTGATGTTGAACACATTTTCTATGAGTCCCATGACTTAGTTTCCCTAACTATAAAATGAAATCTGATACTTCCAGTCTCCCAAATGGTTTGAGAAGCATATAAATTACTTTGTACTTTTTTCCCCCCAAACACAAAGGCTTTAGAATTCAAACTGTTTTCTCATTTCTTTTTTCAGGGTACATGGGTTTATATGTGTTTACCATATAGTGTGAACAAAATAGCTTTTTACTTCTCTCACATTTTATTTTTTTCCTAATCATACAAGCTCAATAGGTATCCCCCGTCCTCTCCCTCACTCCTCCCCTCCGCAGTAGTTCCCCCTTGCACTCTCCCCCCTCCCTCTGTCTTCCAGTGCCTCCCCCTTCCTCCCTCTCATCCCTTGGAGCATCCTTTTTTTTTTTATTATTCAATTGTGCGTGTGTGCGTGTCTGTATATGTATGTGTGTGTGTGTAGAACCACCATGGACCACCTCCACCTCCACCTTGTTTACTCTGCCCAGGGATTCACAGGCTCCACCCTACCAGGACCAGAAACACAGGCCGCCCTTGCTTCTACCCAGCGTCTATATGTGGGGTCTAGGATCCGAACTCAGGACCTTCTGCCTGCAAGGCAGAGGCTTAACCCCTGAGCCACCTCCCTTGAATCATCCTTTTATGTGAACACCAAACCTCCCTCTGAGTCTTCCATCCTAGTGAGGGTTCAGGACTCAGTGGCATAGCCCGGAGCCCCTTCTTGGGATCCGATTAGTATGGGAACTCTATTATAACTGTTTAATTCCTTGCCTCTAAGGATCCTACTGCTTGGAGCTTTCTCCCCTGTGATCCGTGCTAGACTTTGGGAGGTCATTGACATGTCAGCCATCGTGCAGGTCAGGCAAAATCCAATTCTGGATGCTGCAGCCCTAACTTTTGTGTAGTATCTTGCATATCGTTGGTCCTCCCCATCTTTAGGCTCTACAATCTTGCCGCCCCCTCTTCCTCAAGGTTCCCCGAGCTTTAGGATAGAGATAGATTTGGCTGGTCTGATTGCAGGTGATTAATGTATGGTCTTTGGTGTTCTAAATTATGGTTTGTTGTTTTCAGTTTTGCTTTTCCTGCACTGCCCTTGGCTGCATCCTGGTGAACAAAATAGCTTTGATTAAAAAATAAAGAAATGCATACATATCTCTATATGTGGGTTTTATATAAAGCATAATTTATAGAATCATGTCCCTAGCATATCTGTGAAATCAGTTGTGCTTTGGTATTTGTAAAGGAATTGGGATCTTTAGCTTTATGCTTCCCAAACTATCTAGAGAAAGCAAGAAAGTTGTACCTCATGTTAAGCTCATAGCATATATTATTGTATTTTAAATATCTTTAATGCTAGTCTCATTTTTGTTTGCTTATTGTTTTAAATTTTGTTTCATTCATATTGTGTTTGTGCGTGGTGTGTCATGTGTGAGCATGTGTATGTGCACGTGCGTAGGTATAGGTGCACATTCCATGGTGCATGTGTGGTTGGAGGGAACCTTCAGGGTCCTCACCTTTCTGTTTTGTTTGTCATAGGGTTTCCGCTGTTGTGTAAACTAGAGTAGTGCCTGTGAGTTTTTGGAGACTCTCCTGTTCCCATCTTGGTGCTGGGATTACAGATTCTTGAGCTACTATATCTGGCTTTCATGTGGAGTCTGAAATCAAATTCAAGTGTCAGGCTTCTATAGCAAGTGCTTCGGCTCATTGAGCTATTTCCCTAGCTTCTTAATTTGTTTTTGCAGTTAAAATTTAAGTGCATGTTCCTTTTTTTAAAAAAATATTTTATTTATTCAATTGTGCATGTGTACATGTGTGCACGTGTGTGTATGTGTGTGTGTGTGTGTGTGTAGAACTACGGACGAATTTGGGAACCACCATAGACGCCTCCATCTCCTCCTTGTTTACTCTGCTGGAGATTCACAGACTCCGCCCTACCAGGACCAGAAACACAGGCCTCCCCAGCTTCCGCCTGGCGTCTATACGTGGGGTCTAGGATCCGAACTCAGGACCTTCCACCTGCAAGGCAGAGGCTTAACCCCTAAGCCACCTCTCCAGCCCCAAGTGCATGTTTCTTTTGGATAATGTGTATAAGTATAAAAACAAAAAAATAATCATTGAGATAATGAACAGTAGCATTTTGGTGGTAACAACAAAAGTTTTTTGTTTCAATGTTCTTGCTATTCTCTTCCCTGCTGTTATAATTCTGTGTGTGGTACATTACTTTTAATCTATTCTTTCACATAATTTCAAATAGTCAAATATTTGAAATGGAACAGTTTCCAAATGAAGTTGAAAGTAGCAGCTTTGATGATATTACTTTAATTTGTTTTTGTTCAAACTTTGAGTGCTAACTATGTTCAAATTATTTTATTAGGTGCCTCCTAATATTTGCAGAAAAATCTATCCCATAAAAATTTTTTACTATAGCATTTAATATTTTATTGCTGTGTATATTGCTTCATTTCTCATAGCAATAAATGAGATCACTTATTTGTTATAAAAACAAAAAGAGTTGGACTTAACACTCTGAAGTCAAATATATGACAGACCAGCCTAAAAAATTTGCCATATTTAAGTTGTCAGATCACCAGAAAACATGAATCTGTTTTGACAGTGGCCTGTCTCCTGATGCTTTGCTTGGTGCTCTCTGGCAGAACTGGACCAGTGACTTTATTGTTTGTGTCTTTCCAACACAAATCTGATTTTTCGTGGGGGTAAGTGGCCCCTAAAAACCTAAAGCAGTCTGGAACCAAGCCAGGCGTATGATATTTTCAGTCCTGTGGTGAGAACAGCCAGGGGGTGCCCATCTGCCTAGCTTATGTAGTGCCAAAATGTCTAGGTACTATGCTAAAGAATAGCCAGAGTTGCCTTGGCCTCAAGGAGTTGGTTTCTACCTTCCATTATTCTCTGAATTTTGAACTCTGAAGTCATTACAAATAGTGAATCATAATCATTGAGAGAAGGTTAAATTAATTAGTACATGTAATTCAATTTAGCAGTGCTTAATAATCAACACATACTAAACACTCCACATTAGCTGTCATTATTATTAATAGTGGCTTTTAAAAACCTATTCGCAATGTTTAGAAAACATTAGAGGGAATGTTGTTTGTTAATTCTAGATTAATAAATTTATCAGTTTCCTTGATAGTCTGTTAGAATCAGAAAGACTTGTATATTGTTACAGATCAGACTTTTCTAATAAGTGGATATAAAGTGCAAGATAGGGGCTGGAGAGATGGCTTGGGGGTTAAGACTCTGTCTTGCAAGCAGAAGGTCCTGAGTTCAGATCCCAGGTCCCATGTAAAAATGCCAGATCAATAAAAAACACCTGCACTTCTGGCCTTGGTGGGTGGAGCTTGGGAAATTCCAGAGGGAAGCAAAAAGGTGATAGAAGCAATCTAGAGTGATTCCTAAAGTCATCTTTGGTCCTCCACAGCGACACACAGTGTCCTCTGAGACACACACACACACACACACACATACACACTAATTAATTAATTAAAAAACATTTGAAGTGCAAGATAGGACCAACATGCTTGAGACAAAGAGTCCTAGCCTTCAGAATGGTCCAGGTGAAATGAGAGTTAACACAACAGCAATGTTGCCACTCAGAACTAAACTACATAGAAGTTATTTTCCAAAAGCAAATGGAGTACTCAGGAGGTGGAGGCAGGGGATCAGGATTTCAAGACCAGTCCCTCTTGCATACTGAGTTCAAGGCTTCGCTGACCTGTATGAAATCTTGTCTTACAACAACAACAACAGGTGGGGCAGCAGGTAATACAAACTCTCCCAGCTGGTCAGAAAATGGAGAATAAGTGACTTACTATAAACTGGATATCTCTATCACCCACCACAAGGCTCAGAGAACTTCATGGAAGAAGGGGCGGAACAAATGCAAAGGTTGGAAGATGAAGATGTAAATGTGTTCTGGACATGACATTGCACAGATGAGTTCAGTGCAACTATGGTTACAAGGACTCATGCAATGGACAAGGGCTCATGAGCCCCACCCTTCACTGAGGGACTTATTGGCAGTTAATGTTGCTGGTGATGGTATGTCATTTTCTTTCGTAGTGTAGTGAGTGCTAAGCTGGCCATGTTCTGACAAATACTCCCACTATTACTCATGCAAGTAACTGCAATTAACTCAGTGAATAAAAAAAATCACAGTAGGAAGGGGCTTGTTAGGAAGAAGTGTTCATCAGGAAAGAGGAGGAATAGAGATGATTGGGGGTAAAAATGACAAAAATTTAAAATGTACATGTTAGAATTGCCAAAGAAGACTTGTCTTCCCCAAGAGCAAAAACAATCATAGGTTTCCAGGGAATCCTGTAACTAGCCATTATCTAGTCTGGTAGCCATTGTCTTCTAAGCTCTTTTGTAGATATAAGGCTCTAGCCACAAACGACCCAGTGAAACCGAACTAAGATTCTGTATTGTTCAATTCAGTAATGTTAGTATGTTGACATTTTTTAAGGATGTCAAATATAATCTGCATGTACAGGTCACACAACCTCCCTAGTTTAGTACCCTCCCTTGTAACATGAGTGTAATCATACCAGCTACTCAGGGAAAGTTCTTCAGTATTGGTCTTGCCATTCAAATCCAGCTCTGTTTGACTCAGATCTATGCACTTTTTTTTTTCTTCTGTTGACTAAATCGCATTGCATTGCCAAAGCAGATGGGAGCAGCAGAAAATGGAATAAAGCATTGAGTAGTTATAGAACACATTCTGAGATCTGATTTTCTCACCTTTTCTTGCCTCCTCCAGCAGCTCACGCTTTTTCTTCTCTCAGCGCTAGTTCTGAGTGTACACAGTGATCCATGCTTGCTTCCAGTAGCTCATATGAAAATCAAAATTAGATGGAAGAATGTTTCTCAAAAGGTAGATATGGGTGGAAATTAAGATGGAAGAGCATGGCTGAAGGGTAATTGTGAAACTGTTCATCATCAGAGGGAGTCACTAACAGCAGCAATGTAATTAATGCTTGATAGAATTTGGCAAGTGATACCACATAGTATGAAATAGAAGTATTGATTGCTCATGACTGGCAGTAGGACTTTCATAATTAACTTAATATGTACTTTAGTCCACAATGATGATGTATACTAACTGTTGTAAAAATAGCAGGTGATATTTTATATTATGCAAAAGTCATAGAAATATTGGATTTGTAAATGACAGTTGTTCTGTCAGTCTCTTCAGAATGTGTCTCCTTTTCCCATTTTGTTGCTTCGCTTCTCAATGAAAAGTTTATTGTCTCTTAGGTCAAAAGAACAACTTATTATTTCCACTATAGATCCCATTCTTTCTGATCTACTTGCAAAATATATTGACAGATGATAATGCAAACTTTTGGAGCATTTGTTTGCTAGGAAGAATAAATATGTATGGTATACATATTCAACAACAATATTTCACCTCTAAGTGTACAAATACATTGATAAGGTGTATGGGAAACACATACAATGCAAAATTTAATCATGCCAATCCCTTAGTTAATAACTTAATATTTGTATTTCAGTATATCAGTCTTATTAAAAACAGTTTGTGATCCCAGGCCATAAAGTCCAAGTTCCTTTAATTTGTGCTAAAAATTCTCTGTTATCTCTCTTGTTTTCATTTCCTACATCCTTCTTCTTATGTTTTCAACTCTCAAGGAATCAGATTGCTGTCTTTCCCTCCATGCATTGTGTTTAGTATCATCAGGAGTAAAGAAACGATCATTGTGAAGGTCCTTTTTCTTTGTAAGATATTAAGAGCTTCAGATAAATCACCATGACCTCATTTAATTCTCAAAAGACCTAGTAAGAAATTCCTACTCTATAAAGCAAGAAGTGAATGTTTGAGACTTAATACACTAGGCAAAGTTTGTGGCTAGTAACATGCAGAACCTTTACTTAAATTCAGATCTTTCTGGCCTCAGCACTTCTTTTCTTAACCATTAACCTAACTAGACTCTTTTACTTTGTTTATGCTCTTCCCTCTTCCTGGAATATCCCCCTTTTAATAGAAGTCTTAATTGTAAGTGGCAAAAATCAACATTACCTATTTAAACAGGAATGGAGTTAATTACAAGGATATTGAAGAACTCAGAAAATCTTCAGGGGGAATCAAATCTCATCCAAGGAGATAGCGGTTATGCCTGATCACACCCACTGCATTTGCCACTAGCAGCACCACTGAGCATCGGGCCATAGCTCGCACCAGGACACTGCTAACCCTGGGCACAGGGACGGGGACGGGTGATGGCACTGCTGCTGACCGTGTAGCTGCATTGTTCTCCTCAGTCATATGTGCATATACTGTCTGCAGGGATGACCAGAAAACCAGAATCTGACACGAATTATCTGGTGCGAATCCAAGCCAAAGATATGGACTATGTCTCCAAATAGCAAAGGATTTTGACATAGTGGGGAATTGATATTAGTCTGCTAAAAAGAATGGCTGATGTCAGCCACTTCTTTTGGCTACATGACAAATTTTGTTGTCCTTGAAAAACACCATGCAGGTGGCTTCATACTGCTATTTGCTTTATACATTCCAATATTACTGAATGCATATTTTGACAACTTGCTTTTAAGGACTCTTTTCAAAAAAGTATTAGTTTATGTAATTGACTTCTCTATATCCTTTTTTCCTGTATCTTACAAACTTACTTTTTGACATTTGTGTTCTCTGACATTCATCAAGATAGTGTCAGCATGAAGTTGAACTGTATTGAGGCATAGGCCCTCTCTACCCACCACTCTTAGTGTAAGTTCTGTAAAGATCTCTCTCTCTCTCTCTCTCTCTCTCTCTCTCTCTCTCTCCCCCTCTCTCCCTCTCTCTCCCTCTCTCCTCTTCATGTGTTCACATAAGAGCACAAACTTACATGCATATGCCAGGCACAACACATACACACACACACACCTAGATTAATTCCTTGTATGTGATAGTTCTCAGTAACTATTTATTGAAGATAGTTCTCAGTAACTATTTATTGAATAGGATATGTCTTCTAAGCAAATTACTTACCTTCGGGAATAATATCACCAGAAAGGCCTTTGGATGATAATGACAAATTCAGAGCATTATATCATAATTTGACACAGACAGTGGGCATTTGGAAAAAGTCTTATTCATGTTTGGCTCTTCTTCCTTGTAGCCACAAGCAAAACCAGGACATTTCCCCTTCTACCTACTGCCATAGTCAATAGCTACAAAATGGTCTGAAATATTGAATCTGCTGAACATGAAGCCTTTATTTTCCCTCCCTGTTATAACCAACTATATGCTAAAACTATGTTCTAGGAAAAAGAGGCTGTTGCAACCGATCTTGGATTTGTGTTTTAAAAATACAGTAGTCCATTTTGAAAAAGGTAGAAACTGGGGAGATGGAACAAGTTTGAGGAACTGAGTTCAATGCTGCGCAAGCACCCATACCACAGCATGGCGGCGCTGTGTGCACGTAATCCCCACACTGGGGAGGGGGAGACAGGTGGGTCCCAGGGGCTCCATATCCAGCAAGCCAAGCCGCTTGGTGAGCTCCAGGTTCAGTGAGAGACAATTGTGGGAGATACCCCGGGTTAATTTCTGGCCCCCTGCACGTGCTCATGCACACACACAATAAATAAATATGGAAATAAAGCTCTATTTGAAGAATGAAGTTTAAAATTGTGAAATTATTTAAGGACAGTGGGGCAGTAGAAATGTACTGTAGATCAGAGTTCTGCGTCCTTTGGAGCTTCATGTTTTGGCATGAGCAAAAGCACAGTTAAATTAAAAGAGAACTTTTCAAGTTAACAAGAACTATTAATCATAGCCATTGTGTCTGGAACAAGACTGCCTAGATTTGACATTGGATGGTATTACTTAGAGTTCTCATCTATAAAATGGACACAATAAGGATTATTATAAGATAAAATAACAATATAATATAAAGTACTTTGAATTCCTGACCTAAATTTGCTTCTAAACATTAGCTTTTTTTTGTTGTTAATATGCCATTTGTTTTATTAACTTTTATAAAAGGTTTGAAGAAACTGATTCCATTTAAAAACAAAATAATACATTGAAGCCAACCAAGAAATAGTAATGCTCTTTTGCTATTTTAGGAATCACCCAAAGGATATTTGCAGAAAACTTTAAGGCAAGAATTGAATGTTAGGTAACTGAAACATATCCCGTGAGCTTTTTTCTTTTTTATTAATTGCATTTTGATTACTGTTTCCCTTTATTACTTCCAATTCTTTTAATTCTCAGCTGCCTCTAATCTTTTTAATTCTGGGACTTACTCATGTCTTTTACAAATGGGAAGCTGGAGTCTAAAATAAGGTCAGGTTGTTTGTCCAATAACCACATGGTTTAGGAAGTTAGCTGAGATTCAAACTTAGATCCATTTCTTTTTTGAAGCTCCTTCTACCATGGCAAAGTGACACGCTAGAAATAGGTTGGATCAAATCCTTTCTTGAATCTTTTTCAACACTCCTGTTTGTTTCAAATATGTCATTTGCAGTCATTGTTTTTCTCTATAGATTAGATCTGTTTGTTACCCTTGTCAGTCTTTCTCTTCATCTTTTTGCATTTGTGTAATTCTCCACAAGATCTGAAAGAACAAAGTATGCTTTCCCATACTGCCTGTTTTCATTTTGCTTTCAGTTTTTTGTTAGTCTAACTGCTCTGTATAGTGGTTTGCTTTCCAGAGGGGAGGATTAACTTATCTGCTATGAGTCAGATTAGTAAACATAGTTTAGCCAGGTTGGCAATTAAGAATAATTAGGTACATCCAAAACCTCAAACATTGAGGATATTTTAGCTGAAAAGAGATGAAACATAAGTTGCCCAGAAATAGACACAGTAGCAAATAATGATATTTACTAACTACAAAAGTTTTGCTAGCTAATTGTGTACTTTTGTGTGTCTTTTTTCAAACTTGTGCATAAGACATTTGAAAAATTTCAAGTAGTCTACAGCCGTTTGCAGAAAAAAAGGAATAAGTTTGTTAAACTTACTGTTCTGGAGATTTATTTTTCTTAGAATATGGTATTTCTTATTAACATCAGGATTGCTTAACAGTTTATCAGAAAGTCAGCATTTCTCTGCTATTTTTTCTTGTAGCTGACGATGTCATGTAACAGTAATAACACTCAGAAAGACACAATTAACATGAATGATATAGCAGTCTTCAAGGACTAAAGCCACAAATGTCAGGATGCTATTAATTTCTATTTCTTTATAGTTTAACCACTCTATAATGGTATCTTCCACCTCCTTCTCCTTCTTTTGTTAACCCAACAAATTTTCAGATCCTCTTTGCTCTTGATTTTTTCTTTATTTTCAGCTATGCACAAATTTGTTTTCAGCTATGATTCACTAAGGTGAGTTAACTTGATGTAACGTTCATTTTTATTGCGCCCAGGGCCTCAAGCATGCTGGGTAAGTGTTCTACCGCTACTTACACACTAGTCCTGTTTTCGTTTTTATCTATGCAATAGAGAAGAGCCCTTGCTTTTATTAATAACATTAAGCTTCCCATACTTATTATTAATAGTTTTAAAAAATTCATTCATTAATTCTTTGTCAGTTACCTACTGGGCTCTTGGTGCCAGCTACCTAGATGACAAAGGGATAGAAAAGAACATAGTCGAGGATACAGAAGGTTAGATTGTAGGCTTGTAAATTCTGTTGTTGTGGTATGGACATGGAACTGTAGGAGCAAAGAAGAAGGGACTTCTCGTCAGACATCTAGTAGGTGAAGAAGGATATCAGGGAAGTCCTTTTAGAGGAATTGTCTAAGGTGCTAGAGGAAGTGACCAGAAAAAGGGAACAACACGTGAAAAAGTGCAGAAGTATGAGAGCTCTCGCATGTGTTATTTAGAGAGACAAAGGTCAAATGGCTTAAAATGTTAGAGTGGGACAAAGAGTGATGAGGTTTGAGGCTGGAGTATCAAATCATGAAGTGCTTACCATATCATACTTAGAAATGTATTTTAAAAGGCAGGAAGAGATGTAGTATAAGGTAGAAAGTGACAAGGCTTGGAAATTGAAGCATGCCTATGAAATCGTAAATGATTCCCAGAAAACATAAATAGAAGACCTCCTGGCAGTCTCTTTAATTCTTTTCCTGCATCAATTTTGAATAAAGGGTTTATATGCTATCAAAACATAAAAACAGAAGGGGCTTGAATTAGTTTTCTATCCTCTCTTATTAAGCAAACATTTAGAACCTATTTTGCTTGTTGGTATAACACACAGCCTTAGATCGTTAAAATCAGAGACCCAGCAAATAAGACTGGACTTCTTAATGAAACTGGTTCAGGCTAACCAAATGCAATTATCTCTTGCCTGCCAAGCACTGTGCTAGAGGCTGAGGAAAGAATGGTGGATGACTTGAGCATTCACACCTTGAAGGAGGGACAGACTCAAACTCAATTCAGATGTTCTAGGATATTCATGGATGAGATTCCTTTACATGCATTTTTCACTTCACAGCCTCGAACCTATGGGGAAGTGAAGAAACTGAAGGGAGTGATACTTACTGTATAAGCTATGTGACGGTTAATGGTGAATGATAAATCATGACACTTTGATATTTGATTATTTTTCCCCAATACTCCTTTAATATTACATCACTTTCCCTGATAGGGCAATGCTCCCATACTTTTGAGGTGGGAGTATTTTTCCCCTTTTAATTCTTTCTAAATGCCACTCGAATAAGTAAATCTAAAGGATCTAGATGTTGGTGGTTAGAACTTCAGACTCCAAAGTCAGATTATTTGGATTCCAGTCTGAACTTTATCATTTGCCTCCCTCTCTATCAGCCCAGTTCATGGAGTAGTGACATCTTTTATGAGGTAATGCTGACAGAGCACTTAAAAAATTAAGAGCGTGGGGAAAGAATTCAATAAAATCATCATTGGAGAGTAGCAGCTCATCTCCTTTCTAAGCATTCAGTAAAATTTGATAAAATAAACTGTTTTTACCATGTTCAAATTTTTGCCATGTTCAAATTAATCTCAGTAAAGGGGCTTTTGCCTAGCATATAGGGCATCAATAATTTTGTCATTACAAGCACAAATCCAAGAAAATAATAACATATAGACACATAAACAAACTTAGATGCTTTTTATTGTCAAAAATGTGAACATTTACCCAAACAAACACAATAGAGTCATCACGTGTGTGTGTGTGTGAGCTGCATGTACATATGTGTAGAAGAAACCAGAGGAGGATGTCTGAGGTCAGGCTGGCAACCAACAAACTCTAAAGATCCTTTACAGCACTGAGTATACAAAGGGCACATGCAGCTACTTTTCTCATGAGTGTAAAGATTAGAATTCAGGTCTTCATGCTTGCACAGCAAGTGCCCTTAAATGCACTGAGCCATCTCCTCAGCTTGCATGAATTTTTTTTTTTATAACTATGGCCTATTGGACAACCATCCAGTCTCATGGACACCTGACTTGTTTATTTCATTCCTGTGTTGTCTTGAAATAAATGCCAGACATTGTATCAACTTATCTGTGAATATTTCAGAATGTGTTTTATTTAAAAGAAAAGGTTTCTTTTAAAATCATATCTAAAAAATAAATAAAATCATATCTAAACAAAATTAGCCATTTATTAATATAATTAAGTGTAGAGTTCAGAAACTCCTTTTAACTAAATGAATTTTTTTTGTTTATTTGGTTCACATAAATCTAGAGACCTGACTTTGAACTTATACAAAATGTACAGAGTAGGATAATGACCTTTTCTTATACTTCTGCCCATGGCCATTGCTAGTTCTATCTCATTAATCCTCCCACCATTTACTATGTTAAAGCTAAATATGAAGACTGGATTGGCCACTTTTTTGGAGTGAAAATTGGTGGCTTTTTTGTCATTTATTTCTGGCATTGTTAAGTACCTAGTATATTTTAATTGAGATGAAAACTGCCAAGGAATCCTTGACTTATTTTGGTTGGGTAGGATAATAGATTATTATCCAGTTTTTACATATGAAGAAATGAACAAAAATGATTTGTCAGTGGCAGTATAAACTGCAAAATGCTTGTGTTGAAATTTGTCATTGGAACCATGCTTATCCATAAATATATACTGAATGCAAAGAAATTTACTATTTATATTTCTTTTTAAAATCTGTGGCCTGTGTTACTTTAAAATTATGATTTTTTTCTTGTCTTTGATTATCTAATTTCTTCTGTTCTTTCTTAGTTATGGCCTAAATCAAAGTATATTTTCTCCCCCTGCCCTTGTCCTACCCCGATTTTCAGCTAATTAATTGACTTTAGGGCTGATACAGAAATAAAGAAGGAAATTTGATCTCCAGTGGAGTCAGTTGCAACCATGAAAACAACTCAGGCAAATAGTCTATTGATGGGGAACTTTTCATTATAAAATGTTCCTTTTTAATTCCAGGATATTGGTTGCTTGGTCACTGAATAGTCTGTCCTACCATTCACTAGCACCCTGGGTGTCTGAACAGGCCTGGTTAGGAATGTACTGTTCATTTTGAATGAGAAAAAGGGATAGAGAAGCTATCTCAAACATTACACTGTTCAAGTCAAACATTTTGATATTAGGTAGCTTCAAAACATAAATTTTTTAGAGTATATTTCAGTCTACATAAAGATTTCATTTTGAGTGTTTTCATCTTTAACTGAAGCCATAATTATTCACACGCACACATACATATATAAACTGACTCTAGAAGCAACCAATTAAAGCTTGTTTCTTTCTTGTCTCTGTGGGTGTGTGAAGTTACAGTGTGTCTAGTCTGGCGTTGCCAGCAAAATACCCCACTGTGTCTACTTTCTTTAATTTTCATGCACTTGGATCTTATTTTTTACCCCAAAAGTTTTGTATACTGCCCATTTATTAGCAGAAATGATAATGCTGGTGACTCTGATAATAGTTCAGTTATGTGTATCTGGATGTTTATTCCCTGGAGCTTTCCAGCTGAGGGAACCCAGCATGAACTCCTACTCTGGAAAATATCTGAGTGGGCAGACCTGCTTGCCACATTACCCTCATTGTCTGTCTTTGTTTATTCAGCTGAAAAGCAGTACTTGCCTCTCACGCAGCCAGGCATGAATCTCCAGGTTTCAAAAACTGTTAAAATAGGTAGAAAGATTGTGGGGAATGGGATGGATGAAAATTGTTATCAGACATTAGCATACTGTGCTGGTGAAGGTGTTCTCTTAAGGGAATAACATAAGGACTTCAAGTGATTATAAAGCACAACTCTGGCAGCATTTTTATGGGCTGTTTTATTAGAGACTTTACTTTTATACATTTTCCTTACCTGCTGGGTGAGAGATGCTGATAATTTACTGACAAATTTGGTTTAAAAGACAGACTTTTAGTTTTTTAGGACATGGTGGATTGTTTCATGTGCAGTAGTGATGAATTTCCTATGGTCATAATGGCATGCACATGTTCTTGTCATTTATTTCTCTGGCCATCTTGGTCTCTCAACTGAATTACTTTAGCAGACTGCTGAAGGTTTCTTTGCCTTCATTCTTTCCCAGATTGTTTTCATGAAGTGAAGATCCTATATCATTCTCTTTTGTGTACAGTTCTTCCATGGCTACACTGTTGTTATTAGGAAAGCCCCCACCTGTTACCATCTCTAGGGTACCATGTTCTATCTTGCTGTATCATCACATGTGCTGTCCTCTTGCCTTTGGGATAATTTTCTCCTTTACTTTTAGTATGGCATAGTCATGCTTCCTCATCCTTCATTTCCAGATGAGATGTTTCTTCTTGCAGGAAGTCTGGATTAGTTGTTTGTCCATGCCCTTGAACACTGTGTGAATATTCCCATGCAGTACGTAACAAAGTACTCTTTCCTTTTTCTTTGCTGTGTAATATGGTAAGTTGTATGATGGTGGTGATCATGTCTGCCTTCCTCATTATATCTCTGTTACCAAAAATTATAGTCTGTATTTCTGGCACAAGACAAATACGTTGAATGATTGAATTAATAAACAAACATTTAAGAACATTTTCTTTTGCAAATAGTTCTCTGTTTTTATGTTCTCTTCTAAAAATTAAAAAAAAATTAATTTATCGTGATGTGTGTGTGTCCCTGTGGAGGACCAAGGATGCCTTTGGGAATCATCTGAGATTGCATCTACCTCCATTTTGCTTTACTCTGGGATTTCTCAGGCTCCACCCACTAGGACTGAAAGTATAGGCTGCCACCATTTTTTACATGGGACCTGGGATCCAAACTCAGGACTTTCTGAGCCATTTCTCCAGCTTAACCCTGAGCCAGCTCTCTAGCTCTGTTTTTAATGTTCTGAACCTTCCTCCTCATCTTTTATTCATATTCATCCTTTCACTCATTTACCCAGTTACTCAACTAATGTTCCTTGAACTTTTTGAACCTTCATATCTTTTTTTTTTTTTATTTCAGCTCATACAAACTTATTAGGTACACCAGTTCTCTTCCTTCCTCCTCCTCCCCCCGTACCCCCTGCTCCCCCTCCCCACCCCTCTCCCTCCCCATCCCCCAGTGCCTCCTGCCCCAATTCCCAGAGAGTCCTTTCTTGTGCATGTCTGATTTTCCTCTGGGCCCTCCTCTCCGATGACGTACAAGGACCCAGTGGCCTTTTCCTGAACCCTTTCCCGTGTTCCCCTTAGGTATAGGAACACTGCTGTGGCTGCCAATCCTTTACCTCCAAGGCTCTTGGTGCCTTTAGCAGATGCTAGACTTTGTGAGGTCCACAGTGGGTTAGACAATGCGCAGGGCATGCAAAGTCCAATTATGATTGCTTCAGCCCTAACTAGTATAGAGTATCTTATATATCATTGCTCCTCCCATCCTTTTGCTCTTACACTCTTACCGTCCCCTCTTCCGCAAATTTCCCTGAGCTTCAAGATGGGGAGAGACTAAGCTGGCCTAGTTCTAGGTGGTTGATATAGAGTCTCTGAAGTTCTGGATTGTGGTTTGTTGATTTTCTTTTGCAATTTTGCTGCTCCTGCAATGCCCTTCACTCCATCCTGGTGGGCATTGTATGTTACCCCCTGGCCAGAGAAAAAAAGCTGTTAGAGTCTTGTGATAAAAGCACATTCAAAGGTAGATGTAATAAAAGTGGGAAACCACAGTAAGGGAGGGGTCTATCACCCATTTGCAAAATGGTTACTTTTTATCTGCCAGACTATATGCCCTCCTGTTCTGGTGAGATCACACCCCCTCAGTAGTAAATGATCAGGAACAAAAGTCTGTGAACTTAATCAGATGTCTCATTACTTATTTGGGTCCTTGGTGGAGGCCTATTTTCCCTGCTGTAACATGGTCCCTTCTCTCCTTGTTTCTGGTGTGGCCCTCCTACCCCATCCCTCCTGTTCATAATCCTTGGAATTACTGTCTCTAGGTGGGCTGGGTGGGTTTGGTACTAGGAGCCACTTATTAGGGAGTACATATGGCGCTTAATTTTCTGGGTCTGGGATACTTCACTTAATATAATTGTTTCTAATGACATCCATTTCCCGGCAAATTCCAGTAATTCATCATTTTTGATGGCTGAGTAGTACTCCATTGTATAGATGTACCACAGTTTCCTTATCCACTCGTCAACTGTTGGACATTTGGGCTGATTCCATGACTTTGCTATTGTAAACAGTGCTGCTATGAACATGGTCGTGCTTGTGCTATCAAGGTGAACCTCTGCTGTATGGGGGGTTATTCCCAAAAGTGGAATAGCAGGGTCATATGGCATTTCAATCTTTAATTTCTTTAAGAATCTCCAGACGGCTCGCCAGAGTGGCTGTATGAGCCTGCATTCCCACCAGCAATGTAGGAGAGTTCCCCTCTCTCCACATCCTCTCCAACATTTGTTGTTATTAGTATTGTGGATTTTTGCCATCCTGACTGGGGTGAGATGATATCTCAGGGAAGTTTTGATTTGCATTTCCCTGATGGCTAAGGAAGTGGAGCATTTTTTCAGATATTTGTTAGACATTTTTAAAAAAATTTTTTATTATTATTATTATTTATTCAACTGTGTGTATGTGCGCGCGCATGTCTGTGTGTGTGTGTATGTGTGTGTCTGTGTAGAACCACGGACGAATTCGCGAACCACTATGGACGCCGCCACCTCCTTCTGCCCCGGGATTCACAGGCTCCGCCCTACCAGGACCAGAAGCGCAGGCTGCCCCCGCTTCCGTCTGGCGTTTGTTAGACATTTTAATTTCATCCCTGGTAAAGTTTCTTTTAAGTTCCAGGGCCCATTTTTTAATTGGGCCATTGGTTTCCTTGGTGTTTAGTTTTCTAAGTTCTTTGTGCACTCTGGACAGCAGAGTTCTATCAGATGTGTGGTTAGTGAAGATTTTCTCCCATTCTGTGGGTTGCCTTTGAGCTTGTGTTATAATCTCTTTATCTGAACAGAAGCTCTTTAATTTCACAAGATCCCAACTGTTGAGAGTTGGTAGCAGTGACTGTGCCATTGGATGTCTGTTTAGGAACTGTTGGCCTCGCCCAGTCAGCTCAAGGGAGTTCCCTATCCTTTCAACTATGTGAACCTTCATATCTTGCCCAGAAGCACATGCCTTCTAGTTTCTTTTTCCATTACTATGAAAAAAAATTCTGATTCAAACAACTTAAGGGAAAAATGGGTTATTATTTGGCTTCTAGTTCCACAGGGAAGAGTCCTTCATGGTGGGGACACATAGCAGAAGGCCTGGTGCCGAGACAGAGTCATTCTCATGTTACAGCTGCCGTCCGGGAGGCAGAGCAAGGGGAGGAGCAGCACTGGGTCATCAAATCTTAAGACCCGCATCAGTGATCTCCTTCCTGTAGCCAGACTCCATCTTCCGAAGGTTTTATAACCTTCCAAATCAGTGCCACTAGCTTGGCACCAAGTATTCAAACACAGGAGAACGTGGGGGGCAATTCACAGTCAAATCTTGACAGTATAGCTCTTGGTCTCCATAGGCTCATGACTGTCTCAGAAACGGCATTCAATCCCATATTAAAAGTTCCAGTAGTCTGTAACAGTCTCAATACTGTTAAGAAATCCAAAGCCTCTTCTAAGACTCAAGGTAATCTCTAACTATGACCTTCTGTAAAATAAAAGAAAAAAAAATTCATGCTTCCAATATACGGTTGCACAGCGCAAGCATTCCCATTCCAAAAGGGAGAATGGAGCATATTCAGGAAAGATCAGACCAAAAATCAGCAGGGCAAATGTAAAATCCTGTGTCTCCAAGTCCAGTATGTAAGCTTTTTAATGAAATTATCTCATTTCTAAAGGGTGGGTTTGAGTTGGTCCTCCCTTCTAGGCTTTCTGCCTGCAGCACACGTCTCTCTCTTGGGCTAGTTTCACTCCTGGTGTATGACCTTCCTGGCATCTCTAGTATCTTGGCGTTTCACTCAGGACTTTTCAGGGCCTTCTCACAGGCACTCAGACCCTGCTCAACTCTACCTGGCGTCGTGCTCCCTGAAGCTGCAGAGGAGGAATCCATTACTCCCCCAATCGTGCATCTTACCTCCAAAATCAGCACCTTATGGATGATGTTGCCAAGTTCTGCCACAACCTCAGGGTAAAGCCTAACTCTGTTGACTCTCTTGGACCACCTCTGATTTAGCCTCTATATGTTAAGGAGGGTGTGGGGGGTATTTCCCTACAGGCGCAGAAAACTTGGTTCTCTGGCCTTAGGCTCTGTCCTTCAAATAAATTTGCATTCTTATGAATTAAGGCCTTAGGTGGGTTAGGGGTCTTACCCACAGGGCACCTTTCCTATTGTTTCCGTAAAGAGCAGACTTTTCTTTAATGATACTAATCTCTTTAACAATCTTTTTTGTCAGAGATTTTTAGCTTGCTCAAAGATTTTTCCCAACTAAACTTCATAGTTTTTATTTTTTTCTGTTTGACTTGTTGCTCTTTTTCATCGTAGATCTGAATAAAAGTGCTGGCAAGTAGCTATATCACAGACTCAGTGCTATGTTGTTTTAAAATTTTCTTCACCAAAGATGTCAGCCTATTATATTTTTATTCAAACCTCTTTTTCATGTTTTGAGGACATGGGTAAAATGTGGTAATCTCTTAACTAAAACATTTGACTTGCCTGTAGTTTAGGTCTTAGTACAATCTTTGTTCCCTTCTGAACATTCATGAACTGGACCTTCGCTGTCCACATTTCTGTCAGCATTACTGTTTTCCAGTCTCCCAGGAAAGTGACCCATTTAAGTCTGTCTTCAAGACTCAATAATTTTGTATTCCAAAATTCCAAAATCTTTCATGTTTCTCCCACAAAACAGTTTCCAAGGCTTAGACCCACATAATCAACATCATAGCCAGCAACCATGATTCTGTTTCTCAGGTAGGAAATTCTCTTTGTTTTGCAGCAATACCCTATTTGTGGTACCACAATCTATTCCAGTTGCTCTTAATTACTGTGACAGAATACCCTGACCTAAGCAACTTAAGTGAGAAAGGATTTATTATCTGGTTTATGGTTCCAGAGGGGATTACAATGGGGAACACATAATGGAAGGCATGGTGGCAGAAGCAGGAGGCTGGGTTATATTGCAGTCATCATCAAGAGGAAGGCAGAGTGTGGAGAGGTGGGAAAAGGAGTGTTATCAAACTTCAAGGCCACCCCTAGTAACTTGCCTCCTCTAGAAGATATTGCTTCCTAAGGACCTATAGGCTTTTCAGACAGTGCCGCCAGCTGGGGACCAAGTGTTCAGACACACGAGCCTTTGGAGAGCAGTCCACAGGCAAACCACGACAACCTGGAAAGACCTTTTAGAAGGAAAGCTTCAGCATCACTGCCTTGCCCATCCTATCTAAGTCTTCTCTCCCGCGACTTGCTTCCAGCCCTCCTCTCTCCTGCCCTCCATCGCAGCTCTAGCCTTGAACTACTCTGTACCTACTGTAAAGGAGCCCTCCTCCCTGGAGCTGAGGGAAGGGGAGCCGGTGCCAGGTCCTGCACGGCACTGTTTCATTGACTCTCCACATTCTGTATGGATGAGAAAGCTTAGGTTGCAGTTTAGTGTGAGAACCATTGTTTGCATTCTAGTGTGCCTATTTTAAATGTATTGGCGAGGTTAGTGCGGTATTCTTAGCTCCAGTTAAGAGTAGTAAAAGAAGGTAGTAGGGGAGCAGAAAAATCAGATCTTTAAGCTTCAGCACTTAAGATTCCCTCACTTTTTTTGTTAGTTAAGAAATACAGGTCTAGAGAGATGGTTCAGAGGTGAGAACTCTCCCTCGCAAGCAGAAGGTCCTGAGTTTGGATCCCAGGACCCACATAAGAAAACAACAGGCTGAACCTGCAGAATCATGAACTTCAGGTCTTGGTGGGTGGAACCTGGGAAATCCCAAAGCGAAGCAAATAAGAGGTAGAAGCAATCCAGAATGATTCCTGAAGTCACCCTTGGTTCTATGCAGGGATACACAGTATCTTCTGATATGCACACGCACACATGCAAAATAAATAAATAATCAAGTTTTTAAAAAAAATTTTAAAAAAGAGATACATAAACAGATGTGGTATGATAATAGTTCCTGCTGCTAAAATTATGCTAACCCCCCAATTTTACCAATTAACCACTTTGAATATGCAATTCCTTAATATTACATATGCTCACATTTTTCTGAAACAGAAATCTAGAACTTTTTATCTTATAAACCTGAAACTTTGTATACATTAAATAGCTCCTTCCAAACTCTTGGTAAACACAGTTCTGTTTTTTTCTTTTTAAAATTTTAATTTATTATTGTGTGTATATTGTGTGTGTGTGTGTGTGTGTGTTTGGTTGTTTAGGGCATATACTCCGAAGTGGGATTATTGAATCAAATGATAGGCCTATTTTTGTGAGGAGCTGCCATACTGTGCTCATCTTTATTGTTGACATGGATTTACAATTACCATGGAAACGCCTCTGGGTGTGTCCGTGAAAGTATTACAGAGTGAATTAAACTGAGCAAGGAGGACCTCCCCTCAGTGTGTGCAACACTATCCCATGGGCTGTGGTCTAGGACAGACTAAAGAGGAGAAAGTCTCTCTACGTCCACATATAGAAGGAGATGTGACCAGCTGCTGCACCATGATGAAGTAGCTCATCTCACCATGACGAGCTGTATTCTTTCTAGTTGTGTTCCAAAGATAAGTTCTTCCTTCGTTAAATTGATTTCATCAGGTATTCGTTCATAGCAATGAGAAAAGTAACTAATGTACGTGTGGTTTTCCTCTTTCCCTCTGATGCGTGCAGTCTAACCCAGGACCTTGAACATGTTTAGGTAACCACTGAGCTACATTCCCAGCAAGTGCCTAACTCTGTAGCCTAATCTTGTTTCAAACTTGTCTCCAGAGTGCTCTGGAGGACTACAGAGGACGTGTCACCACGTGCTTGCCATGCTATTTTGTGTAGTGTTGCACTGTTTACAATCCCATAAAAACTGTGTGCAGTATAGAAAATAACGAACAGTATGTATGAAATCAGAAGTGGAGTCAGACAGATAAGTAAATTCAGCTAGTATGAGAGAAAACATCACTTAGCTAGTTTACTTTCTATACTGTGTGCAGTATAGAAAATAACGAACAGTATGTATGAAATCAGAAGTGGAGTCAGACAGATAGGTAAATTCAGCTAGTATGAGAGAAAACATCACTTAGCTAGTTTATTTTCTTCAGATTTTTCAGCCTACAACTTTTCTTTTTCAAGAATATTACTTCAGGAGTGGAGAAAATAAGTAGATTATTTATTTTTTGAGTTACGATTGATGATCTCTGAGATTTTCTAAGATTGCCAAATTCCAATAATTTCTTAGCAATGGTTGGGAAATTTTAGAGTTGTATTTTGTGTTTTTCTTTGGAGAATATTTCTATTATGCTGATTTGAATCTTTGTGATCAGCAAGTTAGGAATATGCCAAGAACATGAATGTAATTTCACCTATATGTTACTTGCGGCTCTGTGAAAATTCTTTGTTGTGGCATTATACTTTCTGACTATCTTTGTTTCTTTTTGAGGAGCCTCTAAATATATGTTATTGGGGAAAGTGATTGGGTTCCATTATGATGTGCAAGATCAGGAACAAGCATTGGAATAAGTAGAGGGGTTTCTTTATGAATATGAAATGTTACACAGATGCTTAGTCATGCTGATAAAGCAAAGAGCTTTTCAGCTTGCAGACTAGAACAGTGTTTATACTAAGTGTTTGATAATACTGAAGAGTGGCAGGAGAGTGGGAAGAATCTGTCAACAGGGTTTGAGGATTAAGAGGATTCGTTAAAGTATGATAGTGTTCTTCCACTTACAAAGAGAAAAAGTAGTTGCATTGCAATATCCTTAGGAATGACTCAAGGCTCAAGTATTTTACCTCCTTTACTTCCAAATCAAAAAAACTTTATACTAGATAGCTGCAGACAGGTTTATTTTTCACCTTGCTGTATTTATTTATTTAGAAAAGAAGCAAATCGACTTTAATCATATTATATAGTACACAGACAAATTCTGTTTTCTGTGCCAAACTTCTGTTGGAAGAAAAAGTCTTTATTTATGAATGGCTGTGCTTTAGATAGTGCTTTAGATTGCTAAAATAGTTTACTGATAAATGTATGCCTTTACTCTCCTCTAATCCTTCCTTCATATTTATTTTAAAGATAATCTAATCCCAGTTTGCTTTATGACCATAGAACTTTGGAAAAATTACTTAATATCTATGTATCTCTATTTCATTATTTTTTCTTATTATGTTTATCTTTTAAGTTTCTTATAGGTTTTTAATAAGTATGTGTAAAATGTAAAAACTACCCATTGTGTAATAAGTAAACAAATAAATAAAGCAATGAAAAATAGTAGTAAAAATATTTACTATTGTCATTACTGCTATTTTTTATTTGCTTTTGCTTCTGAAGTATAGTTCAGGCCACATAATTATACTGATCAATCATTTTTCATTTTCCTTTTGTATATTTACTATGCATTTATATTTTTTCTTAATAAACTGTCATTTAGGAATGTATTCAACAATTTGTTGGATACAAATGAAATTAAACTACATGTGGACTTTTAAAATGAAAATTAGGCCACAGTTTCAAGGTTATATCACCAGGTACCATAGGGTAGCAGTTTTTACTTTGCCCTTTCCTTTTGCTTTCTTTGCATTCCTTTTCTTTAGATGAAATTTTTCAGACATTGCAGTGAGCAAATAGCTGCAGGATTTAAGTTGCTCGGCTGGCTTCTACAAACAGAGACACTGGCAGACTCAGTCCTGTCTCAGAAGCAACTGGTAATACTTGAAGTTCTTATGTTTCCTGTTATTTTGGCAATCAGATCAAGATATTAACAAAATTACTTAGAATATTTTGAATACATTCAGAGATCTCTGATAATCTTTTTTAGTCCACAATTCTTACCATAGGTAGTAACAGCTGATAACACAGCTTTACCAGGAGGGGAATGGGGTACCTATTAAGCTTGTATGATTGGGGAAAAATAAATAAATATAATAAAAAACATAGAGAAAGAGAAGTTACTACTGTCATAGATATTTTTTCTTGTCTCTTCCAAAATTCTTAAAACTTATGTTAGGTATTAACTATTTCAGTTTACAAAGGAGTGATATTTGAGATCACAGTGCAATAAACAATAGTTTCAGGTTTGAACCCAATTCCCTTGACCTTACAGATTGATTTTTCATTGTACTGTTGTTCAAATTCAGTTCCTGTATTTACTTCTCCAACCTCTTCCCTCTTAAACTCAAGGTTATTATGATCCTGTTATCAATAAAAAGACATTCAGAAGCATTTACTGAAATAGAATAGTAATCCTGTAGATTGCAAGATAGAAAACTGTTTCCAAGCCTCAGACAGGTTAATTCTATTTTTTAGTACATTCCAAATTTATGGCTAAACAGAATAAAATATACATTAAAATAGGCAATTCTTACTAACAGCAAGATTTTCATAAATCTTTGAAAAGTGTATGCAGATGAATAAATGGCTACACAAACACCAAATGTTTGTCTAGGTTAAGGTACCAGTGTATCAGGGTAGCTTACTCCATCTTTTTAAAAATTTTTATCTACTTACTTGTGTGTGTGTGCGTGTGTGTGTGAGAAAGAGAGAAAGAGAGAGAGAGAGAAAACACATCCATGCCATGACACATGGGTGGAGGTCAGAAAACAACTTTGAAAAGTCACTTCTCTCTTTCCACTATATGTGCTTCTGAGGATTGAACTCAGGTCTCTGGGCTTGCCCGCAGACGCCTTCCCCACTGAGCTATACTTGCAGGTCCTCCAGAATCCTTGATCCTAATTTTTTCACAGAGCTATTTGAAAACTAATTAGTGGTATTGCTTTAGCTATGAGGATACATTTAAATAAAATAAACATGATAAATACTAAAGTATGAATGTGTCTCTTTGGCTCGGAATAATATATTAAGATTCACCAACTAAAGGCATGGTGTTCTGTGTTACTAATTGAGAATTAATTTTGCTTCCTGAACAACTGTCTTCTCCCACCACACCATCCGGTCATCATTTAACTTGATGTCACTTGCTTACAGAGAAAACAAACGTAAAACAATATATTTAGCAATACTAGGTATTTAAAAGAAGAAGGCTGTGTGATGAATTGAAATGAACAAGGGCACGAGAATACAACAAATCTGAGGGCGAGTGTAACTCCGTAATACTACTTAGCTTCTTGGTATTCCTGTTAATAAACTTGGGTCTGTAATTCCTGACATGCAAGATGGTGTAAGCTAATGCTTATGCAAGGAAAATGTTCCACAAAGGGTTGAACATTAAAAGTAATAATAAGTATAATTTATTTTTATAATTAATATTAGTAAGACTAATTATGTTAGTTTTTATTTTTATATATATTTTTATTTTTCCCTAGTTTTATAAGCATATTGAGTACTTATCCCTGCTTTCCTTCTTTCCCGCTCCTTACTTTTCTCCCTTCCCTCCCTCCTTCCCCTCCAATGATCAATTCATCCCACTCCCTCTCACCCTCCTGCCTGTCTGCTTCTATCAGTCCCAGAGTTCCTTCTGGTTCGTCTACTCTTGTAGGGATTCAAGCCTCTGTGGCATACCAAGTGGTCCCTCCTTGAGCCACTCCACTGATAGGGATCTCCCTTTCACCTATCTAACCCTAGCCCCCAAGGTTTCCACTACATGCAGTTATCTCTCCTGAGATCCTCGCTAGTCTGTGGATGAAGGTTGGGGTGTCAGTCATTAAGTAAGGTGCATCATCCTTACCAGGTCTGGTAAGGACAAGTCTCATTGCAGTGAGTTCCTGGATGCAGCAACTCTGCCTTGTGTGGAATGTCTTGTCCAACAGTGGACCTTCCCTCTTTTGCCAGGTTCCCTGATGGAAAAAAATAGCTAATAGAAACCATTTAAAAGAAGAGCAGACATACTTTGTCTTGTTTCCTAGATTTCAGTGTATGATCATTTGGCTTCATGTGTCTGAGATCATGGTCGAGGAGAACATCATGTGGTGGCATGTGTGGCAGAGGCGGATGCACCTCATAGCAGCCAGGAAGAGAGAAGGGGCAGAGAGAGGAGGCAGAGAGAGGCTTTGGATAAAACATACCTTCCAAGAATACACTTCCAGTGACCTACTTGCTATAACAAGGCCCCACCTCTGAAACTTTCCCCCACCCCTCTTCAATAACGCTATAAAATGATGCAGCCATCAGTGAATTTATCCATTAATTAGGTCAGAGCACTTATAATCCAATCACCATTAGACCCACCAGCTGTCAATGTCTTAGCCTTTTGAGACATTTCATATCCAAACTGTAATACTGACTGAGACCAAGATAAATAGTTGTATGAAGTAGTTTATTGACATGCTGTTGGGGTTAGGGATACTCACAATCTATTGTTAACTGGATAAGGTTAGACTTTACTACATGTAACTTAAATATACAAGTCATCTTTTGAAATAAAAAGTCTTAAAGAAAAACCATTAGAAATAAGAGTTCATCAAAATATCTATGCATGCATCCCAAAACATAGAGATTAATAATTATGACTAACCAGTGCCATTAATAATTAAAAACAGTGTTGGAAAAATAATATTTCTAAGTACTGACAATATTGCTGCTGATAATGGTCAGAAATTAAGAAATAGTAACATATGAAACTGGTATATATATTAATAATTCTTATGTTTATTGAGCAATATAAAATACTAAATAGATGAGAGGTATTCTAGTGCTTATAGATGGAAAGATTGGATTTTTAATTTTTTTATTCTTTTAGAGTTTGATACATGAATATAGTGAATTTATGATATTTTTACACCTAAATCTTCAATCTTATCCATCCTTTTTTTCTCATTATAATCCTTCTTTGTCTCTGCCAGTCTTCCTTCTATTTCAGGTGTAGCTCACTGAGTTTCATCTGGATTGCCTTTGATGGCATGTGCCTGAATGCTTGCTGGAGCACGAACCTAGTATCTAGTACCATTGAGGGAAGTAGGGAAAATTGAATTTTATAAAGCTATTCATCCTTGATATATTAATATTAATTTTAAGATAAGTGTAATCACTCGGGAAACTACCATATGATTTTTTTGGAGGGAACATGGCAACAGAGTTCAGATAGAAATGTAAGTAACTGAAGACCTAGATGAAATACATTAGTAGAACATGTTATGAAGCCATAGCTTTTTTGCTTTACTGGTATAAGACCAACAGATCAATTTAATAAATGAGAAATGGATTCTGATGTTAATAATAAGTGTGTGTGTGTGTGTGTGTGTGTGTGTGTGTGTGTGTGTGTGCGCACATGCATGCATGTGTATGCACTGGTGTGCAGGAGTATATGTGCATATGTGTGCTGGTGGAGGCCGCAAGTCAACCTGAGATGTTTGTTATTCCTCACTTGCTCTCCCCTTGTTTTTTGAGACAGGGTCTCGCATTAGTGTGGAGCCTACAGAACAGGCCAGCCTGCCTCGCCAGCCCAGTGAGCCCTAGGGATCTGCCTCTCTGCTTCCCCAGTACTGGGATTACAAGCAGTGCCAATCTCTCTGTTATTTCACACATTTGGGGATCCAGCTCAGGTCCTCATATTTGTGCAGCAAGCTATCTTCCAAGTCCTAATGTTAAAAATATACTAACCTGTGATGTGAACAGGACCATATTTACTCAACTACTCATTATTAAAACATGTTTAACGATTTGGTAATTATGTGTAAATGTGCTATGAACATTTAGTTACACGTACATACAAGCACACACTTTAATTTCTCTTGGTTAAAATACATACATGTATGTAATCACACACTTTCATTTCTTTTGGTTAAAATACCTAGGAGTGGGATTATTGGATCAACTGTTAGGCATACATTTATTTAACCTTTTCAGAAAATGCCAGATTATTTCAGGTATTTCCCTTAGCATTGTTTTGATTGCTCAGGAAATATGTCAGCAATTATTAGTACCACTTTTTAAAAATTTTTGTTTATAGGTATATAATAGTGTGCCATATGGCCTTATCTTGCACTTTCTAATGAAAGATGAACATCTCTCCAAGTGCTTATTATACATACACATACATGCACATGCAGACAACTTTTGAAGTCTCTTCAGATCCTTTCTCTGTAAAATTCATTTTCTCAATGTTAGATTTTCAAAGTTCTTTCTATGTTTTTGATGCAAGTCCTCTAACAAATATGATTTGCAAGTATCTTCTAGTCTGTGGCTCGTTTTCATTTTTTTAGCAATTTTTTAGAGAGCAAAGTTGTTTGCATTAGAAAAGTTTAATTGCATTATTTATTTTATTAAAGTGCTTCACATAACCCAAGACTTCTCCTAATCCAATCAGATTTCCTCTCCTATGTTTTCTTCTATTAGTGTTATATTTTCACATCGAACCTTTGAGTGATGGCCGTTTTCGATACAATTTTTGTGTAGGTGTGAAGTTAGGTCAAGTTGAATCTTTTCTTATGAAAAGCCTCTGTTCAAAATTTATTGGGATGCAGGGGCTGGAGAGGTGGCTCAGGGGTTAAGCCTCTGCCTGGCAGGCAGAAGGTCCTGAGTTCGGATCCTAGACCCCACGTATAGATGCCAGGCGGAAGCGGGGGTGGCCTGCGTTTCTGGTCCTGGTAGGGCGGAGCCTGTGAATCCCCGGGCAGAATAAACGAGGAGGTGGAGGCGGTCCATGGTGGTTCCCGAATTTTGCCCGTGGTTCTACACACACACACACACACACACACACACACACACACACACACACACACACAAACACACACATATACATACACACACGCGCACACACACACAATTGAATAATAATAAAAAAATTTTTAAAATTTATTGGGATGTTGGGGCTGGAGAGGTGGCTCAGAGGTAAAGCCTCCGCCTTGCAGGTGGAAGGTCCTGAGTTCGGATCCTAGACCCCACGTATAGACGCCAGCGGAAGCGGGGGCGGCCTGCTTTTCTGGTCCTGGTAGGGCGGAGCCTGTGGTGGAGGCAGTCCATGGTGGTTCCCAAATTCGCCCGTGGTTCTACACACACACACACATACATACATACACACACACACACACACACACACACACACACACACACACGCATACACGCAAAATTGAACAAAAATGAAATAAAAAATATATATTAAAAAAAATTTATTGGGATGCAAAAACTCTTTTACATTGAGTTGCCTTTTATTCTTTCAAAAGTTGATGGCGAGGGTCTGTTGCTAGGCTTTCTGTTTTCTTTTGGCTTTAATGCCTGTTTTTTTTTTTTTTTTTTTTTTTTAACCAATAAAACGTTACCTTCATCACGGCAGCTTTACAAGAAATCCAAGTGTTACGAGTACTCTAACATGCTTCCTTGACTATTACTTTCTTTTATGTTTATTTTAGGATTAAAAATTTTAGGATTAAATTTATTTTAGGATTAAAAATAAGTCCTTCTGGGACTTTGAGTAGGATTTCTCAGATTTATAGATACAATTATTTATATGTCTCTTCAAATATTTAAGTCAAAAAGGCTTTTTCTGCCTTTTATTGATGTTTTGTAGTTTTAAGAATGAAGGTTACAAACATATCCTAATTTATGCCTCCTATTTCATAGTGGGGTACTATTCTAAGATTATCTTTTAAAATTGAATTCTAGCTATCCAATTGTATAATGTCTAGAGATACAATTGATTTTAAGGCAAATATTGACTTGGTATTGTCTCCTCTTCCTAGAGTCATTCGTTAGTTACAGGGTTTCTTATAGCTCCTGGTGTTGCCCAGCGTGGCGCTAGGCTCCCAGGCTGAAGTGATTGCGTGTAGCAGTCGGATCACTGGTATAAAGAGTTTGGCTTCTACTATCATATTAATTTTCTGATGTATTAAACTTCTGACAATGATTTTTGACTATTAGATGGTGCGGCAGCAATAAGCATTACTAGAAACTGTACTTTAGATTTTGAATTTTGACCTTTTTCTGAGGCAGCAATGTGTGGTATGGCATTCTTGTGGTGCGAGGGCAGCAGCAGGGAAGGGCAGACAATGACCCTTTGCAGAGTTCTCTACAGTTGCCAAGCTATGCCCTTCTGAACATGAGCTGTATTGAATGCATTTCCACACAATACTTGTAACTTGGAGTTTAAGTCCACTGTGAGTCTAAGAGCATCTACACTGTAATAGTTTACTCTGATCTTGAATTTTTAAAAATTAAGTAATTAATTTGCATGCATGCTTTGTGTGTGTGTGTGTGTGTGAGAGAGAGAGAGAGAGAGAGAGAGAGAGAGAGAGAAAGCACTGTATGTCCTTGTGTGGGCCCAAGGGTGACTTCGGGAATCATCCTGGATTGCTTCTGTCTCCTGTTTGCTTTGTTCTGTGATTTTCCAGGATTTACCCACCATGGCCAGATGTGCAGGCCACTGCCATTTCTACCTGGTGGTTTTATGTGGATTTGAACTCAGGATCTTCTGTTGTTGAGGCAGGATTTTAACCCCTGAGCCAACACTCTAGCCCCTTAAAAACATTTTGAAGTGATCCTTTTCTTTTACCAAAAATTGAAAATAATATTATTAAAATTATTGAGACGGGTCATTAACACTGAGAGCAATACTATTTACTAATTATAGTAAGCTTGAGTTTTATCACTTCTCCTACCAATGTCCTTGTTTGTCATAAATCCAGTACAATTTATCACATTGTATTTTGATATCTTTTCTTAAGCACTTCAAATCAAGGATAGTTCTACATTGAGATAATCTTTGTCTTTTATGACCTTCATACATTTGAATAACAGTGGTCAATTACCTTTGGACAGCCATGGTCAATTGTTTTGGTTTGTCTCTTTTTCTTTGTTTCTATGGGTGTGAGTATGTGTACAGGGTGTACAAATGTATGTGGAGGCCAGAGGTAAATGTCTGGTACTTTTCAGTTGTGCTCCCCCTTACTTTTGAGACAGGGTCTGTCACTGAACCCCAGAGCTTACTGATTAGCTAGACATCTGGCTTGAGGGCCCCAGGGATGTGCCTGTCTGGGCCTCACCTTGATTCTTTATAATGTAGGTGCTGAGATTGAACTTATGGTTTCCAGGGCAGACAGATAAGTGCTTGCAGAATAACCACTTTACCCACTGACCTTTTTCACTTGATCTTAGCCAAAAGGCCGAGAAGCGATCCCCACTGACCTTTTTCATGTTTGATTAAGGTATGCAGTTTGGGTAAGAACACTACAGAAGTGATGTTTAGCCTTCTTAGTGCATTTTATCAGATGGGCACACATTGAAGACAACTTATTAATTATTGTGTTTAATTTTGATAATTTGACTAATGTAATGTTTGCCAGATTTCTCTACTGTATATGATAGTTACTATTTTTCTGTTGGTCACTATGAAGTATCTGATTGAGAGATACTTTGAACCTATGCAACTATCATGTTTCTCAAGTAATTCTCCTCACTGATTTTGTTTGTATTCTTTTCTCCAGCATCATTACGGTGGTGCTTACTTAAGGGAAGCTTCCTGTTTTTCCTTTCCCTCCCTCCCTCTCTCTCTTACTCCCTCCCTCCCTCCCTCCTTCCTTCCCTCCCTCCCTCCCTCCCTCTTTCCCTCCCTCCCTCCCTCCCTCCTTCCTTCTCTTACTTCTTCTCTCCCTCCCCTCCCCTCTCTTTCTTCTATCCTTTTTTCTTTTTTCTTTTCTTCCTTCCTAAGCCCCCTCCCCTTCTCCCTCCTCTCTCTCTTTCTCTCTTTCTGTCTTTTTCTCTTTCATTTTCATGCTGGAGATTGAACCTAAGGTCTCGCATATGCCAGGCAAATGCTCTATCTTTGAGCTATATCCTCCAGCCCTGATGTGACAGTTAAGTTTTAGGTGCCAATTGGACACTTGAGAGGTAGGCTCTGGGGACCTCATGAGGGCTTGTTTACTTAAGACAGGCCTCTGGAAAGCCTGTAGGAAATCGATTGCATACTAGGAAGCCTGGCCCGCAGTGGATGGAGCCCTTCCCAGCACGGGTGGATACATAAGATGGAGAGGCTGGCTCAGCAGTGACGGATGGGCAAACTAGGAAGCAGCACTGATCTTTTCCTCTGCTCTTGCTGTGGATGTGACATGGTCAGTTTCTCTTGCTTCTGGTAATTCTCCTGACATCTCAATTAAGTATAGACTGGAATAAAGATCTCCTCATTCATCTAAATGGTTTGGGTCATATATTTATTACAGCAACAGAAATATGAAACAGACATTTTTAATTAAAATTTATTTCTAAATACTGACTTTATAGAGTTTAAAATCAGGGGCAAGGGAGTATTGGTATAATATATTGTCTTGTGATCAATTTTTCTGACCATGTGTAGCTTTCCCTAAATGGAGATAGTTACAGATTGACATGTGTTTCTCACCCTTCTTTAGTTACTTTTTGAGGAGGCACTCAAAGTGCCTGTTGAATTTACTGGTGAACCCCACAATCTAGGTCCCCCCCCCACCTGCATTGCTAGTATTTTAAGAACAAGTTGTAACTAAGGGTTTGCTTCTGCTGCCGACAGAAGAACCTCTGGTAAGCAGTGGGAGAATTCCCACACTGGCTTAGCCATGCTGACTTGGTTGCCCGTGGTCCCTACATTCCTACTGAGTCTTTTCAGGTGCCAAGATTCACATCTTGTTCTGTTGTCTATCATCCTACACTTGCTAATTAGAATTCTACTGAAAGGAAAAGCTTTCCCTTCTGCTCATTTATTAATTTATTTGGTTTTTTATTTATTTTCATCTGAGTATCATGAGTAGACTCATGATAATTAGTTGTTTTTAATGATCTCCGTTTCAATTCTCTTGTTCTGATTTTGGAGTAAAGAAACAAATAAATAAATAAAAGTAAAATATAAGTATAAAAATAGAATTAGAGGTAGAGGTAATGGTTACATAAACAGTATAAATGTACTTCATTAAATTATATATTTAAAATTGTTATGATGGTTAATTTTTATGCATATTTTACCACAGTTGAAGGAAAATCTTTGAAAACAAAGATACAGGACTGGAGAGATGACTCAGGGGTTTAGACTCTGTCTCACCAACAGAAGGACCTGGGTTCAGATCCTGGATCACCACGTTAAAGTGGAAATGGCAATGGCCAACACTTCCAGCCCTGAAAGGTGGAGCTTGGGAAATTTAGAGCAAAGCAAAAAGGAGATAGAAGCAATCCAGAATGACTCCTGAAGTCATTCTTGGTCCTCCACAGGCATACATGGTGCCCTCTGAGACACACATGCATACATGTGTGCATGCTGCATGCACGCATACACACACACACACACACACACACACAGTGCCCTCTGAGACACACAGACACACGTGTGCACACATAAGTGTGTGCACACATACACATGCATGTGCGCACCAAAATAATAAAGATATAAAGGACCAAAAAGACAGTAATTAGAAAAAATGTCCTTAATACCAGCGATATTTCCCTACTTACATAATTATCTTTGTATAAATGTCTATCCCTGTGTGTTTCCAAAAATAATTGAAATCTCTTTTTAAATTTAATTGAAATTGCTACCAAACATTATTGGTTCAATTTCTTCCATGTATTATAATAAGAAGTTGATTTTATACATCTCCTTAAGTTGTCTTTTGAGAAAACAATATAAAGACAAATCAAGAAAATATCATAAAGCATTACCCCATCTTGTTCCATCATTTTCTCTCCCCTTCCCTTTATTGTTTCTTGTCTCCTCTTTGTTCTGTGTGTGTGTGTGTGTGTTTGTGTGTATATCAGAGGGCACTGTGTGTGCCTGTGGAAACCCAAGGGTGACTTCAGGACTCATTCTGGGTTTCGCGACCTCCTCTTTGCTTTGCTCTGGAATTTTCCAAGTTCTGCCTTCTAGGGCTGGAAGTGCAGGTCACTACTATTGCTGTATGTGTACATAAACTAGTACTAGAAGGTCTAAGATGATTTCACTCATGTTGGGGATGACTGGATAGCTGTTTTTTCTTTTTGTAGAATTTCTAATAATAGTTACTTAGTTCAAGTTTTCTGAGTAGCAGCTGGTGAAAGCAGAAAATGTAAGCTCTGGACTGGAGATATGGCTCAGGAGTTAAGACTCTGTCTCACAAACAGAAGGTTCTGAGTTCAGATCCTAAGTCTTGTGTAAAAATGCCAGGTGGAAATGGTGGTGGCCTGGCCCTAGTGGGAAATCCCAGACCAAAGCAAGAATGAAGTAGAAGCAATCCAGGTGATTCCTGAAGTCACCCTTGGTCCTCCACAGGGACACACAGTGTCTTCTGACACACACACACACACACAAATTAATAAAATATTTAAAAAAATACAAACTTTGAGACTTGGGTTTGGAACTTTCACCTCATTTATGTCACATTCATAAGGCCAGCTCTGTAGTGGAAAAGTAGGTCCTATCATTTGATGGGAAATTACACAGCAGCATAGTGCAGAGGGTAAGGACACAGAAACAGGATTTATTGGAAGCTATTCTTCCAAGGATTCCCATGCTAGGAATACAAACAAAAGGACAAGACTTGACCTACTAAGTTTTTAATAAATACTCAGAGAATCGTTTAAAGACATGGAGAATGTCATGGTTACTCTTCATGTTGCCAATTAATGACCAAACAGCGTAAGGGGGAACAGGGATTTTATGCTTTCTTACAATTATCCAGTTCCATCTCTTCCTCCAGCTTGGCAGGAGACTCATGTCAACACCCGAGGGGATGGGTCACACCATATCTGTTGCTGAGCGATCAGCCTGTGGCCAAGGCTGCTGAAGAACGTCACCCCCTCCATCTTGTCCACTTTCCAAGGGAGAAGTCCTGCCCACCACGGGCTGGGCTGTCCTTATCAACTGGACAACCTCCTGCGAGCTTGCTCAGCGCTTAATTCAACCACAAGTGTGCCCAGAGCTCAAGCCTTATTGTCAAGTCGAGGCCTGGATCTAAAGGAATGTGTCTGAATATGTAGTGTAGTGATACAGCATATCCCATTGTTCTGGGTTCACTGTCCAGCAAACCCACCCCTAAAAAAGGAAGAGACAGCAAAGGGTTAAGTATAGGGGTTAAGAAAGCTGTTATTCTGAGACAGGAACTGTGGAGAGAACCTTAGTAGTGTGGAAGAGATTGCAGAACACGAGGGAGTGAACATGCAGTGGGGAAAAACCGGTGTATTTTTGTTTGAGAAATTTTATTTGTAGTCACATGGGACAGGAGATCAAACAGAACCGGTTGTAGTCTGTGAGAGGCTCAAGTAGAATCTATAAAAACTGAAAGGTAAGGATGCGCAAGTGGGTGTGGTAAGGATGGGCATAGTGGATCAAGGAAAGCGCTGGTGGAGAAGATAAAGAGCACAGCTGGAGAGACTGTTAATCTTGAAGGAGCTGAAATTGGAGAGAAAGCTTAAGTGGTAAAGGGAGAAAGAGACAAACGGTCTGTTTACCATAATGTAGGAAGTGAAATTATTTGTTGGTTGCAGGGTAGAATAGAAGACTTGTAGGAAAGACACTTTGGGACAACACAGGTAACTGAGTGTGAAATCAGTAAGACAAACCCACAGATCTTAAGGACTTGGTGAAGTCAATGCTTCAACAGCCCCGTTTTTCATACAGTGACTTTCTCTAATGTCCTAGGAACATGGTCAAGGATACATAGTGGAACTCTTAGGGAATGAGGGGATTGGAAATATTAGTGAGGAAAGTATTTTAAGGGACTAATCCTTTATAGGAAACTTTTTTCCAGAATTTATCAAATGTTTCAGAAAACAAAATTTTCAGTCATTTCAATTATGTGTTAAAGGAAAGTTCCTTTTGCCAAAAGATTATAAAAGGCTATAGTTTGACCAACTCCATTTCTTAGCATCACCACTTTTTATCCCTATTTTAGATGAGTTAATAATAACATACTTCTGATTCCAAATTCTTTTATTTATTTTTTATTTTTTTATTTCTTCCACTCATACAAAGTTGATAAGTACTTCATTCCCCTCCCTCCCTCCACCCCTCCCTGGATCTCCTTGCTCCCTCCCCATCTTTTCCCTTTCCCCCTCCCTCCCTTTCTCCCAGTGCCCCCTCCCCCCTCTCCATTCCTGGAGCATCCTTTAGTGTGCATGTCAAACTTCCCTCTGGGTCCTCCTCTCTGATGAGGTGTAAGGACTCAGTGGCATTGCCTAGAGCTCTTTTTTTGGTGTGTGTTCCCCTTTAGTATAGGAACACTATTGTGGCTGTTAATCCCTTGCCTCTAAGGATCATAGTGCCTGTGATCCATGCTAGTCTTTGGGGGTTCAATGATATGTTGGTCATCGCGCAGGTCATGCAAAGTCCTATTATGATTACTTCAGCCCTAACTTGTATATAGTATCTTGCATATCGTTGTGCCTCCCCATCTTTAGGCTCTTAAAATCTTACCGCCCCCTCTTCCACAAATTTCACTGAGCTATAGGATGATGAGAGATTAGGCTGGCCTAGTTCTAGGTGGTTGATGTAGAGTCTCTGATTTTCCGAATTATGGTTTGTTGATTTTTTTTTCAGTTTTGCTGCTCCTATACTGCCCTTCACTCCATCCTGATGGGTATTCGATGTCACCCCCTGGCCAGAGATAAAAGGCTGTTAAAATAGAGTCTTATTATGAGTAGATTCAAAGGTAGATGGAATAAGAGTAGGAGACCATGAAGGTAACCATCCTGATTCCAAATTCTGGGAATAATTTCCACATTTCTGTTTAGGCAGAAAGTACCAGAACATATTATTTCACTCTGGAAATAGTGCTATATTTGCTCTGATTTTTTTTGTGTATTTCCAGACTATAATAGCATGTATACATGTGGTGTGTGTGTGTGTATGTGTATGTACAGGTGTTTGTATTTTTGTACATGTGTGTGTGGGTATAGATAGATGGCTGAAATCAGGCACTATACCTCATGGATTTAGACTTATTGAAAGCCACAGAGCTAGTCAATTAGCAACAAAGTCTGACTTTAGAATGTCTGGATTCCTCCTATGGTATTTCTTAATTTCTTCAATCCCGGTTGGTTTTAATTTACTTCATTTTGCTGAGACCCATATTTCTTATTGAAGATACTCACATGACATGATTGGAATGTAGAACAAAGGAAGCTGTTCGAGTGTGGTTCCTAGTATGATGTCTGATACATATGCGACATTCTCAATGACTGGTGATACCATTTTGTTATTAGTTGTAAAAGCTACCTGCTACCTTTTCAGAACTTGTCATCTCATCTCATTAATTAGATGAACTGTCTTCTACCTATGCAGTGCTGGCAGTGAGCCAGGGATAAGCAGCACCGGCAGCACAGCCTTCAACATAGACAGAACATTTTCTACAAAAAATTGCTCCGTTATTCTCATATGTCAAACATAACGTGGAGTAAATGTTTTCCCATAGTAAATTGTGATTGGGAAGTTTTGTGGATACATTTTTATTTTAACAATAAATCTGAAAGCTTTTCTTTGCAAGTAATCACTTTAAAGCTTCCCATATTTCTATAAAGTCTGGTTTAACTCAGGAAACTCATCAGTTTTAATACTAAGTTTCCAAACTCTTCAAATATTTATGACCCTATCCTAGCATAACATAAATATGAAAAGTAATTTGAGTATCGATGTTATGCTAGAGTAAGACCATTTATGAAAATAAAAACTGTTGGTAGCTCCTTTTTCCTAGAATGAGGCCTTCCCAAGATTCTTTTTTCTAAACCCATGAAGACAAAATATGGTCCTAATAAAAAGGATCTTTTGAAGTATACCATACACTAGAAAATTAAGTCAGAATAGTACAGTTTGTTGGTTTTTAAGAGTCAGTTGATGTACAGAGGCTAAATTAAGCATTCCTTGATTTTGGTGACCATCTTTCCTTTCTTCATTTTGAAAACCAGAAATGATTTTTATTTGTTTTGATAGATGCTATTTTCGGCTTCTGAAAAAAGGTGAAGTGTTCTATGTTGTATAAGCTAAATAGATTCAAAGTTGTACTTAAATTTTCTTGATCTTTTATTCAACATACTTGAACTTTTAAAAAAAGGGAAAAAAATCACATATGAAATAAATGATGGTAATCTTACATGTCTATCTTTCATTTTTCCTTTCACTCTTATCCTGCAAAATAGCCATCATGACCCCAATCTTAAGTTGGAGCTAAAGGGAAAGGCAGATTCAACTTGTTAACTAAGAGGTATTTTAAATGCTGAAATGTTCCATAATTCCCTATGCAATTACCAGCTGAAACACAGCTATTTCCCTCTAAGTGTAATGCTGCTTTGGATAGGATGGAATCATTAGTTTGGATTCCCTGTGTTAACTTTGGTAACACCTGAACTTGTTTGTTGCACGCTGAGGCATCCTCGGGTGAAGTTTAAATATTCAGTCTGGTAAAACTTCATTTCTTTTTTGTGAGTTTTGCTTATTTTAGATGTATAGGCAGTAAAACTTACTCATATGGCTTTCAGTTCTGTTAGTTATGACAAATACATAACCAACATATGGAGCAGTTTCATTATATCTGAAGGTTCTGTTGTCTTTGCAGTCAGACCTTCCCTGCCAGTAAGTCCTGGCTGCTCCTGATCTTTCTCTATTTGTCTTGCCTGTTCCATGATGCCATATAAGTGGAATCGCAAGAGAGTTTTCAGTCTGTCCTTTTATTTAGCCTCGTGCATTTGAGATCCATTTTCATGCATGCCAGTGGTTATTTCTTTTTTGTTATTACTGTTGTATGGCTCTCCCATAGTATGTGCACTCTCCAGTTGAAGGGCATTTAGGTATTTACAAGATTGTGATTATGAATATTACTGATCCTAAACATTTGTGTACAATTATTTTTTGAGGATATATTTTATTTCTCTTGATTAATTTCCCAGAAGTGGAGTTGTTCTTCAGTGTTTTAACACAGTAGATTTTGAGAAGTTCTAGTTGTTCTGCATGCTTGCCAACAAGGATGCCTTTATTTGCCTTTATTTGTTTGTTTTAGCCATTCTAATAGACAGCTACTATTTGTCCTTTGTTGTTTGTTTGTTTGTTGGAAATCAGATGAAGTCCCCCTGCTTAATCAGCACGTACTCTTGTAAGCACTGTGTATCTATAGCCCAGAAATTACTTTCAGTGTGCAACATGCTTTTGACTTCCATTCAAAGTACACTGGGGAGATTTATTGATCTTGTAAGAATAATTATTCTTTTTTTAATGATAAAGTTTTAAAGTAAAGTTTCATCTCTTGATCCTTGATAAGGAGTATTTGAAGATGTTTTCTGTTTGATTTAGATTCTTTTGATACTTCCATGAATTCTAGTTCTCAAGGGAACTATTGTTTCTCTGGGCCTTTCTATTCACATTTTCAAGTGCTTAAAGCAGTTTGACATAGGTTTTAGTTTCTTGTTCTTTTTCAGGGTTCATATCACCCTATTAATTACATTGCTTTTCAGAAGCCAAACAAGAAAAAGAAAGAAAACCATACAAGATTGTAATCTGTGAACATTTACATTGCTCTAATTATTCTCTTTAGAGGTTTCCATGTATTGTGGGGCATTGGAAGATAATCTCTCTCAACAAAGATTTTTCATATTTACTTAGGCAATGAATGGACTTTGCAGCATTTCATATATACTGTCCGTGATTAGCTTTTGTATCCTTTTCATATTATTTTATTTCCATTGACATCTGCACTGATGACTTACCATTAATCATGTCACAGGCTCCTTTGTATTGCTCTGGTGCCTGTGATTCTGCCCCATGAGAAGTCAGCACTTTCTCTGTTGTTTTGGTCTGTAGGTCCTTCCTCTACTTTAGCAACTGCTATTTCTTCTTTTTCAATATGCCAGTGTTCTGCTAAGGGGATTACATTATTTCTGCATCAGTTCATAACCTCGTTCCATGTTAATGTCTGTAACTGTGGAAGGTTTCAGCTTTTTCTTGCAAGTTAACAAATTATCTTGGCATAATGTAATGAATGCTCACAGTGTTTTACATTTATTATAGTTGCTCATACTTAATTTAACATGGGTCATTTTATTTTTTGTGTTTGATTGCTGGGATAGAGTCTGAGGTTTTGAACTAAATGTGAAAAGTCGTGCATGCTCTCTGACATGATGCTTGGATCTTACCTCCTTTGCTTTGATTATTTTTTGGAGTATTAACATGATATTGCATCTTTGTCTTGATATGAGAACACCTCCTATCACTGGATTGCTCCTTCTTGCTGAAATATTTGCCATTCACTCTGTTACTGTTAAGATGATCTAGCATCCTAGTACCAAAGGTGTATAATCAATAAATATTCATCTTTATCCTTCTTAAAAGGTATCTTAAATCCTCATACTTTTTAACTAGTGTAAGCATTCATCTTAGTAATGTGTATAACCTAGTATATATAACACATTCTTTTGTTTTCCACCTTGATGACTCCATAATAGCACTCATTGTGTCTCTAGATATTATGATCTTATCCATATAGTACAACAAAACTGTAGTCCATCAATCTAACTTCTGAACTATGTATATATATATATTATTTTATCTGGTATCACTTTCCACAGGTTTCCTGTTTTTATATTAGTATTGCAGTACTTCAGACTCTACTTTGGGGGTATGACATAGATGTTATTATTCTGCCCTATTTTCATCTACAGATGAGAAAATTAAAGTATGGGGGAAGAGGTGACTAACTAACCTAAAGTTGTAAAAATTAGCAAGCAAGCAAGCCAGACTTTATTTTTCCCATTTTCTTGCATGATGTGTATTTACAGGTGCATTTCATATGAATTGGTGTTTACATGTAGGTGGGCATATGAGTGCATGTGCATGTGCAGGTCCTAGAGTGATCCTGAGAGCCATCCTTCATCTGTCTCCTACCTTACTGTCTTGAGGCTGGCTCTCCAAACCCAGAGCTCCCCAACAGGAATAAGTCTGACTAGCTAGCTTGTTCTGGGTATTTCCAGGATCCACTTTGCAGGCAGAACGCCATGTCATCCCAGCCATTTACTCGTGATCCGAGGATTAGAATTCTGGTCCTTTTTCTTATTCAGCAAGAACATTGACCTTTGTGCCATCTTCCCAGCCCACGAGCAGTGTTGTTGTAGATCTTAGCTGACTGGCTGGCTGCACCATCTTTTCTTCATTATTACCTCTTTAAATTAATCTCATATGGGCAGGAGAGATGACTCAGGGGTTAAGACTCTGTCTCACAAGCGGAGGTCCTAAGTTCAGATCCCAGAGATCCCACATAAAAACGCCAGGTGAAAATGGCAGCAGCTTGTACTTCTGGCCCTGGTGAGTGGAGCCTGTGAAATCCCAGCCCGAAGCAAGAAGGAGGTAGAAGCAATCCAGGATGATTCCCGAAGTCACCCTTGGTTCCCCATAGGGACACACAGCACACAGTATCCTCTGAAACACACACACACACACACACACACACACACACACACACACACACACACACACAAAATAAACATTTAAATTAATCTCATGATATTTACAGGTAGTAGGTAGTGATATATTAATCTATAGGGCAGTAGAGTTTATGATGGAGTGAATTTCGATTTATCTTGAAATAGAGTTAAATATGCGAGAAAATATTTTGGAACTTAACACAAAATGAATAAAGATTCAGAGATAGAACTACTAAGAGTATATTTAAGGATTAATGAAAAGATTGGATTTGCCTGATAGAAATAATAATGTGCTTTGTACTGAAGGTTTATTAGAACTCTGTTAAAAATGCTGAATATTTTTCTGATTAATTGGGTTAATAATACTGCTAAATACATTTTATTCATTTGAGAGTACTGATTCATTTTTTTAGCTGGAAATACTTTACTAGTAAGGAAATAATAAGTTCTCTTTTTATATATTCTATTAGTCTTCATTTTCATGAGATCCACTCCAGCATACTTTAGTTTAACTTATGATGAAATTGGTCTAGCAAGAAGAGTTGGATATATGTTGGATTTCTGCCAAATTTTAGAAGAAGAATGTTATTTTAAGTGTTTTGGTCATTTTGGAAAAATTAAAAATCTTGCCATGAACTTTTGTTGGCAAGTTTGCAAACTACTGAACATGGCTTCCTTATGTACAAAAACTACTGCACATACTCATAAAGTAGATATGTGAGAATGTGTAATGATGGAGCCTAGGAAAATCAAGAGTCTGTTTTTGTGTGCGTGGTTTTTATGTGTTCCTGTAGATTGAAGCAATGGCCTCACACATGCCAGCCAAGTACTCTACTACTGAACTATAATCCCCAGGCCAAAAATAAGAACCCTGACTTTGAAGACTGAAGAAATCTGAGTTCTCCATTAGACATTATAGTTTGCCACCCATGCTTGAATTATACAAAAATAAACAAGTTATTAATAAACCAGTATATTCACTCTGTTTACAAATGAAAAGAAGTATAAAGAAATAAACTGACACCAAAGTTTAGGAGCTGAAAAAGCATAGGAGGTATAGAGTAGCCCATGGGAATTTATTTATGGAATCCTTTGTTTCAATGCATGTGGACATTCTGTTTGTGACTACATAGGGATTTAAAACTTCTTTTTTTTTTCTGGAATAGAGGAACAAACACCTTTATAACATTCTCTGTAACACTCTGGTTACTAGCCATCTAGTTACTTTTTTTGGAAATAATAAAAAATAAAGTTTAAGTTATTTTTCTAAGCTAATTTTTTATCAGTGTAAGCTATTTTGTTTAATGCCGTAACTATATATGCATTTGATTTGTGTCATAAATTTTATTTAAATTTATAACTAGGAATGATTCCTAGAATATGTACAAAGTTTTAGTTTTACTGCAGTTGATTTTATGTGCATTTTTTGGGCATGCTTACACAGTTCTCTGTTTAACTCTGTCAAACTATGATGAAAGTACTTTCCTTTTAATAAAATGGTTAATCATGCCATCAAACACTTAAATGAATGTTTGTATTAAAAGGCTAAACTAATATTTTCTAAGTAATTTTCATCCAAAGAGCTGTTTGAAATGTATCTAGAAAATGATTTTGTTCTAAATCTTTCAGTTCAGAAAATATGCATGAATTATGATTGGTTTCAGATCAGAAAGAACTTTGATTTTCTTTTCTGGATTCATTGTTCACCATTTTCTCAACTTTTAATTTTATATTCTTCCTGAATGGAATATTTAACTTCTGATTCCATCTGTAGCACAGTTTTCTATGACCTTATGGTGCTTACCAGAGTTAATCCTTTGAGCCTTAGGCCTTTGCTACTATTTTACAGTAGGATTATATATTATTTAGCATGTTGTCATTTCTAGCGTGTAGCCCAAGAGCTATGTAGATAAGTCTGCCTTTGGAGACTTCTAATTCAGAGAAAGTAAAAACATGCATTTGCAAACACACACACACACACACACACACACACACACACACACACACACACACACACACACAAGTTTCAGGGTAAGGAGGTCAAAGATAAAGAATATTGGAGGGGAAATTGAGAATGCCAGCTTTTTACCTATGAACTGTTCATAATTTTTCTACGCTACTGCATTGATTTCCCAATTAAATAAACAGTATAGAAAATGAGAACTAGAGTTAATTTTATCTACCTTACACATTTGTCACAAATGTTCATTAAGAAGAATGAAAGAGTTCATTGAAGAAAGTATGTCGATAATCTCTTTCCTTCTTTCTGTTTCAGAGTATGTATGTAACTGCTCTGTAGTTGGAAGCCTGGATGCGACACACTGTAACCAGACCACAGGGCAGTGTGAGTGTCAACAAGGTTATCAGGGTCTTCAGTGCGAAACCTGCCAGGATGGCTTTTACCTGAATCACACTTCCGGCCTCTGCCTGCCGTGTCACTGCAGTGCTCTGGGAGCCCTGAGCAACGTCTGCAGCAGGTGAGCAGAGGGGTGGGGGCGAATTTATCGCACTTCAGGAAGAATTCAAACGCGTCTGCGGTCAGGGTCAGCCTTGTTTAAATGGAGAAGCCACAGTGTCACAGAGTTTTAGAATGTTTATTCTGCCACTCTGGATATATAGCCCATATTAGGATTTAAAAGCTTCTTGTTAACAGTTTTAGTTCTTCAAAGGTACCTGGGTCACCAATTTTACTCCACAATGGTTTCTCCAAATTTCACAGGAAAAAAAATTAAAAAGAAAGGTTTCTGGTTTCTGGAAAGGCTCACATGTAGGCATTTATAGTGAAAATGTAATTATATTCTCTGTTTAACTCTGTCAAACTATGATGAAAGTACTTTCCTTTTAATAAAATGGTTAATCATGCCATCAAAACACTTAAATGAATGTTTGTATTAAAAGGCTAAACTAATATTTTCTAAGTAATTTTCATCCTGAAGTGCGATAAATTCAGAAGGAATATTTTAAAAGAAATTTTAACTCCTTGATAGAAAATATGCTTTATGCTGTATTCTAGCTGCTTTCTAAGTCATATTGAATTATTGTGCAGTATTGTATATTGTATTTCTGTGAAAACATGGACATGAACTTGACTGACAAATTTGTAATTTAAAATGAATCAATAATGAGTGTTAATGAAATTTGGTATCTCAAAGCAGTTGTTTGTCAATTCCTTATGTATAAGTTACTAGCTTACAAAGACAGTAAGCTGCAGAGAAGGACTTTAAATTCCAGGTCGTGTGGCTTTAGTAACACACCAAGCAGCATCTATGATGAGAACTCTCTTTAACAGCATTAGAACTCTCTTTAACTGATGTTGAAAATAGTACTTTCTTACTGTTGTTTTTCCCACCCCATATACTCGCCTGTACAAGTTGTATTCAGAAGTTCCACATCTGCTTTTTTAGTGTTGTGTGTGTGTGGTGTGTGTGTTGACTAGGCATTGACTAGAAACTCACATATGGTAGATAAGTACTATGTCATCGAGTTATAGTCTCAACTCATCAGATGCTTATAGGCTAATAACTTGCTAAAAGAGGTTAATAATTTAATTATTTGGTGCTGAAAAGATGGCTCAGGGGTTAAGATTCTGCCTCACAAACAGACCGCGATCTGAGTTCAGATCCCAGGTCCCACATAAAAATGCCAGGTGGAAACGGCAGTGATAGGCACTTCTGGCCCTGGTGGGAAAAGCCTGGTAAATCTCAGAGTGAAAGAAAAAGGAGATACAAGCAATCCAGGATGATTGCTGAAGTTACCCTTGGTCGTCCTCCACAGGGACACACAGTGCCCTCTGATATGCATGTTGATATACAACACACACACACACACACACACACACACACACACACAAATAACATGAAGAATCTTATGAGAATTTAATCTGCATGTGATATGTATGTATTTGCATTTTGAATGGTGCGTAAGTTCAATTCAGTAGCTCAGTAAGAGTTAAATTTGGTTCATTTGTTTCAAAATGCTAAGTAGAGTTAGTGTTTCACAAAAGAGGGGACCAAGTTAGCCAGAATAAATGAATAGAATAGAAACTGAAGTATTTGTTCTTCCTTGATAAATTACTTTTCTTCCATTGTTCCCCCATTTATATCATTTATCATTTAAAATTGAACATTCTAGGCTGGAGAGATGACTCCGGGGTTAAGCCTCTGCTTCACAAGCAGAAGGTTCTGAGTTCAGATCCCATATAAAAAAGTCAAGTGGAACTGGAGGTGGCCTGTACTTTTAGCTTTGGCAGGCTGAAACTGGAAACTCCAGAGCCAAGCAGAGAGGAGGTAGCACAATCCAGGGTGATTCCTAAGGTCACTGAAAGCCACACTGTTTGTATTGTCCAGTAAGGAGCCAATTCCGGAGAAATGACTGCTTGTAAAACAAACATCTTTTCTCATAGGTGGATGGCAAAGCAGAATCTCACTTCCCACAGAGAAACAAGCGAGAGATAACCATTAGCTGTCACACATCTTCTCAGTTAGAGTAACACTGTAGAGGTATCCTTAGGGATTTTACATGCAACGTAGGGAATCATGGGGGAAACAAATTTAGTTTTCTCAAGAACTGTAAGAGCCCATCTTCTAATCTTCCCTAGTGAAGTTATCCTTGTGAAGGGACACACAGTTCTCTCTCTCTCTCTCTCTTACACATACACACGCACACACACATACAAAAAATTGAAATTGAGCAATCTGTATTTTAGAAAAATAGCTAAAATTAATTTAATACTTACTTGCTAGGTATATCTTATGCCCTTGACAATTATTAATTTGTTTAATTGTCATGTCAAGCATATAAGGTCATTACTGGCATTATTATTTTTATTTGTACAGGAAAACATTGCAAGTTTGAGCACTTGACTAGGTCATAACTATAAGAGGTGCAACTGGAACACCTGAATTCTAGACAATACACTACAGTAACTACAGTACACTCCTGTCCATTATGATGGTACAGCTATATCAAAGTCTCAGGTACTAAGTGAAGAGATGGAGCGTTTTAAAATTTCTATTGGCCTCTGGTGATCCTCAGAGTATTTGTTATTTTTAAGGAATTTCTTGTAGTTATCTTCTGCTAATCAGATCTTGGCTCTGGTGTTACATAGCTTATGCTTAGTAAGAGCTAATCCTAAGTTTGGCTCAGTAGAAATTAGAACATGAGAGGATCAGCCCTTCAGTGAATGAGTATCACCTGTAATATATGAAGTGCTTTCTCTTTGTGTTAGTACTTTGGAGTAAAAATATGCTTTTGCTCTTGTCAAGAAACTTATCATCTGTGCAAGATTACAGGACATGAACTACTAGAATACAGTATAAAATCACTCTTAGATATATGCACAATCTATAATCAAGAGATTACTAAAGGAACCAAGCAACCAATCATTAAAGTGCCTTTAGGTATAATTTAGAGAAACAGGGAGACAAGAAGACCTAGTCAAGAGAAAAACCCCAGAAGAATTTAGCAAATTTTCTAAAATTATGCAGAGAAATGAGAAATCTCATCTAATACCTACTATAATTCTCTTTTGTCTTGACTTCCTTGTTCTGTTTAAAAATAAACAGAAGAAGAAAAGTGAATTCCGTTCTGATTCTCTTATTGAAAGTATATGTAACAAACAACTGGATTTTAAAAATTAATTTCCCATTCTTTATGTCCATATATTTTAGTAGGAGTTGCTTCAGTGAGGGTAGATTTTGCTCTAAGAGCTAAATGTGGGTTGAGCAATGTCTTTGTCTGTAAACACAAAGTCCTTTATATATTGATACCACCCCCTCATGTCACTGTTGGTGCCTAGCTTGCTTAATTGGAAAGAGTTGATGTACAGCATCTTAACTTTTTCTTTTTTGCTTTAAAACACACTCCTAATGTTTTCCTAATTCACATTTTGACAAGTGCTTGATAAATTAATAAACAGTATTTTATCTCAAAAAGCAGTACTCTAATAACATCCTGAATCTCCTCGTATGTAGGTCTTCAGTTTTGTCAGGATTTATTTTTTTGTAAATAATTGTATGTATTTGATATTTTTAAAAATTCACAATAGGTTCATATAAAAGATTTATAAGCTTTGTCATTTTAGATGATCTTAGTAAGATATGAAGTTCAGTGATGATCTGATGTTCTTGTTTTTTTAATTGCTTGCTGCATGCAGCGTATCTTGAAATATTTGCTAGTTATATCCCAGGACAGAAGACATGATTTCAATTGTGAAGTAAACAAAGGCCAAATTAATTTCCGACAGAAAGCTGGCAAGGACACCTCCAAAGCGTACGTTCATATAGGACTCCAAAAGTCATCTCTCGTGTGCTATTTGAGAGCAGCATCTCCTTGAACAACCTCATTGCTTTGCGTATAATTCTTCAAGACTTAGAAAGAAAGCTGTTTGATCACTAGATGTAACAGTGTGGAAAGCTTTGTCATTTGGCCCACTCATTGTTTCATTTAATATGAAACTGTGCCAGAAGACATTACTACAGACTGGAGGAAGGATAGCCATGCAAACAAAGCATTAATGTTCACAAAGATGCAAGATGGTTCAGGAATGGCTTAAAAGATGACTTACATTTAATAGACATTTGAAAACAAGTAGAAATTGTATGAAAGAAAAGCATCTTTAATAGATTGCCAATGGTTTATTTCTTGAGACAAAGATTAGTAGGTGTGGGGAGGAATGGTTGGAAGAGAATAGGAAGTAGCAGGAAGAGAGGCTTTTGTGCATTTGTCTAACTCCTGACAAATGGCACTGACAGGCCAGTGTGCCATCAATTCCTTTATCCATTAAGAGTGTTGAAGAGGAAGTGATATCAGATGTATTTTAGAAGGGTCACTGCCTTCAGTTTGGCGAATAGAATGAATCATGGCAAGGAGCTTAGTAAGAAGGCTATTGTGGGGCTGGAGAGATGGCTCAGCGGTTAAGACTCTGCTTCTCAAGCATAAGGTACTGAGTTCAGATCCCAGGTCCCACTTAAAAAAAAAAAAGAAGGCTATTGTAACAATTCAAGTAACCATAGTGAGACCCGATGCAAGTTTTTGGCATTGGCATGAAGAAGAAAACCAATTTAAGAGAGATTTTTAGGATAATAAACAGGAAGTAAAGGAGGAAGATGACTACCATGCTTCCTTCTGACTTGGACAAAGAAGTGGGAAATACTGCATAAACTAGATAAAAAATGTAGGTTTAAGGTAAGTAAGTTAGAGGGAAGTGGTGATGTTAACTTTCAAACGTTTCGATACTGAAGTGACATGGGACATCCAGGTGGAAATGTCCAGTTAACAGATGCATGCACATTCTCTGACAAATCAAGAAATATTCGAAGTTGTGCTTCTCATACTGCTTGGTAGAGAAATAGGACAAACCCTTAGTAGCTTTAATTTTATTTTAAAATAACTTTATATAGTAATTATCCCTTCAATTTTGCTAATCTCAAGTTTAATTTCTTTTTGTGTCCTTTACTATATTTTTCCCTCGGAAGCGGAATTTTTGAAAATAATCATCTTGGCCCAAAGTAGGTAACAGCTTCATCTGAGTGTGGTCCATTTGTTTCAACAAATGTTTTTATATTGTCAGTGTTTTTATGTCTTAGAAGTTATATTAGGCACATTCTACCAAACATTATGTTAAGTTCATGGAGGAACAAGTTAGAGTAAAAGCAGTCAGAGAGGGTTTTGCTCAGAAATGAGTACCATGAACACTGAGATTCATGTGTGAACAATGCATGTCTAGTGTAGCTAGAAAACTGTATTGCAGTTTGTCTTGTAGCTGAAGCTTCCATTTCTTACCTGGCACAATTTGCCCTTCTAGTCATCTAATTATTAACTAGTTAGCAACTGTAGGAAAAAGAATGGAAAACAAACCACTTTTCAAATTTCCACCTACCAGTGACCTTTGTGACAGGAGCGAGTTGATATTACTGTTGATCAAATATATCCTAAGCTTTACTGTAGACCCCTCTTCTTTTTCATCTTGTTAAGCCACTGTTAAACCAGTTTGGAATTTTTGGATATTTTAATGTTTTATTATTGACAGTAATAAAGAATCATTTCTTTTGCTTCTGCCTTCAAATGCAGTTATATATATGCTACTAGCACATAAGTTCATATGAATGTGTTAGTTGTTATCAAGGTATTATTTATTCAGTAGTTGAATATTTTCTTATACCAAAAACTGCATTTATGTATAGGTACTTTAATAAACATAGGAGGGAC
>JALPQD010000141.1:0-182500 GCA_023101885.1 Typhlomys cinereus | reverse complement strand
TCCTGCTGCGTGGGATCATCTGCCTCCCCCGTGGGGCTGCTGTGCAGATGCGATGATGTAATGGTGCCAAGTGTCAGCACCACGCTTGACACAGAGAGGATGCTTGGGAAATGGCCACTGCTGTGTGACGCTGCTGTGGTCTGCATGGGGTGGCAGAAGCTTCCTTCTCTCCCCTCATAGTCCACTGCCTCTATTTGTTCTCTTAACTCCTCCTGGGCAGGAATGGCCTCTGCCTTGTTCCTTTCCAGTACTATAACGTTGCAAGGCTTTTCCTCCTACGTTGGGCTCTGCCATGTGGCCAATGGCCAATGGCCAGTTGCATGCTAGCAAACACAATTCACTCTGTGCCTTGATGAAGTGCTTGCACCGTGCAATCTGCCTTTTCTTCTGTTCTTTGGTGATCCCCGGAGCTCATTGCTAGGTAAGATGGGTACCAAATGAAAAATGCGTGTGTCATGGTTTGAAATGTGTCCCCCATAGTCGTCCCAGTCAGGGACAACCTAGAGCATCTGATTGTCAGCGAGAATCAAGATATGTAAATGACAGCCACCCAATCAAGCTCAGATTCATGAATGTAAAACACGTATGCCTATCGTTTTTAACTCCTGAGTTGGTGAATGGCCTGTCACATTGCATGCAGTGTATTGTGAGTTACTGAGAGACAATCCACCTGAGTTCTAGCTAATTTTCACAGTTTGGTTCAACTGTCCACTCTTAGCCAACATGCAGAATCAATCTATGTGTCCATTAGTGATGGATGATTGGTGAATAAAATAGACATATACGTGTAACTGAATATCATTGAGTCTTTGCAGAGAAGGGAAATCCTGTCATTCATAACAACATGAATGAACTTGGAAGGTATACTAAGTGAAAGAAGCCAGGGACAGAGGGATAAACACTCATAATCTCAAAACTATGTGAAAAATTTGAAAAAAAAAATTCCTAAAAGCAGAGGCCAGACTGATGGTTGCCAAAGAGGAGTTTGGGTTGGGGAAGGAATGGAGAGTGACATGTTTCAGTTAGATAGGAGAAATTAACTCCTAGACATCTTTGGTAGAGCCAAAGTTGATAATTTATTGTATCCTTGGAAGTTGTGACCAGAGTAGATCTTAAATGTTTTCACCGCATGGACATCTGCACAAAGAAAAGTGTATGAAGTGAGAGGTGTGTTATCCAGTGACTGTGGTGGACATTTCGTTATGTACACACATGTGTGCTGATGCCTTCGCTGGCTCTTACAACAGGTGAAGTTGAGATTTTCTGGGCTGAGATTCCCTAGGCTGTGGAACGCAGGTCTGTGGTTGTACTCACTGACTTCTTGTCCCATACGGCCTCAGAGCTGGGAAGGCAAGCAGATGAGACCAAACATGAAGTTTGGCTCTGCAAAGACAAGCCCTGGCACACTCACAGTGGGTGCCCCTGCAGGGCTATGTTCCCTCACCATGCCAACAGGAAGCTTTCACCTAGCTTTATAGCCCAACACTGATGTGGCTTGTTCCAAGCACAGCAGGAGGTGGGGTTGCTGGGAGACACGAGAGTGAGGTGATGTAGGGGCCACACAGCATTGTTTGCCAGGCAGCCAATGCGTATCCCCAGTCCCTCTAGGCCCACATGACCTTGCCAAACTAGGGTGGGAGGCCCATGTCTACTGTCAGTTGACCCTGACCTACTCCCATATCATGGGGGTTTCCTACTCCACCCTCACTTGCACGATGAAGTTCATGTATTATTTTCAGGTGACTCAGAAGGTAAAGTGAGTTTGATTATTTATGACCTTGAGAGCCTTAAAGAAAGAATAGCAGTGAGCTTACTGTCACTGAACACACATATACCAGTAGCGGCCAGATTGCTACATATTGCTTAAGTGCCCTTCTCATTGACTCTATCTATCTCTTGGAAGGAAAAGTGTCAAGCTATAAAGAAAAAAGCTGAGTTGGTCTTCAAACTTTCTCATGGCTGTGTGGCATCCCCAATACCTACAGTCTTGTGATCAGAGGAATTGTATGCCAGTTTGGGTGTGGCTGAAAGTGACAGGAACCATATGATGGTCCATTACAAACTGGAGATTGACAAGAACACCACCAAAGGACTAACCTCTCACCATGGAACTTCTGAGAAGCACAGACATGGGATCCTGCTAATTATGTAAGCACAGATATTGTGAGGTCCCAATGTCTAAGCTTTCTAAAAGATATTTTAAAACTTAATTTACTTCATTCATTCATTTATTCATTGTGTGTGTGTGTGTGTGTGTGCATCAGAGGGTACTATATGTCCCTGTGGAGGACCATGGTGATTTTGGGATTCATCCTAGATTATTGCTACCACTGTTTTTGTTTCCCTCTGGGATTTCCCAGGTTCTGCTCACCAGGGCCGGAAGTGCAGGTCATAGCCATTTCCACCTGGCATTTTTTTTTTTAATGTGGGACCTGGTATATGAACTCAGGACTTTTGCCTATGGGGCAGAGTCTTAATTTCTGAGCCATCTCTCCAGTTCCAAATGTCTAAGCTTTATTACCCACCTATGGCTTTGGACAGAACTGTGTTGACATTCACATTCATGTTTTGTGGATTTGTAGCCTCCAGATTAAGTATCTCTTCTGGTCTTTAGATACGCATAAAAATTTTACCCCTGTTCATTTGCTCTGACTTTCACTATAAAAATACTTGTCTTATTTTCCATTCTTTTTTCAGCGTCTAGCTTCTTTAGTTTCATCTGTCCCTGTCTTGTGGCAACATGGATGGCAGTTTGGGTAAAATGGAAGGTTCTTTCTCTGGTTTTTGCCTCATGTGGTGACCAAGGACCTCTGCTGTGGGGCTCATGTTGTGAGCTCCAGTTGGCTGGCTGGCTGTGGCTGCTGCTGCTTTGAAGGCTGTGGAATCTTGTAGAGGTATGGTCCACCTGACAGCAGTAGTTCACTATGGGTGTAACAGTTTCTCTTAACTATTGCTGTGAGAGAGCACCCAAAGTCAATCAACTTAAGGGAGAAAGGGAGGTTTATTCAGCTTACGGCTCCAGAAGGAAGGGACAGTCTCTCAAAGCAGAGGCGGCATGGCTGGCTGGCCAAAGCTGGAGAAGGCTAAGTCACTGCAGACATCTTGGAAGCTGAGAGCTGCAGACTGCTTGCAGCAAAGGCAGACTCCTCCTGGAGATAGGGTGGGACTAATCCACCTCAAGGCCCACCCCTTGTGACTGCCTTCCTCCAGCAAGGCTCCACCTCTCAAGGTGCCATGACCTTCCCACACACATGCGACTGTGGGGGACACATTTCAAACCATGACACTTCACCCCTGGCCCCCACAGGCTCATTGCCATCTCTTTATTTATTATGTTTTTATTTAATACATTTTTTATTATTATTTCAGCTCATACAAACTTAATAGGTAGACCAGTTCCCTCCCTCCCTCCTCCTTCCCCCGAACCCCCTGCTTCCCCTCCCTTACCCCTCCCTCCCCATCCCCCAGTGCCTCCTGCCCTAATTCCCAGAGAGTCCTTTCTTGTGCATGCCTGACTCTCCTCTGGGCTCTCCTCTCCGATGACGTACAAGGACCCAGTATTGCCATCTCTTTATGCAAACCATACTCAGTTCACCTTTAAAAGTCTTCATAGACTACATCAGTAGTCCCAACACAGTCCAAAAGTCCAAAGTCCAAAACTTCCTGTAAAATCAAAACACAAGTTACATAGTTCCAACATACAGTGGCACAGAATAAACATTCCCATTCCAAAAGGAAGGAGTGAGGGCATATTCAGGAAAGAGCAGGACAAACTCTAAATCTTGTAGCTCCAAGTCCAACAGGTGAGTCTCTTGTTGAAATCATCTCAGTTCCAAAGGGCTTTGGTTCTACCCCTCCAATGCAGCTGCTCATAGAATACGTTGCTCTCTTGAGCTGGCTCCTCCCAGGGTATACAGCTCTCCTTGGCAGGTGTTCCCACGTTGCCTCTGGCATCTCTAACATCTTTACTTCTCAATGGCAAGCCAGGTTTTAATTCCACAGCGCAAACTGCCTTTCTTGAGCCTCTAAACTGCAGGCTTCTTGCCTCATGATGCCTGAATTCTGCCAATTTTTGAAATCTTGGAGGAGGACTCCACGATCTCCTCCCTCTTGCATCACTGATGCCTCTAAAACCAGAACCACGTGTCAAGACTGGCCTCCTTGAATCACAGGTGATTCTGCTTTTCTATGCTGGCCATGTCTTTCACTCGTGGGCAGTTGCTTGGTAAGAGAAACCAATTCTTGCTTTGGAACTCCACTTTTTAGCTCCAGTCTTGGGAAAGGATTTGCATTCTTACGAGTGGGAGCCTTCCCAGAGGATCTTGCCCTCAAGCTAGGGCCTCTCCTATTATTCAAATTGAGAGCAGGCTTTGATTTACAAATGGAGCTAATCTCTTCAACAGCCATTTTGTTCTCTGCTTCTTCCTGGTTCAACTCTTTAAGTTTGACATTGTATTTTTCATCATTGGATCTTATAGTTTTTGCTTCTTCCTGCCTGATTCTTTGCTCTTTTTCCTAACTCTGAAGACAACTAAAAAGTAGCCATATCACATTGTCAAGACTACATTGCTTTGAAATTTCCTCCACCAAGCACTCCAGCTTAATTTCAGGCAAGCTTTCAGGACGAGGGCAAAACTTCACTAAACTCTCAGCCAACACATGGTTCCATGTGTAACTCATCCAGTTGCAAACACAGTCTCTGTTCCCCTCTGGACCATCACAATCTGGGCTTCCACTGTCTGCATCTCTCACAGAATTGCTCTCCTCTGAGCTCTCACGAGAAAGGCCCCTTCGGCCTAACCGCCAAGATGCAAAGACTTTCCCAGCACAAAGTCCCAAAGTTCTCCATATTTCTCCCAACAAACAGTTCCAAAGGCACACTAGCCACATCACAGCATTGGCCATACTGCTGGGTACCAACTTCTCTCAACTTCACAAACAACTTCACGTTGTGGTACCAGCTGTTATTAATCTCACAGCAATACCCCACTACCCGGTACCAATTTCTGTAACAGTTACTCTTAACTATTGCTCTGAGAGAGCACCCAAAGTCAATCAACTTAAGGGAGAAAGGGAGGTTTATTCAGCTTATGGTTCCAGAGGGAAGGGACAGTCTCTCAAAGCAGAGGCGGCATGGCTGGCTGGCCAAAGCTGGAGGAGGCTAAATCACCACAGACATCTTGGAAGCTGCAGACTGCTTGCAGCAAAGGCAGACTTCTCCTGGAGATAGGGTGGGACTAATCCACCTCAAGGCCCACCTCTTGTGACTGCCTTCCTCCAAGATGTATGACCTTGCCAAACACATGAGACTGTAGGAATCACATTTCAAACCATAACAATGGGTGAGCCTTTGAATGTTGCATCCCTGACACTTACTTCTGGCTACTTTCTGATTTGTGGTACACCATGATGTGAACAAGTCACTTTGCTCCTGCAGCCACAGATGGAGAAGCTTTCCCTGCCATGACTTCTCTGACATGATGGACTGAAACCCATCTCTCTTGACAGGAGTTATAATGGTTACTCTTAACTGTTGCTGTGAGAGAGCATTCAAAGCCAAGCAGCTTAAGGGAGAAAGGGAGATTTAGTCAGCTCACGGTTCCAGAGGGGAGAAACAGTCTTTCATGGCGGAGGTGACATGGCTGGTGGCTAAAACTGGAGGCAGCTAAGTCACTGCAGACATCCCAGAGGCTCAGAGCTGCTCAGTCCAGTAGCCAGACAGCTAAAGAGATTTTTCTAGCACAGCTTCTGAGAGTCTCCCTCCAAAATCTTTTGTTCTGTGGGTTCCTTTTATCTGGTCTGCTTTTGGGAGATTTTAATCAGGTCTAGGCCTGGCCTTTGTATTGCAAATATATTGATCTGGATAATCTCTTCAGGTAGTCTGACAGCTGATCTTAGTTAATGCCAGGTGTGGTCAAGTTGACACCCAGGATTAACTATCTGCAGGAGCCAAAAATAAACCTTTCCTCCCTTTTAAGGTATTTTGGTCAATGATTTGGATCACTCTGATGTGCAAGTGACTAGTTCAGTCCCAAAGCCATGCTTGGACCCTCAATTCCACCAGCATACCTCCCAATGATGTTCCTGCCAGGGCCATGCCCCCCCCCAAGAGTCTAAATTCATCCAGGAAATCAGAGGAGAAGAGGGTGGGACCAGGGTTTTTCCTTCTCTTTCCTTGATATCATCTTCAGTTTTCCAGCTCTGCTGTGTCTCTTTCCTGGACATTGAGGTAGGCAATGAAAAATCCAGTAGGAGGAGCAGTACCTCCAGAGCCTCAGTTTAATCTTGAACAGGTCAAGGGGACAGGGTGAAGAAATGGGGAAGAGGCTAGGATGTGTCTAGAGATCCCCTGGGTCCCCGTATAGACAGTGGTTCGGTTCCTATTTGTCATGAAAGGAACATTGGAGGAGAAACACATTTGAAGGGAAGATGACAGAATCAGCACTGGACATTACGATTTAGGGTGCACAGGACATGAGGTGGCAGGATGGCCTTGTGCAACTGTGGGAAAGGAGAGAGCCAGCTCTGATGCTTCGGACCCGTCTGGCACTTGTCCTTGGTGGAGGACCCAGTGGGCACTCCCGGCAGGACCGTGGTCCTCTCCTAGGCATGGACAACCTCAGGAAGCGCCAGCATCAGACAAGGTCACTCTGTGTCTGTGACGAGGTCGCAGACCCCTTCACAGTCTTGTCTGGGCACAGGTAGCCACAAGGTCGCTATGCAAATTAGAGAAGTGTCAAACAGTCCTCTGCCGGCTGAAAGGACTCCCTACCCACTGAATTCCTCCCTAATTTTTATGTCAGGAGATCCGCGACAGGAATCCAGCAGCAGAATTCCCTGCACTCCCGAGGGGCTGGCTGATTCCCATTCTTCTTGTCCCATGTCACCTGGCAGAGGCTCCTGCTCTGTGTCATGGTCAGCTCCTCTCACTGACACGTCTCAGGGCTCTCCATGGTAAACTTTACCATGTTGTGGCGGATGCAAAGGTCAACTCCAGCCAGTGCTCCTGGAGACCCTCTGTCTGGGGGACATTTGACAGCTGTTGAAAGATGACTAGGAATCCCATCTCCAGACAGCCTGGCATCATCTTTTCCCCAGTGTCTCCTGCTGGCTCTGTCCTCTAGGACACAAGAACGCTTCAGATTTGAAGTCTGTGAAATAAACTCCTTTAATCTTATCTTTTAATCTTTACAATCTTCTCCCATTTCTGTCTCATCGTTCTACCATGTTGCTTAAGACTCCATTTCCCCTGAATCTGCTGGAACCTGAGATCTGTCTCAGAACAGATCTCTCCTTCTCTCCTCCCCTGTCCTCCCCTCCCCTGTCCTCCCCTCCCCTCCTTTGCTCTCCCTTCCCTTCTCCTCTATCGCCTCTCCTCTCCTCCTTTTTCTTTCCTTTCCTTTCCTTTCCTTTCCTTTCCTTTCCTTTCCTTTCCTTTCCTTTCTTCCTTTCCTTTCCTTTCTTTCCTTTCCTTTCCTTCCTTTCCTTTCCTTTCCTTCCTTTCCTTTCCCTTTCCCTTCCTCTTTCCTCTTTTTCCTCTGTCCTCTTGCTTTTTCTTCTTTCCTCTCCGCTCCTCTCCTCTCTCTCCTCTCCTCTCCTCTCCTCTCCTCTCCTCTCCCTCTCCTTTCCTTTTTCCTTTTCTTTGCTTTCCTTTCCTCTCTTTTCTTTTCCTCTCTTTTCTTCTCCTCCCTTCTTTTGTTTTCTTTTTTGCATATGTGTGTTGTCTCTGTTCATATGTGAAGGTGCATGTGTGTACAGTGCATGTGCACATACAGTGCACCAGAGGGCAACCTCAGTTGTTGTTTCTCAGGAATGCTGTCGCTCTTACTGTGCAAGGCAGGTATCATTGACCTGAAAGTCGCCCCATGGGCTGGGCTGGCTAGGGAACCCCAGGGATCTGCTGGTCTCTGTCTCCCCAACACCAGGACTGTTACCAGATCTGCGGTTTAGCCTCAATTTGGACATTCACCTTCAATAAAACAATAAAAAGTCAAATTAACAATGAAAAGTAGAAAAGAGGAAAATTATTCAATGTGCCTGAATTGACCAGAGCGTGTCTAAAGGCTGAGTCCATTTCTTTGCACTAGTCTGATGCACAATCTGGTTATCAATAGGGTAAGGACTATATATTTCTGGTCAGGGTGGGATTTCACCCACTGTTGTCTGGTCATTCCTGCTGTCCAAGTGTCTTCTGTAAGGTGGTCTGAGCTGTGAGAAATCTCTTTGGGGAGACAAATTCCTCCTCTGGCTGGTACCAGATTTGGCAGCATTTTAGTTCTCTGTGAAATCTCTGTTCCCAGAATGAGATTCCTAGAAAAATTTTTGAATTTTTAGGGTCTTTTTGATGGCAAGAGCGGGGGGGGGCATGAGCATTCCTTTTGCACCTCTGTTGCCCAGCGACAGGCTTGCATGTCCTACCATGCCTGGTATATATATATATATATATATATATATATATACACATACATACATATATATATATGTATGTATAGATAGATCCTTACACTCTCATGCAACTGGGCACATTACTGGCTGAGCCATCTCCCGAACTTTGGGCAGATCTTCTCTTCAGTGGGGAGCACTCCTTTGTTGTTCCCCATTTGCCTCAGCCTTGAACAACACCAAGGAAGAAGAGAAACACACCCTTTGTTCAGATCCACACTGAATCGAAAATCCAGGCAGCAAAGGACCAAGTCTCCAGGCCTGACCCAGCAGCTCTGGCCACCCCGAGGATGCAGCTCACATCTCCGGGCCCTGCCATTGATCCTCTCCCGGAGGAGCCTGGTGATTCTGTTTGGCTATGAAAAAGAGCCTGCCACGTTGATGAATTATTTAAACCTTCGCAGTGCCCAATTATGCAAATCCGATTATCTGTTTGAGGGCAGCTTGGCTTGGAACAGCTTGTAGTCGTGATACTTATTATTATTATTATTTTGGCTGAAAACTTGGCAAATTCAGCTGAAAGCAGACAGTTTAATTTCACTGGAGGCCTGCTTAGCTCAGAGTTCCAACCTAGAGGGGGTGGGAGGCCCCCTTGGTTTGCCTGGGGATGCCTTCCTCCCCCTTGTTTCCACTCAGCTTGGAGACCTCAGACCAGTTGATTCCAGTCCTTCCCACCGCAGAGCAGAAAAACCAAAGCTCAGAGAGAGGAAACGGTTATGGGTGGGATTTTGGCAGAGGGGAGGTCTTGGATCCCTGCTGTGAGTCTAGAATAATCTGTCCTGGTCCCCACTGCCTCTGTGCTATGAGGAGGTGGATGGACAGTAAGACGCAGGGTTAGACAGGCATGCAGTGGCCTCCATCCATGTCTGTTGTGGCTTGGCAGGTGAAAGAACGTTTCCCTGGTGTGCAGGTTACTCTTTCCTGTTGCTGTGAGACACCACTCGAAGTCACACAACTTAAGGGAGAAAGGGAGATTTATTCAGCTTACGGTTCCAGAGGGGAGATACAGTCGTTCAAGGCAGAAACAGCATGGCTGGCTGGCAGAGGCTGGAGATGGGCTAAGTCACTGCAGACATCATGGAGGCTGAGAGTTGCTGCAGGCTTACGAGCTACTCACTCACTCAAGCAGAGTGGGGCTACCCAGCCTCAAGGTCCGCTCCTCCTGACTGCCTTCTTCCAGCAAGGCTCCACCTCCTAAACATGCCATGACCGTCCCAAATACTGCCAGCAGCTAAGGAGTCAAACACATGAGGCTGGGGTGGGGGACAACTTGTATTTCAAACCATGACACCTGGACTCTCAGAACAATCTAAGAGAGACAAGAAATTCAATCTCTGACTTGTCCTGGGATTAAGGCTGTCTCTCCTAGGGAAGAACAGAAGGGCTGTACTTGGACTCAACTGTGTCTATCAACTTCGCCAGCCCCTCCCCTGTCTAAGCAGGACATCCAGGTCTAGTGTTCTGAGTCCTGTACTTGCAGCCTGGTCGAAAGTTCTACTGATATTATCTGAAAAGACCACCCTTCCCTTTTATATTTTGAGATCCTGTATCATGTAGCCCAGAACTGGCCTCAGACTCACTGTGATGTCCTCTACCTCCTGAGTATTGGAATTGCAGATGTGTGCCACACTGCCCAACTTTAGGCAGGCTGAGAAGGAACCCAGAGCCGTCTGCGTCTTCATCTTAGTTCCATTGTGTTGTGCAGCCAACCCCCACAATACTGTTCCTCTTGTGATAAAACAGAGGAAGAACTCAAAGGACGGATCTGATTTACTTTGCATTTTGCCAGCTAAATTGTGGCTAGTGGGCCCAGAAGAAGGCATTTGGAGACCCCTCTCCTGTCCATGACCCCAGAGGAACTGGGAGCCCTTGATGTGCTCTGTAAGTTTTATTCTTCTAGTCATTTCCCAATGGGCTTTTCTCATGCTGCTCATTTTTGTTCCTCGGACTCCTTGTGACTGATCTGCTAACCCTGACTTAAGCCAGGCAGAAAGAACTCTTTTGGTCCATCCCTAAGGCTGACTGCTTGGATGTCTTAGCCTAGCCTCCAATTTTTTTTTTTTGTTTTCCGGAGTTTATTTATTTATTTATTTATATATTTTTTTGTTTCAGCTCATACAAACTTATTAGGTACACCAGTTCCCTCCCTCCCTCCTCCTCCCCCCGTACCCCCTGCTCCCCCTCCCCACCCCTCTCCCTCCCCATCCCCCAGTGCCTCCCACCTCAATTCCCAGAGTCCTTTCTTGTGCATGTCTGATTTTCCTCTGGGCCCTCCTCTCCGATGACGTACAAGGACCCAGTGGCCTTTCCCGAACCCTTTCCCGTGTTCCCCTTAGGTATAGGAACACTGCTGTGGCTGCCAATCCTTTGCCTCCAAGGATCTTGGTGCCTTTAGCAGATGCTAGACTTTGTGAGGTCAACAGTGTGTTGGACAATGCGCAGGGCATGCAAAGTCCAATTATGATTGCTTCAGCCCTAACTAGTATAGAGTATCTTACATATCATTGCTCCTCCCATCCTTATGCTCTTACACTCTTACCGCCCCCTCTTCCGCAAATTTCCCTGAGCTTCAGGATGGGGAGAGACTAAGCTGGCCTAGTTCTAGGTGGTTGATATAGAGTCTCTGAAGTTCTGGATTGTGGTTTGTTGATTTTCTTTTGCAGTTTTGCTGCTCCTGCAATGCCCTTCACTCCATCCTGGTGGGCATTGTATGTTACCCCCTGGCCAGAGACAAAAAGCTGTTAGAGTCTTGTGATAAAAGTACATTCAAAGGTAGATGTAATAAAAGTGGGAAACCACAGTGAGGGAGGGGTCTATCACCCATTTGCAAAATTGTTACTTTTTATCTGCCAGACTATATGCCCTCCTCTTCTGGTGAGATCACTCCCCCTCAGTAGTAAATGATCAGGAACAAAAGTCTGTGAACTTAATCAGATGTCTCATTACTTATTTGGGTCCTTGGTGGAGGCCTATTTTCCCTGCTGTAACATGGTCCCTTCTCTCCTTGTTTCTGGTGTGGTCCTCCTACCCCATCCCTCCTGTTCATAATCCTTGGAATTACTGTCTCTAGATGGGCTGGGTGGGTTTGGTACTAGGGGCCACCTATTAGGGAGTACATACGGCGCTTAATTTTCTGGGTCTGGGATACTTCACTTAATATAATTGTTTCTAATGACATCCATTTCCCGGCAAATTCCAGTAATTCATCATTTTTGATGGCTGAGTAGTACTCCATTGTATAGATGTACCACAGTTTCCTTATCCACTCGTCAACTGTTGGACATTTGGGCTGATTCCATGACTTTGCTATTGTAAACAGTGCTGCTATGAACATGGTCGTGCTTGTGCTATCGAGGTGAACCTCTGCTGTATGGGGGGTTATTCCCAAAAGTGGAATAGCAGGGTCATATCTAGCCTCCAATTTTTATATGAGACATTAAGCAACCCAGAACAAATCTCTAAGAAAGACAACATCCCCCCCCCCGCAAGGAATATGTATGTGGACTGACGTGTGGCAATGAAGGAGTAGGGTGAGCTTAGCCAGCAATAGTAGCAAGTTACAGACTTCACTACTGCCCTTGAACTCCCAGCCCCAGCCTTCCCCGTGGAAGAGGACCCCACCCACACTTCAGGATCGCAGAGCCAGCTCAGACTTGGATTTCTACCTATGAGGCACATGCAGAGATTCCAGCTGACTTGCACCCTGACTTCTGATCTTTGGAAATGAACATATTATATGTTTGTGTTGATTTGCTGCATTATCAATAGGAAACACGTGAACTCAGTGTCAGATTAAAATACTATTTTTTTTTCTAGCTCTTGCTCCTGGATATAATGAGTCTCCAATATTTTGATCTTAGGGCTCCATTAACACTCTTAAAAGTAGGATAAAACTCTGGTCTGGGCTGGAGAGATTTCTTAGTGGTTAGAGTCTTTGCCTTGCAAGCAAAAGGACTTGAGTTCAGATGCCAGATCCTATGTAAAAATGCTTGGTGGATGTAATTCCAGCCCTGAAAGGCAGGGCCTTTGAAACCCCACAGCAAAGCAATAAGGAGATAGAATAATCCAGGATGATTTCCTGTGTCATCCTTGGGACCCACAGGTACACACATTCAAGTACCCTCTTGTACATATGCCTGAGTACACATGCATATCCACCCATTTGCAAAACATGCACAACAGACACACACACAAATATGATACAACCAAATAGGCTTTGCTTATATGATTATATTTATTATTATTTGTACCATTAAAAATTTAAACTGAGAATTTAAAACAGCAGCAAACTAAAAACAGATTCTCCTCTCATTTGTATAGTAAAGGTCTCTTGTAGAAGTTTTTTTAATCTTAATTTTATCAGAATTTTCTATTTGTTATTTGTTTCACTTGCTATATCTAATTACCTCACATGTTGCTGGGTTTATTGTCATTCCCTGTGTGTCCCTGGGAGTCTGTTGACATTGCACAGTTCCTTGTTCATTTTTATCTTTTCTTGTTGTCTGGTTGGAGATGAAAGAATTGTAGTTTGGGTCCTAGTGCAGAGCCTAGTCACGCCAGTGAATTGCTGTTCCCTGGCCAATCATACTTTCTCTCAATTTCCTATATAGACATGAGGGAGAAGCCCTGAGAAGATGTGTGGAACCTGATACTCAACAAATCCTCTAGGTTTGCTTCTGAATGTCTTTGCCCAGTGACGCCATGAGCAACATCTCTCACTGGCCATAGTGACAGCTCCCAGCCTCTCTCATCTCTCCCTCTTCCTATGCCACAGAAGGCTTTGCTTCATCTAGCTATGTAGTCTGCAGGTATCCTGCTTTTTGCAGGATTCTTTCTATCAGAAGGCACTGTGTGTGTCCATGGATACCCAAGGGTGACACTGAGATTCACCCTGGATTGCTGCATCTCCTTATTACTTTGCTCTGTGACGTCCCAGACTCTACTTTCCAGGACCAGAAATGCAGACCAGTACCACATCCGTCTGATATTTTTTTTACGTGGAACCTGGGGATATGAACTCAGATCCTTTTGCTTGTGAGGCAATAGCTTTGCTCCTTGAGCCATCTCCCAGCTTGATGGGGCTACTATTTTTATCTATTGTGTTCAGTTCTCCTCTACTATTTTAGGGGATTTTCCTTCACCCTAAAATTGTGAGCTCAAGGTTCTAGAACATTCTCATTTTCCAGCTTGCTCTCCCGTATTCTTCCAGCATTTCCTCGTCTCAGGAACTTTTTCCAGGTTGATGATACTTCCATCTACCTCACAGCAGACATTTCCCCTTGTATAGCTTTTGCTTTGATGATCTGTAAGTTCTATTTTCTCTCTCTTATACGTAAGTCTGCTTCTTGAACTGCTTCTTAAGATATTGCCCAGTGGTTAAAAGCTTTTGCCTTGCAAGCAAGAGAATCTGAGTTTGGATCCCCAGATCCCACATAAAAGTGCAGGATGAGTATAGAACCTGTCTGTAATTTTAACCCTGGAAGATGGAGCCTGGGAATCCCAAACAAGTTGACTAGCCAGATTATCGCTAGTGGCATGCTCTAGGTTTAATCAGAGATCCATGTTCCCAGCAGTAAGGTGGAAGAGGGATTGAGGACAATTTCCAATGGCATCCTTGGGACTCCAGTCACACACATTCAAGTGTGCTCTTGTACATACACCTGCACCCATGTATATACCCACTACATGCAACACGTACACATACATACACGCCTGCCTGCATCCCATAAACACTGTCATGGTTTGAAATGTGTCCCCTGTAGTCTCATATGTTTGAGAAGGTCATGGAATCATTAGGAGGTGGAGCCTTGTGGGAGGAAGGCAGTTACAGAGAAGGACTTTGAGATGGATTAGTTCCACTCTACTTCTGGGAGAGGTCTGCTCCTGAAGCTGGCAGTAGTAGCAGCTCTCAGCCTCCCAGATGGATGTGACTTAACCTGTCTCCAGCTTCTGCTGCCAGCCATGCCTCTTCCACTATGAAAGACTATATCTCCCCTCTGCAACTGTAAGTTTAATAAATCCTCCTTTTTCCCTTAAGTTGTTTGAGCATTCTCTCTCACAGAAACACAAGAGTAACTAGTACAGAAATATACATGAAAGAAAATGAAATAGGACTTCTTGTTAGCGGGGGCTATGTCTCGTCTACTTTCACATTCCTGGGACCTAACAGGTGGCCCAAGAGTATAAACGACTCAACTGGAGATTTGGGCACGGGCTTAAGAGATTTGGCCTTAGGAAAATCACTCCTAGAAACTGGGGTGGAGGATGGAATGGCAGAGACAGGACAGGAGGCACAGAGAGGACTCAGGAGGTGTCCCCATCTTCCAGGAGAGAAGTGATAGGGTTGAATGAAAAGAGGTGGCAGCAAATCTGAAACTTAGTGCAGATGCCCAATTACAACAATGGATGAAAAATGTTCATTAAAACAGCACCTGGCTTTCGAGCTCTGGTACAGCCGCCCTAAATTCTCACTAAATACCCATGGAAAAATGAGATAAGCGCCCGCAAAGGCATCTGCAACTGAAATTGGAAACCTGGCGAATACAGAATCAGGGAGGCATTTCCACTGACTCTAAAGCAGATGAAGTCGGAAGGAGAGAAGTCAGTTCTACCTTTGCCAAAGTAAAGGAAGGAGGCCCAGGACCAGCTGAAGAAAAGTAAGAAGGGATTTATAGGACTTCAGTTGATGCTGGGACCCCCAGATCTCATGTCTTGAAATCTGTATGTTTATGGAGTTTAAAGAGATAGTGACTTTCTTGAAGATGAACAGTAGGAAAATTATCACATAATAATCACTACAAATCAAGATATTTCTGATTTTGAGACTCAAGGAAAAAAATCAGAAAATAATTTTGACGCGATCTGCTTGAAAAGAAAAGAAAAGAACAGAAAAGAAAAGAAAAGAAAAAAACCAAAGGAAACAAGTTGAAGGATGTAAGATAAAGACTTTCAATTACTTTTCAGTCACGATTGAATCAAAACAAATTGTAATTACAGTTACTGTGTAGAACATGGTAACTACAAGAACACAACTTACCAACACTGATGAAATATTGCCAAAGATATGCCCAAAGGAACATTCATAGCCTTTAACATTTTTTTCAGACAAGAGAAAAAAATGTGTAAGAATTATGCATTCAGTTTGAGAAAGGAGAAAAAGAAATATGAAATTAGCCCAAGGTAAGCAGAAAGAACAGAACACATTAAGACATTAATATATTTGTAGAGAGAATTGCACACTAAATCGAAGACTGAAATTTTCCAAGAAAGATGACCACAGAATAATCTTTGATGATCTGGACAACTGGAAAAATCCTCCACAAACATTGAACATTGGATAATACAATATGAACCTAAATGTGCATAAAGTGATAATTAAGGTAATATTCTATAGACATTTTACTGCCCATGAATTTAAAAATTGGGACAAACTGAATGGATGAATTTACAGAATAAATGAAAATGATGGAGGATGCCACAGTATCAATAGACACGAGTCAGGGGATCTCAGTCATCCTCAAACTGGTGGGATTTTTACATAATTACTGGGCAAATTCTTTGACATTTTCATAAAGCAAATTATCTTTGCAAACATTTTCAAAGAGTAGAAAATAGTGGAAAGAAGAACTAAGCTCTAGAAGCCATTGTGGCAATTCTCTGTAGGTTCGAGAGAAAAAGTTGTGATCTATGATACACCTATTTACTTGTTATCTATTAGCTACTTATGTGTCTGTCTGTCTATCTCTCCATCCATCTATCTGTCTACCTACACCATCTATCTGTCACTGGTCTAGCATCTCTTTCTCATCTATGTATTTTGTGTGTCTGGTATATGCACATGTGTACATGTGCGTGTTGTGGACTGTACTCACCTGTATGTGTGCATATGGAGGTTAAAGGTCAATGTCTTTCTTGATTACTCGTTCATTCTTTATTTCTTTATGTTTATTTGAGAGGGGGGATGGACATGGATGCATGCCATGGCACACAGGGGGAGGTCAGAGGACGACTTTCAGTCGTTGGTTTTCCCCTTCCACTGTGTGGACTTTGGGAGACAGAACTCAAGTTGCAGCTTTTAGAGCATCTTCCCTCCTGAACTTCCTTGCTGGCCCCACCTTTGTTTGTTGAGACAGGATCTCTCACTCACCCGGGACATTGCCGTCTGACTAGGCTGCCCTGGCTCCTCCTGTTTCTGCCACCCTTTCATAAACACTGGGGTTACAGATGTGCACTGCTGCAACTGGCTTTTTAAAGGGGTGCTAGGGATCTGAACTCAGGTCCTGTTGCTTGCACAGAAAGTAGTTTATACCTGCTGAGTAGTTTATACCTGTCTCCCCAACCCAAGTTTCAAGAATTTTATTTTCAAATGAACACACAACAGAAAGACCTTGGTTAGGTAAGGGTCCTGTGCTATGACAGGGGTGTTGTCTTGAGCGGACTGCTCAGTAATTGGCACTGGGATGACTGAATATTCCTAAAACGTGAATCTTCATCACCATCTCCTCTAAATGCAATTATAGGAAGACTAAAGATAAAAAAAAATGAGACAAGGAGCACGTTAGGATAAAAATTTTCTGAAAAAAATTGAGAATAAAGAGTTGAAGATCTTTATCAAATACAAAATAAGTGTTGACCTGAGTGTAGTACTAGGAAAGCCTTTCAGTGTAGTAAAAGAAAAAAACTCAGTAGAAAAATATTGATAAAAATTAACAAACTAAATTCGTTAAATAAAATTAATTAGTAACAATGGCATTCTTCACAGTTTCTATAAACATGCTTCATAGCTACATATATACTAAGAAAATATTTCCAATCAACATAGGAGATGATTAAAATATGTATAAATAAGGAAAGAATTTCAATTAGAAAATGGTCATAGATTGAGTGTATAATTCATAATTCATAAAAAGTGAAATCACCTATCTCAATGCTGATCAAGAAATAAAAATTAAAGCAACATTGATTCACTATTTTATCCACTGGATTGCCAGAAGTGAAAAAAGTTTGTCATATACAATGCTAAATAAGTCCTTGGGGAGAAAATGGGTATGCTGCATTTACACACTGGTGGAGGGTCAAAGTATACGCTGGCTTTGTGAATGGAAGCTTAGTTAACGAAAAGGCTAATCTTGATTGTCAACTTTACCCTATTAAGAAACACCTTGGACAAGAATGTGGACAAAAGGGAACACTGTACATGGTTGGTGGAAATAATGCTAATGCCACCATGCAAAACAATATAAAGGATCTTCATAAACCCAACCACAACTAACAAATAAAACTAACAGTGCTTCTTCCATATGACCTAACTCTACCACTCTTGACTATTTAGCACCAAGATTCCAAGTAGACATATCACAGGGATACTTGTACCTCAATATTTATTGCAGCACTATTTATGTTCTTGATGGCTAAATGATGACAACAGCAATGGAGGAATGATTATGGGACACACACACAATGTATATGAGTGTGTGTTTGAAAAATTTCAGAAATAACAAGTTAGGTTGACTGCAGAAAGATGGATGCAACTGAAGATAATCATATACCTCAGAAAGATAAATATCACATGCTTTCATTTGTAGTTCCTAGATTTTATGTAGATATGTGTTATAGATATATGACATATGTGCTGGCTAATATTGATTATCACCTTGACTAGATCTAGGATCACCTAGGAGACAAGTCATACTGGTTGTGTCTTTGAGGGAGTTTCTAGATTAGGTCAATGAGATAGGAAGATTCACTGTAAAAATAAGTGACATCAATCCCTGGGCTGGGGTCCTAGACTGAATCAAATGGAGAGAGCAAGCAAGCCGAGCACTAACATTCATCTGTTTCTTTCTCCTTCCCGACTTGGGATGCAACATGATCAGCTGCCACAAACTCCTGCCACCATGACTTCCCTACCATGATGGAATACACTCTCAAACCGTGAGCCAGAACAAAACTTTCCTGACTTTATGTTGTTTTTATTCGGTACTTATTTCACAGGAATGAAAAAAGTAGCTAGTACAGCATGGAAGTAGAAGCAGAAGTATCAGGGGGAACAGAGGGGACTAATGGGAGGAGGAGGGATGAGAAAGAGAAAGAGATATATCAGGGAATATATCGAAGTATATCACACATTTGCATGAAAGTGCCCTTATATGCTTTAGTTTTATTACACGTTTCAGCAAAACACTTGACTCAAGCCACCTAGGTGGAGAGTCTAACTTTTCTGGATTGCAGCCCATCATTTTTTTGGGGGGGGAGGGAATAGCAGGAGCTTGAAGAAGCTGGTTACCAGACATCCACAATCAGAAAGCAGAGGGGGTGAATGCATGATTACTAGCCCCCACTCTTTTTCTCTGCAGGGAATGGTACCATCAGCAATTCAGATGGGTCTTCCCATAGCAGGTCATTACCAATGATAGACATGTCCAGAGATGAACCTGAATCTAGAGAATCCTTCTCAGTGCGCTCAGTGATGTCAGGTTGACAACTAATGCTGGTCATCACATTCTGTTACTTAGTATCATGAAGGAAGATCAAAGAGAAACAAAAGAGGAAGGAAGGAAAGAAGAAAAGAAGGAAAGGGAAATAAGGAATAAAAAAGAAAGAAAGAAAAAGAAAGGAAGGAAGAGAAAAGAAAGAAGGAAAGAAAGGCCTAGTAAGTGATGTGTGTCTGTGAGAGTATTTTCAGATCATGAGTCTCTAATGAAAATAACAGGTGAATCCAATTGATGGACCATATGATGGCATTATCAGGAGGTGGCAAAAGGTAGGAGTGGGTCTACTTGGAGGAAATTTGTTGGGGTGGAGCTGAGAGCGTCCCTGAGAGCTGACGCTTATCTTGGACTCATCCTATGTGCCCTTCTCTCAGCTTCCTGTCTGTTAGGAAACACTCCTGTGACACATGATCCTGTCACCATGGTGATGTGTCTCCTCCCAGGCCCTGAAACTTGGGGCCAAGACAAGGAGATGAACGTCCTGAAACCACGAGCTAAGACAACTAATTCCTCTCATACACTGCATCTGTCAGGAATTTGGTCAGAGTAATAGGAACTAATGAATACAACTTTAAATACATGAGCATCTTTGATATTGCACATACATATCTAGGAATGGATCCTGGAGAAATAACCATATGACAAAAAGCTTTATGTGTAGGAATGTGACCTGGGATGTTATTTAAAGCAATAAATTCCAAAATCAGAGGACAGGTTAGATTATGTCCTCCCATAATATAGAATGGTACACAACCTTTACCACTACTACAATGTATTGCATAGTTGAGTAGAAACAGTCCAGGTCTGCTTTGGTTTCTATTGGTTCTATTATATGATGAATACATGGCTCAAACAATTTAGGGGAACAAAGGGAATTTCATGAGTATGATTTTTCAGGTTACAGTGCACTATAGCAGAAGAAGGACCCATAAGGACCAAGGGGACTAGTTATATCACCCTCAATGAAAGAGTAGAGGGGGCAGGGACCAAAGCATCTGTCCTTCTGCCAGCTTTGCCAGTCTGTCAAAACCGATTCGTTCTTTATCTTATCTACACTCTCAGGGAATAGTCTTGTCCACTCTGTATGAATCACTTTTTAAAATTTATTTTTATTTACTTACATTCTTGTGTGCATGTGTGTATGTAAGGGATGTGTGGTGTGTAGCAAAGTACTGTATGCCTGTAGAAACCCAAGGGTGACTTCGAGTATCAGCCTGAATTGCTCTACCTCCTTTTACTTTGCTCTAGGTTTTCCAGACTATGTCTTTCATGGCCAAAAGTACAGGCCACTGCCATTTCCATGTGGTATTTTTATATAGGATCTGGGATCCTAACTTAGGTGAGGGCTTAACTCCTAAGTTGTCTCTCTAGCCAGGAAGAATCCCTTTGTGGATTAGATGATGACATTATCTGGAGGTGGCAAAGGGAGGAGGTTCATCTACTTGGAGAAATTTGACTGGAGTGGGACAGGAAGTACCCTGAGGGTTATATCTCACCCTGACATCTTCCTGTGTATTCCTTCTCTCTGCTCCTCTCTGCCATCAAGCAGCTTCTCTCTTATGCCTTTAGTTAAGGCAGACCTCTGAGCACCTCTGGAGGAGATCGTCTTATTTACAGGTGTGCTCAAAGGTCTGCCTTAACTAAATGATTCTTCGTAGGTGGTACCAGAAAGTGTCAAGTTGACACTGGAAACCAACTGCCGCAGGGTCAGAAAATTGGATGTATGAACTGTTACACATGAAAATGTATGCATGGAGTGCCAGTGTGTGTGTGAGCGTGCATACGCATACCAGACTCCAATGACACACATCACGCTATCAATACTGGTTTTTCTTCCTTATCCTTTCCTGTTTTCTCCCCTGAAGATTTTTACAGTGTCCAGCATGTCTGCCTTGCAATCAGAAACAAACAAACAAACAAAAAAGAAAATACAGTTTTCATCACAATACGGGACCCAATTGCATCCTTTCCTATCCGTTTTTGTTCACTCATACTAATGAAGCCCAGCCATTCTCAGACGGCCTCTGATTCTCCAGTTCATTGCTTCAAGAATGTTAGACTTCTTCTTGGAGATTCTAAGGGGTTCTGTGGTCCACTCCTTCCGTGCTTTGCTCTAGTCCATGACGACCCTGTGTTTGTACATGATGTGTTTTTCTTGTTTTGCATGTCTGTGCATGAAGTCAGTCACATCCCTTCCTGCGCTCACTGGTAACTGTGGATGAGTTCATAATGTGACTGAACTGTGGAGGCCTGTGATAAGTCTCATTCTCCCTGAAGCCCAGGAGAAAGAGAGAGAGAGAGAGAGAGAGAAGAGAGAGAGAGAGAGAGAGAGAGAGAGAGAAGAGAAAGAGAGAGAGAGAGAGACTCCTTTTCCTGCTATTGCAGTTACTTTAATTTTTCTACTATGAGACAACAGCACACATATACACAATCTATTTAGGGGAGATTTCCAAAGAGGATATGGTCTGTGATGGTGGAAGTCACGTGACAGTGACAGAAAGCATTGATGGAGGCAAAGCGGAAGGCTGGCTCACGACACAGCAGCTGTCACCAAGAGGGAGAAACAGCAAATTGAGGAAGCAAGACCAGGTTGCCAAACCTCAAGGCCCATCCCTCTGTGGCATGCCTTCCTCCAGCAAGACTCTACCTCCTAAAGGTGCTATAACCTTGCCAAACTTCAGTACCAGGTAAAGGCTGAAATACATGATGAGCCTGTAGGTGGAGGTGAGGTGGGGGCACAACTGGAACTCAAACATGACCCCTGCCTTCTCTTCTTTCCTTCCCACATCAATGTCCCAATATGACCATCTTTTTTCCTGAAATCACATCCAAGAAAAGCCCTGTGCTCTGGTCTCACCCATCACTGTCTACATTCATGCACCTCTTTCCAACAAACATACTGCAACAGCAGCCTTTACCAAAAGGAGTGCAGGGATGGATCTAGAGGTGCAAATGTTCTCCCTCTTATTAGGTCATCACATTTTACAAAACCTCATGCATATACACTGTTATTCACTGCATTTCCACTAATACCAGAACAATTTCCATGTTGCTGCAATTTTGTAAATTACCTTTTTTATCAGAAGAAGAGGTGATCTGCTTATTAAGACTACATTTCTCTAAACATAACGACCTTCCTCTCATTCTTCTTGATCTCTGCAATCTCCCCACGTTGTATTATGTGGAATGGCTGGGACTGCTATTAGAAAGGCAGGCCAGTGGTTGTGGAGAGCCTGCTACATGCTAAGCAGCTCAGGGCTGTGTTTCTACCATCTCACAGGTGCCTCGGATTTTGCTGGAACAACCAGAGTATGTAAAAAATACATTAGAAAAGTAACATTAGAAAAAAATACATGATTTCCTGCAGCCCTCACAGATAGCCATGCAGCCTCCCAGTGACAGGTGAGGAAACCAAGGCTGATAGGCCAGCAGGAGTGGGCATTGCCAGGCAGGCATCCCACAGTGGAAAATTGTATGCTTGGGTGCCATTCTCAGGCTAGTCAGGAAGATCACCCCCAGTGGTTGCACGTTCTAGACCCATGTAGCTTGTCCACAGATCTCCTGACTTATTTCCCACCTGTTGGGGGCAGGAAGTATAGATGGATGTTTTCACAGTGCATTTGTATCCAACTCTCTCTTTCTCCTCTCACTTCTCCTTTCCTTTGGGAGCTAAATAGGTTTTCTCCCAGAAGGGACTGAGTTACCTCTAAGAGTGATCCTTATTTCTTCACTAAATGTAGGCTCTCCTAAGCTAATTTAAACTTCAACTTTGATACCTTCAAGTCCTTCGACCAGTGAGGATTGGGGGGTGGGTACACTTGTGGCTTCGATTTCCAAAAGTAGAGTGGGGGTACAGGTTAAGATATATATCCCAGAAGAACATGCAGATTTGTATATTCTGTGTTTTCTTAATAAGCCATCACTTACTTGTCTGAAACTGCAAGAAAAGATGACATTGTATAGTTCTTTGGTTTCTCTCTCAGCTCTGTATAAGCAAACAGTAAAATGGATCTCTTGGGGATAGTATCACCTTTTTCCTTCTATTATGGGAGAGGTCCGTGCTGGGGCTACTCGTGAAACAAGGGAGGAAACATGAAAGAAATTGCAGAAGATGAAATTTACTTCTTCCTTTGGTAGGGACTCTGCACACAAGAGTGTCCCTTAGTGTGACTTAGAATTGACTTCAAGCCACTGCCTGGAATCCAGTGGACCCAAAGTCTAAAGATCTGGACTTTCGGAACAATGGCATGCCTCATAGTTGGCCTTCTCTCTGAGCCTCGATCTGCTCCTCTGTAGTCAGAACATTGCTGTGTGGCTTCCTTGCCAGGCCTTGTCTACAGCCTTGTCTACTTGCAATAGCTTTGTGTACAGCTTCTCCTGGATGGACAGATGTCTTCTTTGATGGTTGCTTGCATGAGGAAAAAAATCTTCTTTTGCTTTGTTCATTTGCAGCCTTGTCTCCCTACATCCTGGGTATGGAAGGTAGCAGATGGTTTCTTGAACCCTGAGATGGGAAGCAGTTCACGGAAAGAAAAATGCAAGGCTCTGATCAAGCATCTCAGATGCCTGGTGGCCTTGGGAAGGGGCGTGGTCAGCTCCCAGTTCCTGGGACAGACTTTTGCAGTAGCTACCTGACTGGGGTTTCTAGTGGCACAGGGTTCGGCTCAGTGCTTCCTCCCACTGCATCCTAAATGCTTAAATTAGATCGTTTCTTGTTAGAGCTCTTCGCACTGCACATGGGGTAAGTCAGCGGTCCCTTTCTGATGTCTGCCAGGCCCCACCTGGGTGACTCCTGTCCACTGTCCAAATTCCACATCAGGCCACATTTCTTTCTCCTCAGGAAGCTCTAGTCGCATCTTGCCTTTCAGGTTCTAGAGCATACCAAGCTCTTGCTCAGACTTCTCAGGATGGTCCACTCTCTTACGTGTCTTCTACATGTCTTACACAGTACCCCGCCCCATAATCCTAATCCTGATAAGCACACAATACGCCATAGCAGCGGTGAGTATTGGGCCAGGTTCCCTGTCGAATCTTTTATGTCTATTAACTCATTTGACACTGTTCCCATGACCACCCCCTGAGGTGATGTTGCTACTATTTCCATTTGACAGATGAAGCTACAGAGCACAGGGAGGTTGTTGTGTAAACACCAGGACACACAACTACAAAGCGACAAAGCCTACATTCAAACCTGACTTCCCTCGTAACACGGACAGCCACTGTACTCTCCTGCAAGTCCACCTGGACTGGGTGTGCACATACTTGCATGTATACTTAGTCCACTGGAAGTTGTAGCTTGGCTGGCTGCTTAGTTGCTACATGGAGCTGATGGAGCCTGACAGGACCCCAAAGAGGAGGAAAGTCATTGCTTCAGCCTGTGGAGAGAGGAGAACAGGAGTCTAGCCTCACCTCCTGGAAAAGTAGAAACTCACAGGCGTTCAAAGCAGAGATGAGTTGGGTAACTACTCTCTTTCCAGACACTGAAGTGGATTCTCCTGTTGGATGCAGAGTTATCTTCCTGGGACATTCTCTGGCCATAGCCCATCCCAGCATCAACTTCACTATGGATCCAAACTCCTCATCTGCCTTCCCATGTGGATCATTGGCACTTCATCTTCCTCTCTTGCTCAGTCCCCATTCCAACCTTCTTGACTTCTTGAGAGTTTCCCAAGCACCAAGAATCTGGTACTCTTGAGCCAGAACAAGCTCTTATTTTCTGAAACATTCCCACTTCGCCTCTTCCCTGGTGTTATGGTTCTATTTTGGTTTCAACTTGAGAGTTGCAGACTGTTTGGGGCACACCTGTGCAGGGTTAATGGTTGGAATGGCCCCCTCCCAAAGAAGTCTGCAGGTACTTGATTGACTGCTGTGGAAAACCCAGAACATAGTGGGTGGTACTTTCCAGTGGTGGGCCAGATAATGGGGGATTCAAGGAGGGACTTGCTTTTCTCTTATCCTATGTCGACTTGCTGTGGAGTCTACTCTGTGAGCATGGGCACTTTTAGAGCATCGTGGCCTTCTTTGTTGCTGCTGCCACTGCTGCCTCCGTCCTTGGCTGACTTGGAGCTTCATCTTTTCCACCATGTTGTTGCTGTTCCCGCTGCCTTTGGAGCCGGGTCTCTAGGCCTTGCTGCTGTTTGCTATTCATCGCTGACATCAGAGCCCAGCTGTTCTTCACTGACATTGGAACCCAGCGTCTTCAACCCTCCAGAGAAGTAAAGGCTTGAGACTTCTTGAGATCTTTTGGCTTTGTGGAACATGCCAGTCAAGAATGAAGCAGCTATGGGTGGCTACTTTGAAGGGCACTATTTTTTATTGTGAGTTATTTTAATAAACTTGTTTTTATATATTGCATTCTATAGATTCTGTGTCCTCAGAGAACCCTGACTAATATATCTGATCAAGTTCTCTTCATTGCAGAAGACTGGTTTTGGCTTCCTGGGATGTATCCTCACCTCCTCCCAACTCTGTGAACTGGGCCCAGCACACAGCTCTGGGCTCCCCTCATTCCAGCATGGTGACTGTCCCCCATCCTCTGCACAGATGCAAGGTCCCAGGGGACACAGACTGCCCCGTTCCTGCTGTCGTCTCCAGGTTTCACTCAGTTCCCTGTGTGCAAGTGCTGCTCAGATGCACGTTGAATGAATGAATAAATCATGTAATCTCGGAAGTGGAGAAGGAGAGAGATCAGCCGAGTCAATCCTCTCATTGTTTACAAATAATGAGGAGTCTTAATGGGAGGTGATGCAAATACTAAACCCTCAATTTTCCTCCTCCCAGCCACTGCCAGCTGTGCCCGATGCACTGTTGCACCGGGTGGGGGTCTCTGTTCGACACTAGCGCTGTTGACTATGTTGGATATTAAAGACGCTTTCTTCGAGTCTCAAGAGCCAGGTCTGGCTTTGTCTAAACAGAAGCCAAGCACATGTTAAGTCAAATCCCTCCCACTTTGAGTTCCAGGTAAATCTCATTCCATGATGGTCCCATATGCTGCCAGGGGTCTTGGGTTGATGTTTGATACAGAAGGTCTTGAAAAAAATAAAAACAATGACTTTTTGAGTTTCTCACTTTTGCAAAAAAAAATTCCTTGAGAGAGAGAGAGAGAGAGTGTGTCAACCCTCAGGTTTGGAGCCATAGTTAAGTTGAAGCTGGGACGGGCCATTGCCAATCCTTCATATTTGGCATCTCACATTGTGCTTGACATAGTACCGAACTGATATTTGATGAATGAATGAATGAATGAATGGTGTAAATGTCCTGGTCTGCAGTTAGATAGAAGTGTCAACAATTGAAAGCTGTGCTCTGGGTACATCTGTGTAGAGTTAGTTAAGGCAGGCCCTGAGCAAGCCTGCAGGAGATTGCTTAATTGATGAAGACCCAGCCCATAGTGGGTGAGAACCTTCCCTTGGGCAGGAGGGTAAGACAGAGCTGACATGCAGATATTCTGGCAGGGGGCAAGCATGCCCCTCTCAGCAGTTCCTGTGGATGTCGTGTGGCTAGTTCTGCAGGCTCCTGAGGTTGGTATCAATCCTCATGCCACACTGGACTGTGAACTGTCTCCAGAATCGTAAGACTAAAAACCTTTGCCCCCTTAAGTTGTTTGGGCCCTGTAGTCATATCCGCAACACGAAGAATTGTTGCAACAGATTTCAGTACCAGAGAATTGGGGTGTTGTTGATAAATGTGGCTATGTGGCTTTTATGGCTTTCGAGCTGTTTTGTTGGAGAAATTTGGAAATGTATGAGAGCTCTGAAGCTGTGGGCTAGAAAATCCATCGGGCAGAACTTAGTGGGTCATTTAGGAAAATAGTAATGCTAAGAAAGATGTGAATTGTTTAGGCCTGGCTTGTGATGAAGGAAGCAAGGACTTCGGCAAAGTTGAATTTAAAGATGATAGACTGGTTTGCTTGGTAGAGGAGGGCTGTGTGGGCAGCCTTGACGTTTTAGAAGAGGAAAGAGCAGAGCAGATATGGCTATTGAACAAATTAATGTTGCTGAAGAAAAACCTAGTGCTTGGTGCTGGCAGAGTGGGAGACTTCATGTTATGCAAATCCAGACTCTTTAGGAAAAGAAAGCCTGACGTGAAGCAGTTTCTTGCCATTCGAAAGTTTTGTCTGCTTAGCAGATGGGCTTTTCCAGGTTCAGCACATGGAAGTAGTTAAGATAAGATCTGGGCAAGTCTGTGGACATTGATGGAAGTTGATGCAGCTGTGGCTAGAGTAGGCTGGAGAGAATTTCAGCCTGTTGTAGCACTTGGCCAGCATGTGTGAAGAATTAGTAGTCAAGGGAAACATTGAGCAAGCACATTGTCTAATTGACAGGGGAAGACCCAGCCCATAGTGGGTGCGACTATCCCTTGGGCAGGAAGGTAAGATAGAACTGGCTCCATAAATTGGCCCACAGTGGCATGTTGGCATGCAGGCATTCTGGCATGAGAGAAAATATGCCTTTCTGTCAGCAATTTGTGTGGCTAGTTCCTGGTGTCGGTATGAACTGTTCTGCCATGCTGGACTATGATCAGTAACCAGAATGATAAGCAAGACTAAAACCTCCTGTTTCCTTAAGTTGGTTGTGAGTTCATCAGCAGCATGATATGAAGACAAATGACAACACCTGGCGAAGATGGATGTCTGAGATCTACTGATGTGCATAGCTCAGCCTGATCCCATTTGTACCAAGAATGTAGAAATTTCCACTAGAGAATAAAAGTATAAATTATATATAGTGGTCACCTCTGAGAAATGGGTTCTGGAGCCAGCTAGGAGGGGTGGCGAGAAGGCTCGCTTGTCCAAGTTTTTTTTGGTACCTCTTGGTGTTATAACAATGACAGTGTATTACCTTTAAAATTAAAATTTAAGTAACCTGTCAGTTGCAAAGGGCCACAGGATTAATTTCCCAATTTCCCCTAAGAATAATTACGCTGATCTCAAGATTTTTTTTTTTTTTTTTACCTTTTATACTTCATTCTCTGGTGACACTAAAGTAGGTACAGATGTTAAAAGAAACTCCCTGGAAAGTATGCAGTGGTCAGGAGAGTGTTGAGAAGGACTCAAGGTTGCAGAAGGCATGGACAAAGAGGGACAACATAAGAACCTCCCGAAGTCTTGTGGTAGGGACTATGGTGCCAATATCTTGTCCAGTCACTTCAGCCCTGATTTGCTGTCGTATGGACTGAGCATGCTGAACAGCTCTCACAGGGTTGTGGCAAGAGCTAAGCCTGTGCTGGCATGTTGCTGGAGATCCAGCCTTCCACATAAGGCAAATTTTCATGCAAGCAGCTGCAAATGAGACAATGAGGCCGAGGCTGAGCATTGAGTAGATAATGGTAAAGATCATAGAATAAGGTAGATGTCTTTGACAATATTGGATTTCCATAATATCCAGTGGCCCAGCCTGGAGACAGGCGCTTCCCTCTTCATTTATTCTGGTTGGCGTCGTTCCTATGATTCTCACCTTCCCACTGCAGGCCACGCCTTGTCCAGTTGGCCCTGGTAATCACAAGGATGGCACAGGACTGAAAATTAAGTGCTCTGGAGCTGAAGGCATCGGGCTGTTCATCCTTCCCTACCTTTCTCTCTCCTTTTCTGTCCCCTCCCCTCTCACCTTCCCATCTCTTTCCATTTCCCACTCTTGCCTTGCCTTTCCTCTTGCCTTTGGTGCCTTAGTGAGCTCATCTGTGAAATGGGGTTCACTCCCATCTGTGGAAGAATTATAGGGACCAGCTAAGGAAAGGATGAGAGGGCTTTGTACACTCCATCATTCTGTTCAAACCTAGCACATTATTATTAATATTTTATCCAGGAAGTATTAATGTGACTGGAGTGGATAATTAGGGCAATTTTGCATAAACTTTGTGCTTTGAAAAGGCCACCAGAGAGTCAGCAGGATGGATGGGCCAGCTGGACTCCAGTGTGGGCCACATGAATGCCAGGATCAAGCTTGCTTTTTCTGGACCTATTCTTTTTTTAATTGCTGCTGAAGGATGAAGAAATATTTTTTTCTTCCTCTTTGCTTAGAAGCCACAATAATATTTCATCGCCACTGCTTAGCCTAAAAAAATAGATTTCCTATTCATCCTCAGCTGGTGATTTGGTCTGCATTAATGCCTTTCATAACTCATGCATTTTGCTATTAAAAATTAATGCTTGGCACTGACATAAACAAATGAAATTTGTATTATTAATGTTTTACATAGGTAAAGCTCTGTAATAACAGATTCATCATAGAAGACTGTTTTAATTAAAAGACTCACTGGTTCCTTGCACACATCTGGGAGAATGGTCTGGGGAGAGGCAGGGATGCACAAAATGACAGGTGGGTCTCTGGGTGATAGGGTTTGATGCTCTGGGTGCTGGGATCAACACACCACATGCAGATACTGTCAGCAGAATTGTTAGCATGAAACTTGCACACAGTAGGTACTCAACCCAGGGCAGAACTTGACATATAGTGGATGCTCAGACATGGAAGAACTCCACACACAGTCGGTACTAGACCATGGCAGGACTCAGCACACAGTAGATGCTCGGCCCATGGAAGGACTCTCGTTAACATGAGACCGGGCACAGAGTAGGGGCTTAGCCCATGGCAGGACTTTGCACACAGTAGATGCTAGTTCATGATAGGAGTTGGCACACAGTGGGTGCTCAGTTTATGGCAGGACTTGGCACACAGTAGCTGCCCAGTTCATGACAGGACTTGACACACAGTGGGTGCTCAGCCCATGGCAGGACTTGGTGCTGCAATGAGGATGAAATGGAATAAGTATTTATCTCCCGATTAATGCTGCCTACCATTTCGTGAGCATCTGCCATGTGCGGGGAGCTGTTGCAGGAAGTGTGGAATAAAGACGGCGGCTTTCATGAAGCCAGCATGTCAAGGCAAGAGAGAGATGGCATGAGCATGCCAGACAGCTATGGGGCAGTGGTAGGGGAGGGGGATGCTTGGTAGGCTGTGCATGGGCAGGAAGATAAGCTTAAGCTCTGTCTGGGAAGACCCTGAGGCAAGGTGATATTTGAGTACAGGACTGGAGGAGATGAGGTGGTGGGCAGAGAGCTCCCTGAGGGAAAGTGGCCAAGGAAGTCAGATGTGCCAGTGCAAAGGCACCGAGGCCCCCTGGACTGAGCAGATAGGTGAGAGCAAGCCCAGGAGGGCCTGAGGGAAGGGAGTGGGTTAGTTTCAGCACCTGGCAGGCAAGTGTGAGGACTTGGCTTCCATTCTCACAAGTGCTCTGAGATTGCATATATTTTCTCTCACATGAACTTTGAACATGGGTAAACTGAGGCACAGGGACAGTTCACCTCCTAAGAAGGTACTGATTCTGAGATTCTAGACCCTGATGTCTGATCTTCTGTCCAGTGTCCCACAGTGCACTATCTTTGGGGTGCGCTGGAGGGAATCCAGTCAGCGTCTCTGTGCAACTGTGTCCCTGCACCTCCAACAGAATAATCCTGATAGTTTAAATGTAGCAAAGCTTTTCACTTGACTCAACACCCTAATTTTGATGATGTGGAACTCAAGGACACCATTGTATGATTTTCTTGAGTTGGTGTGAAGGCTGGGATTAGTGTCACAAAATAACAAAGGTATTTACCTCCCTGGGGGACACATTCTTCTTTATCCTGCTTTAAGCAGTGTACTAGACAGCCTGCTGGTTAAGGTCCTGGATTAGAATCTTAACTCTGTCAATTACATGTTAGTTTATGTTGGAAATGCTCCTTTACCTCTCTGAGCTTGCCTGTTCTCATTTGAATAAATGGATGATAAATAATAATCTGATTTTTGTAGAATATAATAGTACAATCATTCAGAAGATTTGATGAGATCAAACAGCTTGGGGCCACAGAAACCCCCATCATAGTTGGAGATTAATATCATTTCCTTTCAAAATATTTTTGGATTAAAATTTAATTGTGGTGGTGGTGGTGGTGTTGTGTGTGTGTGTGTGTGTGTGAGAGAGAGACAGAGAGAGAGACAGAGAGGAAGAGAGGAAGGGAGAGAAGGAGAAAAGGAGAGGAGAGAGAGATGCCTGAGGTGTATTTACATAAATATGTGTTATACATACACCACAGTGCAAGTGTTGGAGGCCAGAAAAGGATGTTAGATGTCTTTCCTGCCACCCTCCACTTTATTCCTTTGAGACAGGGTCTCTCATTGAGCTGGGAGGTAATCAGAAGGCCACCAAGCCTTAGTGAGCCATTTCTTGCTGCACCTCATGGAGCTGGATAACACGTGCTCATGTGACCTTGCCTTGCTTTTTTAAAAAAATCCTTTCTTTTTAAATTCTTTGAAACATTTATACATGAATACAGTCAATTTATACCTTTTTCATCCTTTAGTACCCAAAGCCACCCCCTCCTTTCCTACTTCATACTTTCTCCTTTCTAGTCAGTCTCCCTCCTGTTTTCATTTTTTTTTTTGCATGTGTGGCCCACTGGGTTTCATCTGGGATGTCTAGCTCTTCAGGTGAGTGACAGAAATTCAAACTCATGTCCTCAGGCTTGTCTGACAGTGCAAGTGCCCACTGAGCCATCTTACCAACCTCTGGTGTCATTATTCTTAATAGAATCTCATGTGATTGTCAGTTCTATGGATTGGGTATCATCTCCTGAATTTTATACAAAGGTTAGAACAAGCCTATGAAAGCACAGTTGTGCTAGTTAGATACACAGGTGTCAACTTGCTAACTGAAGGCTGAGCTCTGGGTACATTTGTGTAGAATTAGTTAAAACAAGTCCTGGAATAAGCCTGCAGAAAATCATCTGATTCATCTAGGAAGACCTACCCATAGTGCATTCCTGTGCAAATGGATAAGCTGGAGGGAACTGGTTCAGCAGTTTGGCATACTTTGGTATACTTTGGAAGGCTTGAAGTATGGCAAATGAGGATTGTCTCTCTTTTAGCAATTCCTGTGGACATGTGGTGGCCAGTTCCCTCAATTCTTGGCATTGGTACGCATTCTCCTGGCAAGCCAGACAAAGAATTGTAACAGAATTATAAGAAAGAATGAAACTCCATATTCCCTTAGACTCTTTGGTTATGAATTTATCTGCAACATACAGAGAAGCTGTGAGGATAGTCTATATAAGGACTCTCAAGCAAATTGAGGGTCTGCTGCTGAGGCTCCCAAAGGACTTCTGTGTGTCTCCCATGACAATCAAAGCCCCATGGGACAAAGTTCTCTCTAGGGAACACGGGCAGGTTCATCCAAGGGGTATTGGAGAATGCAGTATTCTGAGAAAGATACCTGCTTGCTTAGCTGCCACTCTACAAGGACAGCTGTATTACCATGTCAGGGATGTTACACACACCCATGAGCACTGTTCTGGGAGTCTTCATTCGTGTGAGGTCTGAGGTAGTGATGGTGCTATGGCCTTTGCCTTGTGGTGATAACAACTGTTCCTTAAGCATCTGCTAGGCATCAGGTACCAAGCAAAGTACTCTGGAACCTTTAACTCCACATCTCCCCACAATTCTACCAAGGGGGTATGTTAGCTACTATTTAGCAGCAATAAGATAGTGACCCAAGAAGCCTACTGTCTGTTCTTATGTAGCTAATGAGAGCAATCTGGTCATCTGTGTATTCATTCATTTGTCTGGTTGATAAAATTCCCAGGAAACACCTCGATGGGTCCAGCACTATGCCAGGTGCGAGGCCACCATCCTGCTTGTGGTCCAGAGTCATAGCCAGGAAATCAATGAGTCCGTCCAGCAGGGGCCTGGGGCTTGTAACTGGAGGTCTTAAGGGTGCTTTGAGAAGAGTCCCCTGGCCCCAGATACTTTGGAAGTGTAGCAACCAAATTGAGGCCCTCTTTGGAGAGACCTAAAAATGTGGACAGCCTGGACTTTCTCCGTATCCCATGGGAAGGAGGATGAATCCATAGACAAGACTGAAATCTTGCACCATGGCTTTCTACCATGACCCCCCTGAGGGTTCACTGCTTTGAGCCCTAGTGTTTACCTTGAAACTTGGGAGGAATGCTCCCCTCATGGGGCCAGTGTGGGAGCCAGAGGTAAGGGAGTGTGTGAGAAAGGTCTGGGGATTCAAAAGCATGTAGCAGATGGTGGCTGTGATTGTGTGGTTGGTAGCAGCTGTGATTGTGTGATTGGTGGTAGCTGCAATCATGTGGTGACAGTTCCGCACCCTTTCTGCCATGATGCTGTCCTGCCGGGGTGTCAGCCCTGTCACAGCTTTGCTAGGGGACCTCCTGGGGCTGGGCTGACTCAGCAGCTTTCTTTCAACTTCATGATGTCTTCAAGCCTGAGGTCATCTCTCTAGGATGCCAACCAACTGGGCATGAAGCTTCCAGAGAAGGCATTTGCTCAGGCGAGGAGGATGTACCTTAGAGACTCACGTGTGGGGTACCCTGGACTTTCATCTTACTCAGGGAGATGGGTTTCACAAGTGGAAGGGAGAAGAGAAGTAGGGGGGGGCATCTTAACTCACCCTCTTTCCCTGTCCTCTGACTCTGCCAGGATGGCTGCCATGGCCAGAGAGAAAAGTAACATCAACTCACTGCTACAGTCTGGGTTGCTCTAGCAAAGTACCCCACACTGGGGGCTAGTTAAAAAGCAGATGCCCATTCCTCACAAGATACTGGATCAAAAGTCTGGCTGGCAGATTCTGCTGAACAGCAAGGATTAGATGTGTAGCTGTGTCTCCTGGTGCTCAGATGTAATGGTTGCTCTTAGCTGTTGCTGTGAGAGAGCACCCAAAGTCAAACAACTTAAGGGAGAAAGGGAGATTTATTCAACTTACAGTTCCAGAGGGAAGGTACAGTCTTTCACAGTGGAGACGGCATGGCTGGCTGGTTGAAGCTGGAGACGCCATTCGAGAGACTCTCTTCTTCTGTTTTGTGTTTCCTTTTATCTGGTCCACTCCCGGGAGGTTCCAATGAGATCTATGGAGGTTCCGATGGGATCTAGGGCTGATCTTTGTATCTTCAGGTGGTCCCAGCTGATCTTGCCAGGTGTGGTCTCAGCTGATCTTAGTTAATGCCAGGTGTGTTGAGTTGACATCCAGGATTAACTATCACATTAGATCCCTCAGGTGGTCAAATACCTTGTTTTCTCTGCATCAGAAAGGAAGGCAGCAGGGTACTTTCTACCCATGAAGTAGGTCAACCCCCCCCCCCAGGTCGGTGTCCTGAGAATGCCGAATGGTGTTATAACATCACATGCATTGTGATTTTTGTTAGATTTCACAAATTCTTTGATGCTTTTGTACATGAATATAGTGAATTCATATTTTTTAATCCCTTACTACCCAGTCCTGCCCACTTCATAATTTCTCTTTTCCAACCAGTCTTCCTCCTAATTTTACATCATTTTGTGCGGATTTCATCTGAGATGTCTATACTGGCAAGCACCTGAGTACTGGCTGGGCCATGGGGGAGTTGTCAGTAAGTGGATTGTTTAAGGAAAGTAGCTTCCCTTCTCCTGTCTGGCATTAACCCAACAGTCCCTCTGGGAGATATAATGTCTCCTGAAATTTTCCGTTTCACGGTAAAATGTCCATAGGCCAAGTATTGTGCAAGTCTTGCAGAAGTGGACTTTGGAGGCAGCAGTGTATGTGATTTTTATATCCATCCATTGCAGTCATTCTTTCTGCTACTGTGAGACAACACTCAGACACAACTTGAGGGAGAAGGATGACTTGTTTGGTTTATGGTTCCAGGGGGGACACTTAATCCATCAAGGTGGAAAAGGCATGGCAGGTGACAGGAGCGGGATGTGGCTTAGGTCACACCCATCAACCCAGAAGCCAAGAGAGTAAGAAGCAGAAGATAGCAGAAGAGGGGCAGGGCTGTTTGACCTCAAGGCCTGCCCCCTGTGACATGCCCTCCTCCAGCCAGACTCCATCTTCTAAAGTTCCTGCAACCTTTCCAAACACAAACATCAACTAATGTTGCACGAATCCCCCATCCCCTGCCAGCGGGGGTGGGGATTGGGGAAGGGGGGAAACAGCGGGGGCCTCATGGGCTCTAAGCAAATGGGCGGGGTCACCACCCAGATCCCGGGAGTCAGGTGAGAAGCAGCAGGAAGAGGAGGAGCTGGCTTCAGACTCAGCTTTACTGAGGAAGTGTTTGGACTTTATATAGAGTCGGGGTCCAATCAGATGTTGCCATCCCTCTGCTTGGGGGAGGGGGGAGCAGCCACCAATCATTTAGCTGTTTACTAGGTGTCCAGGTTAGATGGCTGCTTCCCATTGGTTGTTCATCCTTCCTTCCCATTGGTTGTTTATCCTCCGCCTGTATGGTTCCTCTATTGGGACATATCGGGGCATGTCCGTACTTGTTGGGGCTTGTCCATAGCCAGGAGCCCAGGCTAGGGCCTCCCTGAATCCATAGTGCCACAAACTAAGAATGCAAACACATGAGTCTATGTGTGTGGCGGGGTGGGGGAGGGAGGCAGCTCATATTCAAACCATGACCCCATCCCTTCTTGTAGGGTCATGGAAAGAAACACCTTGCGGGGAAGCTCTGGTCTAACCATGATGTGAGAGAAGAAAAGGATCACTGTGTCCCAAGAACGTACTCCACCTCATAAGTATGCACGAAAACTTTAAAACTCAGAACTCAGTGCACCGGCTGCTCCCCACTGTTAGGGCAGCCCACTTCCATTTCTTTTTGGAGTGTTTGCTTAGCTTAGCTTTGTGAAATACATTCTGGCTTTGACTTTTCATTGTGACTTGGTAAAGACCAGTCTCTGTTTAGACGCTGTCCTCTGTAAGGGACAAAGTCACATGAAGAGAGGGACCTGATTCTCCAACCTGATTCTCTCCAGCCCTCTCATAAGGGCTTCATGCCAGTGAGTTCAGCCTGCTCCTCTCCTCCTGGCCCACCTCTAGGTACTGCTATGAGGGTCACGAACATTCAGAGCATGTCACCCACCTTATGCTTCTTCTAAGAAAGTCAGGCTGCCCCCTCTGAGTCTTTGAAATCCTTGGTGGATCACACTATAGGTCAGGAAGAGAGAAAGGGGCAATAATTACAGAGGACACTGCCTCGTAAGCGCACATTGTTCATTGACTTCCACGATTGAGGTGTAATTATATTAGTAAATGTACTGTACTCTGCTGGGTGAAGGTAATGGAATTTTAATTATATGTGACTTGTTCAGGCTTACTAGGGGTCCAGACTCTGCTAGCATGTGTGACCAGTCGGTGGCATTTTTGAAGGACTGGGAGAGAATGGATAATTGACATACCAAGTATCCTACCATGGACCTACTCTATGTTGTAAGGCAATTGCAACAGTCCCAGGAGGTAATTGCAATGTATAGACAGGGAATATAGCAGTGGAAAGAAAGGGGTTCATCTGGGACCTTAAAGTGAGGTGAATTCATGCTGTGGGGCTCTTGGTGGATATCTTCTCTTCTAAGGAGACGCCAATGATCTAAAGAATCAAAGCTCTATCCAGTTTCTGCCTGATGTTCCACTTACTACAGAGGAAAAGGAATTGAATTCCCAGGATGTTGCCCATCTGAGACCAGTGTTGCTGGTGGCCTTGGAATTGCTAGAAATCACTAGGCCTTGGGACAATGAAGATGTTAAGGGGAGGTTTCTAGATAAAGGTGCTACACAAGGCTGTGTCACATTCATGTCTGGCAGACTGTGGATAGGTGCTGATTTTTTTTTAAATTTTGAAAAAAATTAAACTTTTTTTCCTCTTTCCATTTGCATATTTATGTACGTCTTGGGGGTGCATGTATGTGTGTGTGCATGTTTACATGTATACAGGGCATATGTGTGTGTAGGTCTAAGGTTGCTATCTGGAATCATCTTCAGTCGCTCTTCCACCTTATTCTTTCGAGGCTGGGTCTCTAATTAAACCCAAAGCTCACCAGTCTGCCTAGCCAGCTTGCCTTAGGGATTCTCATTTTCCACCTTCCAGTGCTGGAATTGCAGCTGTGTATTTGCACCCACCTGGCAGTGCATATTGGATCTGGGGATCTGAACTCTGGTTCTTTTGCTTGTGCAGTGAGCACTTTAACCAGTAAGCCCTCTTCTCAGCCCTGGATTATTGACTTTGTCGGTGCCTGTGACAATGCCTGGTATGCAGTAAGTGTTTGATAGTGTCACATCAAATTGAAATCTTTTGTCAGCTTCAGAAACAGGCACCCTGAGGGTTGCACTGAAAGATAAGCTGAATTAAGAAGAATGATTAATTCTGTCATTACTACTGATGACTCTGGTGATGGTAGTGATGATGATGATGTCAAGTCAATCTCTATGGAGTCTTTTCTGCAAGCAGCCTGATAACTGTGTGTGTGTGTGTGTGTGTGTGTGTGTGTGTGTGTGTGTGTGTGTGTTATGTACAAAAATGGGTATGTATGTGAGGAGGGTAGGTGGGTATGTATAGAATAGGGCACTATGTATACCTGTGGAGGGCCAAGGGTGACTTTGGGAATCATCCTGAATTTCTCTACCTCCTTATTGCTTTGTTTTGTGATTTCCCAGATTCATGCAGCCCATTGTGATTTCCGCCCCAAATTTTTACATGGGACCTGGGATGTGAATTCAGGTCCTTTTGCTTGTGAGGCAGAGGCTTAAACCCTGAGCCATAGCTCTAGTTTTTCTGTTAGTTTATTTGCATACATTTTTTCCTGTGTAGACTTTATGAAAACATTTGAGGCAAGTACCATTATCATCCTTGTTTCACAGGAAAGGAAACTAAGGCTCAGAGATGCTAGGCTGTGTGTTGGAATGCAGAAACAGAAAGAGACAGAATGAAGTACTGAATTCAGATCTGGACCACACTAAACTTCGCACCATTTCCTTATTTTGAGTGGGCTACTCAGAGGAGAGACCATAGCAGACAGATTGTCAGACAGATTGTCATTGATCTTCAGTGGCAGGCACTGGGGACCAGGGCTGGAAGATACTTGACCTGGGACAGAGAGGCCAGGGCCTGGGTCTGGCTCTGCTCTGTGCCACAGTAACCCTGGGGTTAGTTCTCTGGCACTTTCTTAGGTCCCATTAGTTCTGAATGTGCCTGTTACATGACTTGTCCTGGCAAAAGTCCTCATATCAACAAGTAATCAGAAAAGGTCGTATCCAGGAGATGGGACTTCAGCCGAGTAGGAAGGAGCTTGATGAAGAATGCATTAGACTTGGCCAAACTGATCTAGGCGGGTGTATTAGGTAGGGTTCTTTAGAGGAACAGAGCTGACAGAACAAAATATATTACAAAGGAGATTTATTAGATCGACTTATGTGATGCAGGCTGATTTCAGTACTGATTGACCACATGCTGGAGAGGCTGAGAAGTATTTGCTTAGTCCATGAAACTGATGCTTCATCAGTCCCCATTTGCTGATGGAGGCTTAGCGAATTCCTGGAGAGCCACTAGTCTTTGGTCCACGATGCTTCTGGCAGCAAGAAGCGAAGGCAGGCAAGCAGTCAGCAGTATCCTCTCCCAGAAGCTATTCACATCTAGCTGCTGCTGACGGGTGCCACCCACTCTGGGGAAGAGTCTCTTCTGCCTGGTGGATCATTTCAAGGAGTTCTCTTGCAGACCGTGCTCATTCCATCTTCCCATTGCTGAATGAATACTGGGCTCAAGCAACTTTAGGGAACAAGGCTTTATTTCAAGCTTGTGATTCTCAGTTGCATGTGCATCAACATGACAGGAGAGCTCATACCAACATCAGGAAATGAGGAATTGGCCACACCATATCAGTACGAAGAGCCGAGAGAGAGATACACTTTCTACCGGCTAGTCTGCCTATATGCCAATCTCCAACCATGTCATGCTCTCTTTTTTCTTTTTTTTATTTATTTCTTCCACTCATACAAAGTTGATAAGTACCCCATTCCCCTCCCTCTCTCCACCCCTCCCTGGATCCCCTTGCTCCCTTCCCCCTTTTCCCTTTCTTTTCTCCCCTCCCTCCCTTTCTCCCAGTGCTCCCTCCTCCACTCCATTCCTGGAGCATCCTTTAATGTGCATGTCAATCTTCCCTCTGGGTCCTCCTCTCTTATGAGGTGTAAGGACTCAGTAGCATTGCCTAGAGTTCTTTTTTGTGTTCCCCTTTAGTATAGGAACACTATTGTGGCTGTTAATCCCTTGCCTCTAAGGATCGTAGTGCCTATGATCCATGCTAGACTTCGGGGGTTCAATGATATGTTGGTCATTGTGCAGGTCATGCAAAGTCCTATTACCATTACTTCAGCCCTAACTTGTATGGAGTATCTTGCATATCATTGCTTCTCCCCATCTTTAGGCTCTTACAATTTTACCGCCCCTTCTTCTGCAAATTTCCCTGAGCTTTAGGATGGGGAGAGATTAGGCTGGCCCGGTTCCAGGTGGTTGATATAGAGTCTCTGATTTTCTGAATTATGGTTTGTTGATTTTTTTTTCAGTTTTGCTGCTCCTGTACCACCCTTGGCTCCATCCTGATGGGTATTGGATATCACCCCCTGGGATGGAGGACCAGGAACGAGTCCTGTCCTGGGCAAGTGGGCAGGCCGGACAAAAGGCCCATGTCACTCTCTATTGTACCCCTAGCCTATTGAATGGTCCCACCCACCATGGACCGAGTATTCCCTGCATCAATGAGATAATCTACCATATGCCTGCTCAAAGCTTGCCTTAAGTGCTGATTCTTCATAGATGTGACCAAAGGCTTAGCTTCCATTGTCAAGTTGGCATTGACAACTAACTGCCACCTACTCCACCCAGAGATTGTCTCACAATCAGTTCCAGATCCCATCAAGATTACCCATCACAGTTGTCTTCCCAGGAGAGGAGATCCAGAGGGGGACTTTGAAAAAGGAGCAAAGCCAAGCAGGACAGAGTGCATCCTAACAGAGGAATGAATGACTGATAGGCTTAAGGGAAGCAGAGTAGCAGGAACCTGGAAAAACCTACTGGGAACAGAATCTCACAGCTCCCCGTTCAAGTCGTGCTGCCTCGCTCCTGAACCTGGAATCCTTCTAGGGGTCAAAGACCTCCCTGTCACTTCTGGATTTCCAGGACCCAGTGAACTGACAGGAAACAGCACATAAAGATGTATCTTGTTTTATATTTATTCACTTTTTTAGAGAGAGGAGCAAAAGAGAGAGAGTGAGAGAGAGTATGCTATGTTGCACATACAGAGGTCAAAGGAAAACTTTCTCTTTAAAAAATTTTTGTGGTGTGTGCACATATGTGTGTGTCACTATATTTCTCAGGACACTGTGTGAGCCTGTAAAGACATAAAGGTGATTTCAGAAATTATCCTGGATTGCTTTAACCTCCTCTGCTTTGCTCTGGTGTTACCCAGTCTCTGCCTTCCAGGGCCAGACATGTTGGATGCCACCATTTCTCCCCAGCATTTTTTAGTTTTTAAATTTTTACTTGCATTTCCTTTTGCATGAGCATGTGTGTCTGTGTGTATCAGAGGCACTGTGTGTGCCTGTGGAGGCCCAAGGGTGACTTTCCAGTAATCACTCTGGATTGCTTCTACCTCCTATCTGCTTTGCTTAGGCTCTGCCTCCCAGGGCCAGAAATACAGGCCACAGCTATTTCTGCCTGGTGTTTTTACATGGGATCTGGGATGCGAACTCAGGTCCTTCTGCTTGGGAGGCAGAGGTCTAATCCCTGAGCCATCTCTCCAGTCCAATAGAACAACTTTTGAAAGCTGATTCTTTCACTTTGTGGACTCCAGGGACGGAACTCAGGTCACTAGGTTTGCATGTAGGCTCTATGGGGTTACCATAGAGTCATCCTGCTGGCTCCCAAACACTTACTATTTAATAGAGGAGGAATTTCTCTGCCTTTCACCCACACCTCTCTGCATGCCTCAGCTGCCTTCATTTGAAAGAAAATGCGGGAAAAGGATGGTCTGCTAAGCTTTCAAGCACCTGCCCTGGGATACTGCAAGGGTGAATTTGGAAGTACATGGACTGCCAGTGTGGTTACAGGAGCACGTCTCTGGGTGCCAGCCATGGGGGAGACATTCTGAGGAATTTGAGATGGGGATCAGAGTATGAGAACATGCATACACACACTCACACACACACAGATACATGGCTGTGTATATATATTTCTTCTATCTTAATTGTTGCTGAGCTCATCTTTAGTGTGTTAATTAATGTGTGAATTTAGTGCATGCACCATGAGGCACTTTCTCAAAGGGAATAATTAAGTTAGGAAAAAAAAAAACCTATCTACTACAGCTTTAGAGAATAGGAAACCAGGTCTCAGCAAGGGTGGGCTTGTGGCTCAAAGTCATTCAGTAAAGTACCGATCAGTCTGGAAGCTAAAAGGTCTTTAGGGTGCCAGGCAAGACCATGGTATCCCAGCTGCCCTTGAGCAAACTCAGCCTGTGGGTGAAAAGTCTGCGACTGATATCGAAGGACATCTTCAGTGCGTGGAATAGAGCTGTGTGCACAACCCCACAGAGCGGTCGCTTTGACCTTGCTTCCTAGATGAAGACAAGACAGAGGGCTCAGTCACCTTTCTAGACTCTAGCAAATGAGAAAGGAAAGAGGAGGAGTAGAGCCCATGCTGCATGTTGTGGTTCTATTTCCTTTATTGCTGCAAGACACAGCTTAGGGGAGAAATGGGTATTTATTTGGCCTATGGTTCCAGAAGGGATATAGTTCAATGTGGCAGGAATCATATAGTAGAAGCCATGGCTGGAGGCCAAAGCAGGAGGCCAGCTCGGGGCACTGTAAGAGCAAGAGCAAACTTAAGAGGAGTCAGGACCAGACCTTCAAATCTCAAGGCCCACCCCCCTGTTCTACCTCGCAAAGGTGCCACAAGCTTTCCAAAGACTAATCCAACTAAGAAGTGAATACAAGAGTTTATGTGGGATAACTCACATTCAAACCACAGACCAGGATATTCTCTAAGCCTGGATTTGTATTACCTGACTATATTTTTTAATTTGGGGGTTCATGTAAGCTCTTGGGCAATCGCCCTGGTGTTAGTACAGCACTCCTTTGATCTAGGAAAGAAGAAGAGGTTTTGAAGCTGTCTGTGGGTTTAACTCTAGCAGCAATGTGCAGACTCCTGTGTGTCTCTCTCCCTGCCCGCCTGCCATTCTACCCCCACTTTGTTATTCTACAAACCAGCAGCACTACCTGAACATTTCCTAAGTTTTTTATTCTTTTACAGTGTCATTCATGAATACAGTGAATTTGTGATGTTTTCACACCTTAACCCCCAATCCCATCCCCCTACCTCTTCCCATTGCATCCCTCCTTCTTCCTTGCCAGTCTCCCTCCTCTTCTCATGTCTTTTCACATGAGAAGCCCACTGAGTTTCATCTTGGTTGTCTCTGATGTCATGTGCCTCAACACTCACTAGAGTAGGGATCCTACATCAGTGGATGTACGGTGGAGGAAAGCATCTTCTCTCTCCTACCCATTAGCATTAACCCTTCACAGTCTCTCAGGGAAGTGTGTTGGGCCTCTTCAGACCTTTTCCCTTCCATAGTGAAATGTTTTTTTTTAAATTTTTTTAAAATTTCCACTCATACAAACTTAACAGGTACACCGGTCCCCTCCTTCCCTCCAACCTCCCACCGCCTTGTGCCCCCATCACCTCTCCCCTCCCTCTCTGTCCCCCAGTGGCTCCCCCTCCCATCCCCAGAGCATCCTTTAATGTGCATGCCAAACTCTTCTCTGGGTCCTCCTCTCCGATGAGGTGCAAGGACCCAGTGGCATTTCCCAGAACTCTTCCCTGTGTTCCCCTTAAGCATAGGAACACTATTGTGGCTGTCAATCACTTGCCTCCAAGGATCCTAATGCCTTTAACAAATGCTAGACTTTGTGGGGTTAATAGTGTGTTGGACATTACGCAGGGCATGCAAAGTCCAATTGTGATTGCTTTGGTCCTAACTTGTGTGGAGTATCTTGCAAATCATTGCTCCTCCCATCCTTGTGCTCTTACAATCTTACCGCCCCCTCTTCTGCAAATTTCCCTGAGCTTCAGGATGGGGAGAGATTAGGCTGGCCTAGTTCCAGGTGGTTGATTTAGAGTCTCTGAAGTTCTGGATTATGGTTTCTTGATTTTTTTTTCACTTTTGCTGCTCCTGCAATGCCCTTCACTCCATCCTGATGGGTATTGGATGTCACCCCCTGGCCAGAGATAAAAAGCTGTTAAACTAGAGTCTTGTTATAAGAGTATATTCAAAGGTAGATGTAATAAAAGTAGGAAACCACAGTGAGGGAGGGGTCAATCACCCATTTGCAAAATGGTTACTTTTTATCTGCCAGACTATATGCCCTCCCCTTCTGGTGAGATCATACCTCATCAGTTGTAAATGATTAGGAAGGAAAGTCTGTGAACTTAACCAGATGTGTCATTACTGACTTGCAGTCCTTGATGGTGGCCTATTTTCTCTGCTGTAACATGGTCCCCTCTCTCCTTGTTTCTGGTGTGGCCCTCCTAACCCATCCCTCCTTTTCATAATGTTTGCAATTACTGTAGGTATTACAGAGATTTATCCATGAGTATCTCTAAGTGGGTTTGGTACTAAGAGCCACCTATTAGGGAGTACATACGGCACTTAATTTTCTGGGTCTGGGATACTTCACTCAATATAATTGTTTCTAATTCCATCCATTTCCAGGCAAATTCCATTAATTCATCATTTTTGATGGTTGAGTAGTACTCCATTGTATAGATATACCACAGTTTCCTTATCCACTCATCAACTGTTGGACATTTGAGCTGATTCCATGACTTTGCTATTGTAAACAGTGCTGCTATGGGGGCTGGAGAGGTGGCTCAGGGGTTAGGCCTCTGCCTTGCAGGCATAAGGTCCTGAGTTCAGATCCCAGATCCCACGTATAGACGCCAGGCAGAAGCGGGGGTGGCCTGTGCTACTGGTCCTGGTAGGGCAAAGCCTGTGAATCCCGGGGCAGAAGGAGGTGGAGGCGTCCATGGTGGTTCCCGATTTGTCCGTGGTTCTACACACACATACACACATGCGCATGCACATACATACACGCACACGCACAATTGAATAAATAATAATAGAAAAATTAAAATAAAAAACAAAAAACAGTGCTGCTATGAACATGGTCGTGCTTGTGCTATCGAGGTGAACCTCTGCTGTATGGGGGGTTATTCCCAAAAGTGGAATCGCAGGGTCATATGGCATTTCAATTTTTAATTCTTTAAGAATCTTCAGACAGCTCGCCAGAGTGGCTGTATGAGCCTGCATTCCCACCAGCAATGTAGGAGAGTTCCCCTCTCTCCACATTCTCTACAGCATTTGGTATTGTTTGTATTGTGGATTTTTGCCATCCTGACTGGGGTGAGATGATATCTCAGGGAAGTTTTGATTTGCATTTCCCTGATGGTTAAGGATGTGGAGCATTTTTTAAGATATTTGTGGGACATTTTAATTTCATCCCTGGTAAAGTTTCTTTTAAGATCCAGGGCCCATTTTTTAATTGGGCCATTTGTTTCCTTGGTGTTTAGTTTTCTAAGTTCTTTGTGCACTCCGGATAATAGAGCTCTATCAGATATGTGGTTAGTGAAGATTTTCTCTCGTTCTGTGGGTTACCTTTGTGCTCATGTTACAATCTCTTATCTGAACAGAAGCTCTTTAATTTCACAAGATCCCATCTGTTGAGAGTTGGTTGCAGTGACTGTGCTATTGGATGTCCGTTTAGGAACTGTTGGCCTAGCCCAATCAGCTCGAGGGAGTTCCCTACCCTTTCAACTATGGTTTTTATAGTCTCTGGCCTGATATCAAGGTCCTTGATCCATTTGGAATTAAGTCTTGTACATGGTGACAAGTACGGGTCCAGTTTTAATCTTCTGCATGTGGAGATCCAGTTTTGCCAGCACCATTTATTGAATATACTGTTCTTTTTCCATTGGATTTTTTGGGCCCCTTTGTTAAAGATCAAATGGATGTAGTTGTGTGGGCTTATATCTGGGTGTTCAACCCTTATCCATTGATCTGTGTGTCTATTTTGGAGCCAGTACCAGGCTGTTTTTACAACTATGGATTTGTAGTATAGACTAAGGTTTGGTATGGTGATACCTCCAGCAGTGTTTTTGTTACTCAGGATTGTCTTTGCTATCCTGGTTCTTTTGTGCCTCCATGTGAATTTTGAGGTTGTTTGGTCAACCTTTTTAAAGAATTGCTTTGGGATTTTAATTGGCATAACATTGAATTTGTATATTGCCTTTGATAGGATGGTCATTTTTACGATGTTGATTCTGCCAATCCAGGAACATGGGAGGTCTTTCCACCTTCTGGTGTCTTCTGCAATTTCTTTCTTTAGGGTTTTAAAGTTTTCATTGTAAAGATCTCTTACTTCCTTTGTTAGGTTTATACCAAGGTATGTCATTTTTTTAAGGGCTATAGTAAATGGGGTTGTTTCTCTCAGGCTTTCTCCCTTCTTTCATGCTGGGTGTATAGAAAGGCCACTGATTTTTGTACAATTTATTTTGTATCCTGCCACCCTGCTGAGCTTCTGTATTAGTTCCAGGAGCTTCCAGGTGGATTTTTTGGGATCACTCAGGTATAAGATCATGTCATCTGCAAATAGGGATAGCTTGACTTCTTCCTTGCCAATTTGAATCCCTCTTATGTCCTTTTCTTGTCTTATGGCTTCGGCTAAGACTTCAAGTACAATATTGAATAGAAGTGGTGAAAGTGGACAGCCTTATCTAGTTCCTGATCGAAGCAGGAGTTCTTCAAGTTTTTCCCCATTGAGCATAATCCTTGCTGTGGGCTTGTTGTATACAGCTTTTATTATATTAATAAATGTTCCTTCCATTCCAACTGTCTCTAGGGTTTTGATCATAAAAGGCTGTTGGATCTTGTCAAAAGCTTTTTCTGCATCTATCGAGAGTATCATGTGGTCTTGGACTTTGGACTGGTTCACATGATGAATTACATTTATTGATTTGCGTATGTTGAACCAACCTTGTGTGCCAGGGATGAAGGCTACTTGGTCCCCGTGAATGATCTTTTTAATATGTTTTTGAATCCGATTTGCTAAAACTTTGTTGAGAATCTTTGCATCTGTGTTCATCAGAGAGATTGGCCTATAGTTTTCTTTTTTAAGTGAGTCTTTATTAAGTTTTGGGATTAAAACGATATTAGCTTCATAGAAGGAATTTAGTAGTGTTCCTTCCTTTGCTATTTAATGGAACAGTTTAAGGAGTATTGGTGTTATTGACTCCTTAAATATCTGGTAGAACTCTGTGCTGAATCCATCTGGTCCAGGACATTTTTTGGTGGGAAGATTCAAGATTACTTCCTCAAATTCCTTATATGTTATAGGACTATTTAAATAATTCACAACTTCCTGATTCGATTTAGGTAAGTTGTGTTTACTTAGGAATTCATCCATCTCTTTTGTGTTGTCAAACTTCACAGAGTATAAGTTTTTGAAATATGATGTTATAATTTCTGGATTTCTTGGGTATCAGTAGTGATAATTCCATGTTCATTTTTAATTTTGTTAATTTGTGTTTTCTCTCTCTTGCTTTTGGTTAATTTAGCTAGGGGGTGTATCAATCTTATTGATTTTTTCAAAGAACCAGCTTTTTGACTGGTTGTTTTTTTCTATCATTTTCTTAATCTCGATTTCAGATATTTCTCCCCTTATTTTGCTAATCTCCTCTCTTCTACTGCTTTTGGGATCAGATTGCTCTAGTTTCTCTAAAGCTTTACGCTGCATTGTTGAGTTGTTTATTTCTGATGTTTGCATTTTTTTGATGTAGGCTGTGAACTTACCTCTTAGGACAGCTTTCATTGTGTCCCAGAGATTTTGGTAAGTTGTATTTTCATTATCATTCACTTTCAGGAAATCTTGAATTTCCTTTTTAATTTCTTCCTGAATCCAGTTCTCATTCAGCATCATATTGTTAAGTTTCCAGGAGTTAGTGTATTTTCTCTTGTTTGTTGTGTTGTGGATGTCCAGCTTTAGGCTGTGGTGGTCTGATAGGGCACAGGTTAGAATTTCAACTTTTTTGTATATGTGTAGATTCGTTTTGTGGCCCAATATGTGATCTATTTTGGAGAAAGTTCCGTGTGCTGCTGAGAAAAATGTGTATTCTTTGGTGCGTGGGTGAAAAGTTCGATAGAGATCTGTGGGGTCCATTTCTTTCAGGGTTTGATTAAGTTCCAAAGTGTCTCTGTTAAGTTTTTGACCTGTTGATCTATCCCATGTTGAGAGGGCGGTGTTGAAGTTCCCAAGAATTATCGTTTGGGGGTTGATTTCTTGCTTTAGCTGCTTTAGGGTTTTTTTAATGAATGTAGAGGGGCCCGTATTGGGTGCATATATGTTCAGTATTGTGAAGTCTTCCTGGTGAATTGTACCTGTGACTAAAATGTAGTATCTATCTGTGTCTCTTATGATTTTTTTGGGTTTGAAGTCTACTTTGTCCGAAAGTATAATGGCTATCCCTGCCTCTTTCCTGGTTCTGTTAGTTTGCAAAATTTTGGACCAGCCTTTCATTTTTAGGATGTGCCTATCTTTTGTGGTGAGATGAGTTTCCTGTAGGCTGCAGATTGATGGGTTGTTGTTTTTAATCCAAGTTTGTAATCTGTGTCTCTTAATCGGTGAGTTAAGCCCATTGACATTTAATGTTATAATGGAGAAATTCTTTTTAATTCTGGACATTTTTTATGTTTAGTGGATTTTGTAAGTGAATTGTTTGACATTTATGTTTTGGTGGTATTATACTTCCCTTCTGTCCTCCTGGATACAGTTGTTTTTTTTTTCTTCAAGTTTGAGTATCATTTCTAGCATTTTTTGAAGGCCTGGTTTGGTAGACATGTATCCCTTCCAGTTGTCTTTGTGCTGGAAAACTTTTCTTTCTCCCTCCATCATGACAGATAATTTTGCCGGGTATATCAGTCTGGGTTGGCATTTTTGCTCATTTAATACTTGAAGTACATCTCTCCAATCTCTTGCTTTTACTGTTTCAATTGAGAAGTCATTTGTTATTTTAATATGTTTACCTTTAGAAGTGACTTACTTTTTTCTCTTGAAGCTCTCAGCACTTTGTCTTGAATGTGGAGTGTTTTGACTATTATTTGACTTGGCGATTTTCTATTTTGGTCATATCTGTTTCGAGTGAGAAATGTTTCTTGTATTTGGATGGGCCTCTCATTCTTTAGTTGAGGGATATCTTCATTTATGATAATTTGAAAAATTTCCTCAGGTGTTGTATTTTGGGATTCTTGCTCTGGTATTCCATGAATGCGCATGTTAGGCTTCTTCAGGGTGTCCATATCTCTTGAATGTCCCTCTCAAGTATCTTTTTGCCTTTAACAGTCTCTTCCATTGAGCTGGTTAATTCTCCCACTTTGTCTTCAAGATCTGAAATTTTATTTTCTGCTTCATTAGTTCTGCTGATAAGACTCTCTGTTGAGCTTTGGGTTGAAGATAACTTGTCTTTCAGTTCAATTTTAAACTCTGCCTGAGACTGTTTTAACTGCTCTATGTCTATTTTTGTTTCTTGAACTGTTTTTCTCAATTCCTCCAAGTGCCTGTTGTGTTACTGTTCAAAGTGGTTGATGCGGTTGTTTGACTCTTCTTGGATTTTCTCTTTCATAGTATTAATGGTCATGGTAATGATCATACTTTGAAAGTCATTATCTTGGGTCTGGCTTTCTTGTCTATTTTCTGTGAATTTGTTCTGTTTGGAATCCATCATTATGGGGTTAATTCTTTCGGTGGGAGATTGGTCTTCTTGGGTTTTGTTTCTCATGGATCTGCACTTTGACTTGGGCATTGTTGTTTTGTCTTCTAGGGCTTTTCAGTTTCTGTGTGTTTTTGACTGATTTAGTTGGTATTACTACACTTGGGCAGTTATTACTAGTGCTTGCCTTGGATGGATACGTTTGTCTTTTGTTATTGTTATTTCCTAGATGAGGCTATTAGGCTGTTAGTACATCAGTTAAGTCAGGTTAAGTAGACAGGGGGTGAATATTAGTATGGTAGTGCACTTTTACAATGTAGTATCTTGGTGATATGTGAGGGTGAGTGATATGATCCCTGGAGTTGTATATGTTTTTGGGGTGGCTGTATGGAAAAGTTGATCTACAGCGATTAATACTAGATAGGAACAGTAAGGTGGAAAAAAGGAGGTTTTCTTATCTTTGGGCTGGATGTGAATAATCTCTCCCATGTGATAGGATGATTGTAGAGGGCTTCAGATGTATGGCCTTTGCCCTTAGAGTTTTGCTTGGATTTCCTTTGGACTCTATTGAATTCTGAGTAGCAGTGTGTCTTCCGTGGACCACGTGTGTGGGTCCCTGGTGGGCCAGAGAGGCAGAGGGCCTGATGTTGATGGCAGAATTCTTCACCTGGGACTTGGGACTTGGCTTAGTGGTCCACCCAAGCTTCAGGGATGGAGGAATGTGAGCAAGTCCTGTCTGGTCGGGGGGACAGGTGGGCGGGAGGATGAAAGGTGCTGGGGCCTGGGGTGTGGCTCAGGCAAGACTGGTGGCAGCCTGGGTGCCGCTGGGACATGGGGCGACCTGGGGGGCTGGGCGAACTCACCTGGGATGGAGACTGGGAGCAGCGGTGGGGCGGAGAGGCAGGCGGGAGGAACCAAATTCCATAGTGAAATGTTCGCAGCCAAACCTTGCACAGAACTCGTACTGTTGATGTACAAGTGAGTTCATGGGTGTAACAGCCCTGCTGTGTCCAGAAGATACTGTTTTAGCTGCATCCATGGCCCGACACTCTTGCCCCTCTTTAGGTTCTTACATTCTTTTTTTTTTTTAATAAGGAAGAGAAACAAAGTTTATTTTGCCTCATCATTTCAGTCTGTAGTTGGTTGATCCCATTGTCTATGGGATTATGGCGAGGCAGGACACCACAGTGGAAGAGGAAAGCTGATAAGCTTCTGGCAACTGAGAGAGACAAGAGAGGGATTGCCCAGGGTCCCATATCCTCTTTAAAGCCATGTCCACAATGGCTTGACTTCTTTCTACGACGCCCCTCCTCCTGAAGTTTCCACTACTTCCCATATCATGCTGAGGGCTAGCAACCAAGTCTTTAATGCATGGGCTTTGGAGGAAGCTTGTTCAAGATATAGCTCTAATAACATTAGTTACACTTTTAAAGTTGCAGCATAAGCTTCCCAAATCCCAGTCCAGTGTTTTTTTTCCCCCAAGCAGGCCAGTTCTCCTCATGTAGAGAAACCACTTTTTATCTTCTAAGCTGCTTCTTTACCAGCCAGTACCTGGGCAGAAGATGTTGAGTTTTGGTTAGACACTGTCAGGTTAGATGGTTCCAGAATCATGAGAATCATGCAATTGGCATATCTGCTATGCATTTGCCTATAAAAATGTTCCCATTACAGTGCCAGAAGCTTTATTTACAAACAGACTTTTATAGAAATTCCAAAGGAAAAGGAAGAGAAAGCTAAGCCAAAGACCCAGAATACCCAACTCTCAGTGGCGAGCGCTTTGCCCTTTGCAGCTAGAGACACTGCAAAGGGGGAGCTTAAGGAAGGGGAGCTGATACTTCTCTAGCCTGCTTGCTGGACTGCTCACCACCTGGGAGGCCACCTGCCCTAGCAATCCTGTTACCTGAGCACCTGCCTTCCCTAGAGGCCAGCCCTTGGGAAACCCACACAGAGAAGGGACTCAGAATCCTGTGACAGAAGCAGACATCTTAAAAACTCTTGCAGCTCAAGCAGTGACCATCAGCCTCTTACACTCTTACCGTCCCATCTTCCGCTATGTTCACTGAGCTTTGGAGTGGGATTGAAAGTGGTTTAGAAGTTGTGTTTAGGGCTGAGTGTCTGTAGTCACTTATTTTCTATACTTTGGTCAGTTGTGGTTTTTCTGTAATAAACACCTTCCATTGCAAAAGGAAGCTTCTAACTTGAGTGCGCCTCTAATCTGTGGATATAATGAAAAAAATGTTTAAAATTGCCTGGACATTCTATGCATGACATACAGGAGTTCCAGGGCCAAGTCTGTCCTTTACCCCACTTTACAAATGAGATTCATGGCAGCTCACTTCTTTAAAAGTCTGTTCCATCAAGGGTAAGGGTGAGCTGAGACTAGAAAGCTCTGGTTAGCACAGGTTGATGTTTCAGTTCCACTACTCTGGCTGGCTATCCATTTCTGGTTGACTCTTGGCTCCCCCAAAAGCCCCCAGGCAGAAACAAGTGGTGAACAATGGAGGGATATATTTAAAAAGAAGTGTCAGATCCCTGGGGGGGGAGGTTCTATGGATGGCAGAATGTGCTTATGTCAGTGCCTGAGGGTGAAATGCGGGGGGCACCATTCTGAGGGGATGGCATCTAAGCTGTGGTCTGGGAGACAGGAAGGAGTCAGCCTCATCAAGAGCTGAAGAAATGAACCAGACAGGGGGAGTGGTCAATGATCCAGGCAGAAGCAGAGACCAGAGAGCATCTTGGGTACCATTTTCTCACATTGCTTCATTTTCTTGTTCATCTCTGTCTGTGCTGTCAGAGACACTGGAGACACTGTTTCTTCACCCCTACCTCTTCACCGACCATGAAGTCCCACGATGCAGGGGACAGGATTTATTTGGTTTACTGATGTAACCACGTTGTCCAAAGACAGTGGCTGGCTCATAGATATTTTCTGAACATGTGACTGTGTGCATGGATGAATGGATGCTCGGTAAATGCTAGGGCCGAGGTGGCCTCCGTTTTGTAAACTGAAGTCCAATCACCTGTGGAGTCAGTAGAAAGGTTAGAACAAAGAGCCCGGGAGCTTGGCACATGCATTTTCACCTGCTATGAGGCACGCTGCTGTAAATGCAGTCTCACGTGTTTCATTCATTCATTCAGATACAAGATACCTACCCCTAGACTCTGGACCTTGTGTGAACATCCAGGTAGGTAACTGGCACAAGGTCATGACCATTGGTCCAGTGGGGAGACTGCCTTAGACAATCATGTGGTCAAATTCAACCCATCTCAAATTCTGTGACAATATTTTTCCCCATCGGAGGTTTCTAATCGTCCTTATGGGCATCTGCAATGGGGCTCCACTTCCCAGCACTCTACGGGCTTGGTATCTATCCAGGAGGAAGTGGAGCAGCTGTCTAGGTGTCTGTCCAGAAAAGAGAAAGTCTGGACTTAGACTGTTCCCACTGTGTGTGTGTGTTCCCACTGTGTGTGTTTGTTACAGGTATGAATCAAAATCCAAAAGACACCCGCTGGTTCTCATGTTTTAGGATGCTTGGATAATTGTGGAAAGAGTTAATTCAGAGAGCCATAGAACTGGGAAAGGACAGAAGCTCAGGGCCCTGGACTATTCACATCTTTGTCTCTCTAGTCCCAGGACCAGGACACAAGGTCAGGCAGAGAGGAGAACCTACCTCAATGCATGGTCCATCTCAGGAAGCTGCTAGACCAGAGCTGATTCCAACTGTCTTTTTGCATTGTCCAGGGTTAGACTATTTGTGGTGGAGGGGGGTCACCTGACCCTTGTTGCACCTTGTGAGGCTCCCGAGGCCAGGGAGCCTGCGGCTGGGCATCTGGCACATACTCATGTGCATGGCTGCAATTTGGGAGTGCCGAAGCCATTTAATTAAATGGGACGGAATTGGATCTGCCAAGCTGTTATTGTGGATATTGTTTCCAGCCCACAGCCTGGCTCTGAGGGAATCCACGGGAGGTCTAAGAGCAGCAAATTCCTGACTTTATTGGGGTGGGGTGGAGATTGCTCCCCCACCACCCCCAGCTCAGATGGCATAAGAAGTGGCTGCGATTTGGAGGCTCAGATCTGAAATAAGAGGTGCAAAACCTCTCCAATGCGTGTCCCCATGGGTGGGTCGGGAGCTGCTGCCAGCCGTGTAGCTCTCCCCAGGAGGCAGCCAGAGCTGTGTAAGCTAATTTCACCGAGGGGAACTTTGCCAAGCTGGAGCGAGCTTTCATTTGCCGAGGTTTGCATCAGTAATTAATCCAACCTAGTTTTACACAAGACCCGACATAAAATTATTAGCTCTGAAAGCTTAACTTGACCTGCTCCCTGAAGAGACCCATCATGAGTCCCAGAGCAGAGGGCTGGGTGGGGCCAGATGGCGCCTCAAAAAGTCATTTCCGTTGTCCTTGGTCTAAACACCTCTCCATGGCTCCATCCGGGCCTTCTGCAGCTGGCAGTGATACCTTTGTGAAGTTCAGGGTCATTGCTCTGCCCAGATCCCTCTGTGGCTTTCCAGAGAATCACTTCCTCCTGGGATTTCTACTCTCTCACAAACCCCTGCGTCTCCTGTTGTAGACTGGTCACCTCATCCCCTTTGTTGCTTATTGGCTCTTGCTCTGTTCCTACATTTCTGCCATTGAACTATACCTCCTTCAAGTCTGAAATCACAAATATCACCGCCTCTGGAACTTTTTTCGCCCCTGATTTCTCCAGGGAGAAGCAACCTGTATACCTTCTAGAAGCTTCTATCTTTAGAGGCGGGACAGTGTATCCTGGGATGTCATTTACACCATTGTCTCCATCACCAGAGAATATGTGCTTGTAAAGGTTGGGAGAAGTGATTCCCCATGGGATATCTGCTCAATGTTGACCAGGGAGGGGACAGATGAACCTGGGGTGACTCTAACAAAGGGAGGGAAAGGGACTTTCTTCCACGCTGCTCGGTCTCCCACCCCAAATGGATCCTCAGTTATGCCTGTAGCTTCTCAGCTAGGGGGGCAGAGATCTTGTCTTTTCCATTATGCCCCTTTCTCTGTCTCTTTCTCTCTCCATCGTTCTTGTCCCTTATCCTTGGAAACATCTGATTCTAGCCTGGGTCACGGATCCAGTCACCACGGCAGCCACCCACGTGACCTCTTTGTGCGCAGCCTCTGTCCAGCAGACCCAGCTCAACCTTCTTTCTGCCTGTTCCCACAAAGTGCTTGCTTTCTTGCTCTCAAACCTTCCCCGTGCCAGGCCCAAGGTCCAAGCCTTTTCTTTTCTCACTGGCCCCAGCTTCCCATCCCTGATCCAAGGTGGTTTGTTTCGCCTATTGTTCCCCCCACCCCACTAACACCTCAGATTCTTCTAGCCCAAAGCCCTCTCTACCCTTCTCAAAACACACCTCCAAGTGCTTCCATAACAGTGAGTCATGTGGACCTCAGTGACATTAGCTGAGCAGAGCTCATACTATCCTATGTCCCCTTCTCCATCATAGTTGCCCCTCCCCAGCAGGTACCCAGAGGGCTTATTTATTTATTTATTTATTTATTCATTCAATTTGTGTGTGTGTGTGTGTGTGTGTGTGTGTGTGTGTGTGTGTGTGTGTGTTTGCATGTAGAACCAGGGGCGAATTCTGGAACCATCATGGACTGTCTCCACCTCCTCCTTGTTTACTCTGCCCCGGGATTCACAGGCTCCGCCCTACTAGGACCAGAAATGCAGGCCGCCCAGAGGGCTTATTGAACTGGTAAGTAAACATGAATGCTGCCAGAATGGGAGAGGCTGCCTATGATCTGCCAGATTACAGGGGACCTGCCACCATAATTATCATTGCTTTGCTTGCTGCGATTTCTCTCTCATCTACCTTACTGGTCCAGGGGGCCTAGACACTCTGATGTCAGCCATTTCCCTCTCTCCAAGGGCATTCAGATTTCTCAGATCAGATGTCCCAAATTGAACGGGATGCTTACTGCATTCTCAGCTTGAGGTTATATGCTGGGGAGGGCATCTAACATCACTTCAGGAGAAGTCCCTTCATCTGCTTTGGAGCCAGGACAGACACAGGGTTGCAGAGTGTGACTGATAATGGGGTTTCAGGTCTTAATGTGGCTTTACTGAGAGGCGGCCTTGTAATAGAGCCATCTCTGCACTGGATTCTTCAGCAAACAGTGCTGGCTAGCATGGAGCCGAAATGCAGGAGAGTTCGATCACTATTTGAAAGGCATTGCCTTGCATTGAAGTATATTGAGCAAGACGGATTGAAAGGGCCGGTGCTGGCTTTGCAGGTTGGCCCACACAGGTTGGCCCAGCAGGACTGCTTCCTTCTCCCTCTTTCCCTGCACAATCCCCACACTTTCTCTTTTTTTCTCCTACTAAATCTCTTTTTGTTTCTCTGGAGATTTCGCTGCCAGCCTGTCAGGAACGCTGCACAAAATAGCGTAATGTATTTCTGTCAAGAGTTCTGCGTGAGATGCTAGCTGTCTTTTGAACATGGGAGGCAGCCATGAGGGTGTGTGGGTGTATGTGGGGGGGCACCCTTGTCCTGATGTCTGTTTATTTCCGTCCTTGCAACCTGGGAGTCTGTTGATCAGGTTTATAGATGCAGCTGCAGATGGAGCTGGACCAGGTTCTGCTCCTGCGGCTTGAAGCTCAAGCGGATGAGACGTGAAAAACAGATCCCCAAGGGTGCTAACTAGGAAGGGAGATGGGGGAACAAAGCCTTCTGTGACCCTTGAGTAATTCTTGCCTCAGAGCCCCCGAGTGGCACTATGTGAGCAAGTCAAGGTCATGTGGTTAGGTACAGGTATTAACTTGACGCTTGAGGGTTGGAGAGCTGGGAGCATCTGCAAAGAATCAGTGGTTGAATTAAGCCCTGAATAAGCCTGTAGGAGATGTCTGATTGATGGGGAAGCCCAGCCTATGATGGGTGGGCTCAGCCCCTGGGCGGGTGAATTATATGGGGGGGACTGGTTGAAGAAGTTGGCATCCTTCTGTATACTTGACCAGGGATGCTGGTCTGGTAAGTGAGGATTGTCCATCTCAGCAGGTCTGTCGATGTGGCCAGTTCCTTTGGCCTTGGCCTTGGTGTGAGTTCTCTTACCAAGCTGGACAAGGAATGGCAGCCAGACCATCTCAAGCCAAAATAAAACCTCTTGTTCCCTTAAGCAGTTTGATCATGAAGGTGTCAGCAGCATGGAGAGTAACTGTACTAGCTGCTGCATCCTCAGGTCAGGGAATGCCTTTCTGCGCCACAACTTCCTGACTCCAGGATGCAGAGCAGAGCTTCTCCAGGCATTGCCCCTGCCCTGTGGTTATCTCATTTCACAAGTCTCCAGCAGTTAAAACGTGTCGAAAATGTGATTCTCTCTTGGGAATCCAAAGTCAATAGAAAAAGAAATGTTCTAGGAGGCAATTCAGAGACCCAGGAGGGACATTCTGTGAGGGCAGTAGAAATAACCATAATAATAACATCTCTATGATTGAAGTGCTTTTCTATTCTTTATCTCTATTTTCTCCTCCTAACATTCTTGGAGAGAGAATCACAGACCCATGGTATTACACTTGACCATAGGGGCCACTTGTACAGATGTTTTCAGGTTGTTTGCTGCCAAAATGCAGCACAGCTGAAAAGTACCATTCCTATTAGAAATAGAGGCTAACGTGTATGAGATAGTGTGGTCATGGGAATCCAGTCTGGATGTAACACACTCACTCTAGAACACCTGTGTACAGGCTAGCCGCACCCTCATCATACATTGGATGACTCTTGAGGCCTCCTGCCTGTGGCTCTTAGAAATGGGGTTCCCATCATCTTCCTAATGAACGGGACACCATTGACTCGTGGTAGAGAAGATGGACATCGGGAATCTCAGAGAGAATGTGACAGATGGCAGGTGGACTGGCAGTCATGTGCATGTGTGAGTTGGGTGTCACTTGCTGACCTCTAAAACCTCCCCTGGTCTGAGCTTAGATAGATCAACAGCAAGTGGAGCCAGTGACCGATTCTTGATGGGTCTTCATAAGCTTTTGTTGACCTCTTGAAAAAAAGCCAGAGATATGAAGCATGTGTGTCAATTTTTGATGATGGACAGCTGAGAGTCTGGACCTGCCTTTGCCTCTGCCCCTCCCCAACTTCCTCTTCTTCCTATTTCCATCTCCTCCTTCCTCATAGAGGACCATGCCAGGGTACCTCCCATTGCTTAAGGGACCATCTGCTTATGTCTTGCTGTGCAAGTTAATACCCCAATCATAGGCAAATGCTACTAGATCAGAATGCCTTTTGGGAATGCGCACCAAACTCCCTAACAGGCTGCTGATGGGCACGCTGAATGAGGTCTGGCCTGAGGCTTTCCTTACCCTTTCCTCTAGGACACAGTTAAAACATATTCTCATGGTGCAGGTTGGTTGGTGCCACTTCGTTCCTCTACCACCTTGTATGGATCCCCATGTTCTTTGACAGGACTTTGCATTGGTGGAAACATGCCAGAATTGCATGGACTACATGATCCAAGGATGTTTCTAGGTTCTGCCTCAGATGTGGGAAGAGATGTGGGAAAGGTGTGGGTGTTCTGACATGCCACCCTGGTAAAGAACTCCTTTTTCCAGATGCTTAGACTTTACTGTGGTTTCCTAGGAGATCAGTCATAGCTTGGGCTAACTGCCTCTCCTGCCACCCTCCTCCACAGAGCTCAGAGAGCTCAGGCATGGTCACCACTGTCTACATGCCCCCTCTTCTGTGAAACCTGCCTCACTTTTCCATGCAAATGACTCCCTTCACTCTTGTGCTCCCAGGTCCTGACCAGGAGAAGCTGAGATTGGGGGACTTTGAGGTACAATTGATGTAACTACTTTCCCTTCTAGAATTTCCATGGCTTGAGGTTTTTTAACGAAGGGAAAGGAGAAAGGAGACAGATTCTGTGTGTGTGTGTGTGTGTGTGTGTGTGTGTGTGTGTGTGTGTGTGTGTATGTGCGCGTGCGCGCGTGTATGCACTTGTATATGAAGCTATGTGTCTCTATGTGTTAATATGCAGGTATCTGTGTATATACATGTAACACTTTAAAGAGAATGTCCTCTGAACATTCATAGGACTGAAAAAATCACAAGACTGTTAAAATTTGGGTTACAGTAGTTTTTATTTTTGCTTTTGTGGGCTCAGGCTGCCTTAGTCTGATTGCCACACATTTTTTTTTCTAATAAACCTATGGACTTTTAGCTAACAGGTAGTAAGCATAGTCTAAAAGCTGCTTTGACTTTTAAGATCCTCACTGTCTACCTGGAAGTAAATCCAGTGTTCCTTTAGATGCCTTGGACTGTAAGGACTTTCTCTGTACTGTCTCACTTCTGGATCATCTGTTTTTCTTTTTCCTACACTGAGCACATTCTCACTGGACAAATCTCCTGCTTCCATCTCTTTAAAGAACCAAAAATCAAGTCTATATATGTGGTAGCCCAAAGATAAGCATGCTGATTAAAGGGATCATGTTCATATTAAGGTCTGGGGAGATGACTCGGAGATTAAAGTCTTTGTTTTTCAAGCAAAAGCACCTGAGTTTGGATCCCCAGATTCCACATTAAAATTGGAGGTACATGTGGTAGCCCAAAATTCCAGCCCTGAAAGGGGAACCTGGGAAACCCCAGAGAAAAATAAAAAGGAGGTAAAACAATCCAGGATGATTCCTGATATTGCCCTTAGACCTCACAGGCACATACACTCAAGTAATCTCTTAGATATCCAGATACATGCACTCTAAAAAAATAGAGAACCTTCTCTTGAGTAAAAGGATTAGCCACTGCTTACCCAGTGTCCCCATATTGACCAGATTCTTCTTGGTCTCCTCCTGCTTTAAGCCCCTCACAGCCCTCATCCTATTTGCTAATTTCTTTTGCAAATCTTTTTTATATCCAAAGGATATTTAAAACAATTATTTTGGTCTGTTTTTTAAAATATGGAAATGCAAGCTAAAACAGGATCTTAATTATTTCTTGCTTTTCCCTTTGCTTCACTCACAGTCTCTTTCCAAGACACACCCCAGGTGGGAATGGCGAGGGTACTAACCTCCGCCCAGTGCTATCTATTTAGATATTTTGTTTCTTGAAAGTATAGAGAAAATTAAGTCCCTTCTTAGAGACAAAGTGGTGGCTTCGCTCAGTTAATATTATTTTACTCTTTCTTTTTAAGTAGAATTGATCCTTCTTGATGGCTTTTAAGCTCCTTCAAGGTGTAGACCTGCCAATCACTTTCTTTGATCCTTTTTGGCTCTTAACATTGAAACCAACTCTCCAAGATGACTTAGAGGGATGTGGACCAACATTCATTGATGCCCTACTATGTGCTAAGTGCTTTACTTAAGGCACATTGCCTTATTCAGATATCAAATGTTTGCAGATGAGATTCCAGTCCTACAGACAAGATCACTACAGTTCAAAGCTGTAAAGGGCTTGTCTTCTCAGGGTCAGGATACTCAGGTATGCAAATAAGAAATACAAGAGTTTATGGGGCTATCTAATGCCAAGGAAACTACTTCTAAGCTGTCAGGTCTCCAGGTTTTACATTTGCTTAACAAGAGCCATGATCTCCAGCTCTTATACCCCTAATCTCTCTCTCTCTCTCTCTCTCTCTCTCTCTCTCTCTTTCTCTCTCTCTTTCCCATCCAGCCTTCACTTCCTAAGTGCTGGAAATATAGGCACATACTACCATGTCCCGCTTATACAGTGCTAGGAATCTGTTGCAGTTTGTCTTCATGATGTTGATAAACTAATGACCAAACAATGTAGTGTAACAAGTGTTTTATTTCAGCTTATGATTATATTCTGGTTACACTTATAGCTCAGTTTCTCAGGAGAGTTCATGCCAATACCAGAAGCTGAGGCTATTGGCTACAACATATCTATAAGATTTGTTGAGAGGGACAAACTTCTTCACTTGCCAGACTTCTAGCCTGACAAAGGTTGCCAAACAATGCTAAACTGTGGAACCAATTCTCTCCATCTTATCCTCCTTGCCTATGGGATGGTCCCACCCACTGTGACTGGGTCTTTCCTCATCAAATTAGGCAATCTTTCAGAGCCTTGCCTTAATTTCCAGTTCTTCACAAGTGTGCGTAAAGGCTCAGCACTGAATTGTCAAATTCACCCCTATATGTAACTAGCACAGGGCAGAACTCAACCAACTGAACTACATCCCCAGCTCCAGCTTTTCTGAGTCAGGAGTTCCCACGCTTTTCCCAGGGCTACTACTCCCTTGAACAGCCTCTTCCAGCTCTGGCCATGGTGCTGATTTCTTTCCAAGTCTGGAGGTAAAGGATGAATTCCCGAGATACATGGGGCTGGGGGGGGGCATAGGGGAGGTGGGGGATGGTCGTTAGTTCTGCTTTTCTAGCCCAGTCCTGGTTGACCAGGCTGTTATGAATGGGTTGTCGTTCCCTTTTCCCTCATCACTTCATGCCTTTCCTAATTCAGGATATGCCTCCTGTGAAAATGATCCCCTTCAAATCCCTGGGATAACAGTTAGGTTTCAACAGACCTAATGACCTTCTTCTGATCTCAAGGTCACTGCTTATTCCCCACCTATTCCCACTGAAGTGGAACATTGTTCATCTGGTCATGCAACAAAATTTCTAGAGTTTATTCTTTATACTATCCTTTTGCCTCACATTCCAATCCGCCTCCAAGTCTTACCAAAGTTATCTCATCAGTATCTTGTGACCTTACACCTGTCTAGGCTCTGTCATCACTTCTAGAACATGAGACTCCAACTTCTTGCCTAATTGCCTTCCATAGCTTCTTACTTGGTTCCTATATCCACTCGATCCAGTGAAATCTGCCCTCCACTCTGGTGTGAGAAATCTTAAATGCGCAAAATGAAAATTTTGCTTAAAACTCTTTGACACCTTTTGCTGAGTCTGGATACATTTCACACCATTTGGAAACTAGTTGAGTCCAGGACCAGGCAAAGAGTAGGAGGCAGGAAGCAGGCATGTGGGAAGGGCCAGGACTCCTGGCTGAAATGACCATACCAGCTGCTTTCAGTGGGCGGGTCCTGATGTCAGAATTGAACAGAAAGACTTAAGACTGTAAATTTGTCTTTAAACTACAAATGTCTTCCATGACAGGTGCTCCATTTTTATGGATATCATAATGAGAGAGAGAGAGAGAGAGAGAGAGAGAGAGAGAGGGAGAGAGAGAGAGAGAGAGAGAGAGAGAGAGAGAGAGAGAGAGAGGGAGAGAGAGAGGAAGTTTGGGGGTGTGTAGATAGTTAGGAGTTGGCCCATGCTTCCTGATCTGCCATCCAGTATATTCAGCCATTGTACATTCCATAAACTCCTCACTTACTCACAGAAAAGACAACAGAGACTAGTATTTATTAGCATCTACCATGTTTGCTCATCCTTTACATAATCTTGTGTTTAATGGTCATGGTAGTGCGACAGTCTGGATCACATTCAGCCTATTTAAACAGGAGGGAAGTACTGTGGGAGTCATACTGTCAGAGAACAGAGGGGATAATATTGTGACCCCAGGTTGCTGGACTGTATGGGATGCAGTATTTCTTCCTTGTTAGAGAGACAGTTCATCCCCTCTGCCTCTGGAATGGCATCTGAATTCTTTTCTTGTGTCAGCTTGGCTCAAGTAAGAGCTCAGACACTGGCCTGGGTTTATCAGGCTCCATGCACTAATAGCTTGGAGGTTAAAAATTCAGACCTGTAACCAGACACGTGAGATGTATTCCATGTTAGTGGGGTGACCTTGGACTGATGCCTCAATTTTTCTGAGAAATTTCCTCAGAGAACTGCTGTTGGGATTAAATTAACACACACACACACACACACACACACACACACACACACACACACACCACACACACACAAAACACATGCACACTCACACACACACACACACACACACACACACACACACACACATATCAGAATACCATAATGTCTGGCATATAGCAATGCTCAGCAATTGATGGATATTCACATACTTCACCCATTGTGCACATGAGATGGGCATACACTCTGCTAGGCACAGCATCGTCCCCATTTGTCTGCTGTTATACATCTTAATGGATTCCCTTCTGCCCCTCCCTCCTCCCTTGTCTTCACTGGGGCTTGCGCTGCATGTGGAGTGGAGACCTTTCCCTCCCCTGGGACCTGCGGGGAGCTGCTGCTCTTATTTATCATTTAGGAAGCATCTGCTCTCTCGTGAAATATCACCCTCGTGAACAAACACAGTGCGGCGTCTGACCTTTCTCCACAAGTGCTGGTTTTGGCTTCTCTGCTCACTGCAAAGAATGAAGTAGATCTGTGGGAGGAGGAGGAGGAGGAGAAACCAAATCAGGGGGCAGGGGGGATGGCCACCAGCTGGTTGCATGGGTGGTGACTTCTGGGGCTGACAGTCTCAGAGGAGACAGATTTGAGGTAGCAGATTAATATGCCAGGTCTTATTATTCTGAAAAGGTAAGAAAAATCTCAGCAGAATCTCAGATACAGTCATCCTGGTAGGTGCCTGGAGCTCAGGGTGGGCCTCAGCTGCTGTAGCCTTGGTTACTGTCCACTTGTCTCTCCTGAGTGCCCTCTGCAGTAGCAGCAGCTGGCCTCTATCAGCTGGCTGGCTGGGTCTTCCCAGGTGAATGGCAGGTGGACCTTTAAGACTTTCTGGTTGGCAGTGGTACCTTGCTTCAGGTCCTCACGGGACTTGTGACCAAGATGGAGAAGGAGATGGTAGAGATGGTGTCCTAGTTAGGCATAGGTATCAACTTGACAGTTCTGGGCACACTTGTGGATAATCAATAGTTGAGTTAAGCCCAGAGCAAACCTGCAGGAGATTGTCTAGTTGATGGGGAAGGTCCAGCCCATGATGGGTGGGACTAGTCCCCAGGCAAATGAATAAAATGGAGGGAATTATGTGAGAAATAAGGTATCCTTTTGTACACATGGCCGGACATGCTGGTCTGACAAATAAGGAGCATCCCTTTCTCAGCCGTTATATAAAGAGCGTGGCCAGTTCCCTTGGCCCTGGTATTGGTGTGAACTCTCCTATGAAGCCGGACTAAGAACTGTAGCCAGACTTTTGTATGAGAATAAACCCCTTTTTCCCTTACACTGTTTTGTTGTGATTTTATCAGCAATCATGCAGGAAAGAGGTAGAGACTAAGGGATTCTTCAAACTAAAAACTTGCATTTGGCCTGGAGGGAGTCTGCACCTTTCCTGCAGCAAGCTGGTAATTTACATGGAAAGCTGAACCTTGTTCTCCACAAATAGGGCAGGTGGTATCTCCCCAGGGACCTCAGAGGGCACTGCAGGGGAGGAGGTCACCATCCCAACAGAACCATCGTTCTCATGAAAGGGACCGTTACTGCCCAGATTTGTTCACTTCCGAGCGTTTGCTGAGAGCGGCTGTGCTGCAGGTCCCTGCTCAGGACAGAGCCCCTAGCAATGAGCTAAACAAGTTCATGGCCTTGGAAGGCAGAGCTTACAGTGTTCAGCAGGAGCTGAGAGAAGAGGAGAGACATGGAGCAGGAGAGACAAAGATAAAAACAAAGTAAGAGTCACATGGTTCTTCTTGCTTGCCCAAGAGTTGACTGTATCCCACCGAGGATGGATAGAAGGGTCGGGCCGGGGACCAGGAAACAGGCAAGGCACAGAAAACTGTTCCTCATTTCTGTCCAGAGGGAGAGGCCTTCATTCTATTAACTAGAGGGGAAGGAGCTCTGGTTTGAAATGTAGCTGCGGTAGAAGCATGGACACAGTGAGACTGTCTTTAAAGGCAAGCAAAGAACCACTGGGGATTTTGACTGCGTGTCAGACATTTTGATCAGATGATGTCTTAGTGTTCGTGTGGGTTAGGTTACTGGGGCCAGATGCTGGGGGATGAATTCGGCATTTACTGCATGGAGGCAGGAAGCTTGCAGATTCATATCTTAGCATTCTAGTTACTCTTAGCCAAAAGCCACTTGAGAGAGAATTTATTATTTTGCCTTCCAGTTTCAGGAGGGAGAGAGTCCATCATGGAGAGAAAGGCACAGTGACAGACAAAGAAGGTCTGGGGTTGGCACACACTAAATCCACACTCAGGAAGCAGAGACCAGGAAATGAAGCTGGGCTACCGACCTCAACATGGTGACATACGTCTTCCAGCAAGGCTCCCATAACCTTCCCTGACAGTTAACAGCTGGGGATCAGGTCCCTCCTCAAACACATGAGCTCATAGGAGACATTTCCACTCAAATCACAACACTCAAGATCTACTAATTTCTGTGGTCACTGAACCAGGAGCCAGCACACGGGAGAGCTGGGAGGCAGGTGGAATTTTACCTTGCAGGAAGTGGGGAGTTTCCAAGTAGAACCCACAAAAAACAGAAGACTATTTGTAATGGTCAGGGGAGCAGGCTCCACACCTAATTCTCCCAGCTGACACCATACATGGAGGAAAAGGGTCAACACTGCGTTGAGCTTCTGCGTTTTTGCCAGGCACTGTGTCTCTAGCACAGTGTGTTGCTTAGCCCCTGTTACTCTGTCATGAAGGTATTAGCATATCTAATGACAAGGTTTGGCGAAAGATTTGGCTAGGGTAACACACGTTGGAAGATGTAGGCTGAAACCTAGACTGAGACCTGCCCAAGCCCTGTCTCCGTAGTTGATTCCAGATTGCTTCTGAGAAAAGTGTCCAAGGTTACTGAGGTAGCCCTGCCCAAGGTTAGCGAGCTAGTTAGATACAAGTGTCAAATTGACACTGGATTCTGAACTCAGGGCACTTCAGTAAGGAATTAGTAGCTCAAGCAAGCCCTAAACAAACCTGAAAGAAAGTGACTAATTGGTGTGGGGAGACCCAGCCCATGAAAAGTGGGAGCATTTCCTAGACAGGAGGTTAGGCTGGAGGAAGCTGCTTTAGTAGTTTGCATGCTTCACCATCACTAGAGAGATTTGCCGTCTGGCAAGGGAGGTTTGCTCCCCTCTCAGCAATCCTGTGGATATGGTGTGGTCAGTTCCCTCAACTTTCGGTGTTAATATGAACTCTTCTGCCACGCCAGACTAAGAACTGTAACTGAGAATTGAGAATCATAAGAAAGGAGAAAATAGCCTTGCTCCCCTAAGCTGTATGGTTGCGAGTTTATCTGTGACTTGCAGACAGGCTGTAGAGTACCCTTGTGGTCTCACTCCTGATACCTTCCTTATCTCATTGAGTGGTGGAAACCAAGCCTCAGAGGGTCTCCTGTGCTTCACTTTGCATGGCCCAGACTCCAACTTCTGTGTCCCCGTAGTGTCTGGGAAAAGAAACACCCTCATCATGGTGGCTTTGCTGACCTTGCTTTGTCCATGGACAGGGCGGACAGTTCTACTTCAAAGGAAGGAAGTGTAGACGCAGTAAATTACTAGGCAGATTAAAGCTCTGTTTGCCTGGAAACGGAGGTTATTTAATTTATTTTATTTTTTTTTCAGAAGTTCTCTCTTGATTTCTGCACTGTCAGAGGCGGTTTTAAATTTTATGTTTTCCGGTCTTTTAGCATTCTGCCGGGCTTGCTCACACATTTTACTGGGCCATTTTCAAACATTATGACGCCGACTGCCAGACGTGGGGGTGGGGAAGTGGGACCTTCCAGGCTGCTGGGAGTAAAGAGTTGAGGGAACAAGTCTGTGCAGAACTCACAGATGCACAGCCCTGTCTCCTAGGAAAGCTCCCTCGATCTCTTTTGTATTTGTGTGCATTAATTACATATAATGGGCTTCATTTTGCATTTTCATGCATGTGTTTAATGCATTGCGATCATATTTGACCTGCCATCTTTTTTTTTTTTTTTTTTTTTTGCATGTGCGTGTATGTGGCTTGAGTGTGTGTGCCTGTGAGGACTCAGGGATAGCCAAAGGAATTGCCTTGGATTGCTTTTCTAGCCTTACTGCTTTGCTTTTCTCTACCTTTCAGGACCTGAATTGCAGGCTGCCACCGTTTCTGCCTGGTATTTTTTATGTGGGATTTAGGATCAGAACTCAGGTTCTTTTGCTTGCAAGGCAGAGGCTTTAAACCCTGAGCCATCTTCTCAGCACTATCCATCTTCTTTTATCTCCTTCTTCTTGTCTCCAATCTTTCCCATAACTACCCCCCCCATGCTTCTTTCTCTTAGTGAGTTGTATTGGGGTCACTTACAGGATCACGGGCAACTTACCATTGGCTACATTACCAAAGAAAATCTCTCTCCCTCTGCTCTCATCCATTAATTCCTCAAGGTCTCCAAGGAAGGTGGGATCCTGCATCATCTTCCTTCTCTCATTGTGAGGTCGTTACTTTACTTCTTAGTTCTTTTGGTCCATTTATCTGAAAGGAGTAAACACCTAGAACATGGTAAGTGCTTTAATCCCTACAGCTTTCATTGGTTAAATGCCTGCTGTATATTTTACATACATATCTATTTAATTCCTATAAAGTCTATGTGCTAACTCTATGTGGCAGAGAATGAGTTCACCAAGCTGATCTGAAAGGGTCAAGAACAGAACACAGGTCTATTGATGTCTTGTGCTTTCCAGTCCTATTAGACATGTTCGAGTGAATGCTTTTGGTTTGTTGAGAAAAATTTGGATCTCTCAAGAGCAGATTTAGTTTTGGTTCGCCTTTTGCAGCCCATAGTCCCTAATGTGAAACTGGTGATGCAGACATTCGTGGAATAAGTGAATGGTCTCTAGGGTAGAGGGTGCATTTATTGAACTCCTACTGTGTGCCAGACAGAAGCTCAAACATCTTTTTAAAGTTCCTGGCAAGTATTATCTTTGTTTTACAGTCCAGAGAGCAGCAGAGGGCTCTATTGGCTTCAAAGTTAAGAAATGAGATTAGATGCTAGATGACCTTTTAATGGCCTTTGCAAAGATACACTTAGAAGAAAATGGAATTTTAATGCTGTGAAGAATTGCAGGATGGCAAAGATGATGCCTTTAACCTGCTCAGTCTGGCAGAAGGCTGTGCAGTGGGTCTCAAGAGGGAGGAGCCAGCAAAACTTTTCCTTTGGCTCTCAACGATCTGTGCAATCCTGGGCTAGGTCTCTGAGCCGTGGTTGTGGTTTGAATGGGAAATGTCCCTCAGAGGCTCACGTCTTGAACACTTGGTTCCCAGGCAGTAGAGCTATTTAGAAAGGTTGTGGGACATTTAGGAGATGAGGCCTTGCTGGAGGAAGTGGGTTATGGGGTGGGCTTTGAGGTCACCTCCACTTCTACTGCTTATAGTCCAGCCCCACTTCCTGTGAGTGTGGATACATCATGATGTGACCAGTGTTCTTTTGGCTCCTGCCCCCACATCTTCCCCGCCTGTTACCTTATCTTCCCTAGCTTCTGCCTCCTTTTGCTATGAGATTCCCACAATAATTGACTCTATCTCCCCTCTGGAACCATAAGCCAAATAAATCTCCCATTTCCCCTTTAAATCATAGTTGAGTATTGTCTCATGCCAACAGAAAGAGTCACTGTAACAATCTATAAGCTAGGAGAAAACCTTTTCTCCCTTAAATGGCCTTTGTTAGGCATTGTGCCACAGCCACAAGGATGGAGAATAAGAACATTCTAAGCAGAAATGGAGCATGTGGAAGAACTTGGAGATGAAAGGACCTGCTACTGGAGGAACAGACAGGTCCATGTAACTAGGATGGGAGTATCCAAGGAGTGATCGGAAATGCAGATGAAGAACCTCGGCTGGTTCGTCCACTCTCATGGCCCCAGCCTGGCAGGCAGGTTCCATTTGGGAAGAATGGAAAGGCTGACAGAGGATCCTGCAAGCTGGGAGGCTGTGTGCCTCTCACAGAAGGCTGTTGTACCTTGGAAAAGCATTTGAAATGATGGCAGGAGGTGGAACTCGACCCGGATAAGTCACAGAGACAAGATGTACCCTTAGATGGGCATGAAATGTGAGGACAGTATATTAGTCAGGGTTCTGTGAAGAGCAGAATCTCTAGAAAGTAATTTACATAAATATATAAATGAGTTTATTAAATTAAAATATTAAAAATAGCATTCTTCAACATAGCTGTTTTGTTCTTGACCGGAAGGTCTCACAAAGCCGAAAGATCCTGAGAAGAGCTCAAGCCTCTACGTCACTGGAATGTTAAAAATTCTGGGCTCTGACGCTGGTGAAGAACAGCTGGACTCCAATGTCAGTGCATCAGTGATGAACAGCTGGGCTCTGACATCAATGACGAACAACAAACACCAGCAAGGCCTAGAGACCAGGCTCCAACGGTAGTAGGAACAGCAGCAAGGTGGAAAAGGATGGATCTCTGGGTCAGCCAAGGATGAAGGCAGTAGAGGCAGCACCAACTAAGAAGGCAAGAATGCTCTAAGAATCAGCAATGCTTGAAGAGTGAACTCAATAGCAAGTCAACACAGGCTAAGGGAAGAACAAGTCCCTCCTCCTTGCACTTCCTTACTGGTCCCCCGCTGCAAAGTACCACCCACTGTGATAGGGCTGGGTCTGCCCCATCAACCAGACAATCTCCTTCAGGTTCGCTCTAGGCTTAACTCAACTACCAATTATCTACAAATATGCCCAGAACTCGAACCCTCAACCATCAAGTTGACACCTGTATCCCCCTATGGCAGTCAGTTCAAGGTCACTCCAAGGTCATGGACAAATGAGCAGACAGTGCTGCTCTTGTGAAGATGGACACTGGTGCTGGAGGTAGGCTATCGTCATGGATGGGTCTGTCCTGACATAGCTGGACTTTGGATCCTGTCCGTGACAATGTGGAGATGCCAGGAGGACAGAGAAGGTGCAGCATGTCCTGAGATGCTCAGAGGAGTATCACTGAAGGCTGTCTAGGCTCTGCGATAGTTGAGATTCAAGCATGAAGCCAAGGAATCCAAGAACTGGGCAGAATCCTGGAGCATGGGATGCTTGGAGTTTGGGATGAGTAAGTGAAGGAGCCAGTTGTGGCCAGTGTGTGTGTGTGTGTGTGTGTGTGTGTGTGTGTGTGTGTGTGTGTGAGATCAAGGAGGTGTAGCAGTTACCCTGCTTAGTTGCTGATAAAGTTATGACAAAACTTCTTAAGGGAACAAGGGCTTTATTTTCTCTTATTATAATCCATTTATATTAGTCCAGCTTGGCAGGAGAGCACACACCAACACCAAGGCCTAGGGAAATGGCCACACCATCTCCGCATAAATGCTGAGAGAGGGACAATCCTTACTTGCCAGACCTGCATGTCTGGTCAAGTGTACACAAGGATACTCACTTTCTCAAATAGTTCCCTTCATTTTATTCACTCTCCCTGGGAGCTAGTTCTACCCACCAGGCTGGGCCTTTCTCACTCACTATACAATCTTCTGCAGGTTTGTTCTGGGTTAACTCAACTACTAATTCTTTACGAATGTGCCTAGAGCTCAAATTCTCAACCATTAAGTTGACACCTGTACCTAACTATGACAGGGGGTCTACATTCATGATAGTCATCCATATGGAGTGGTGGGGATGGAGACTTGCTGGAGCTGAATGAAATCAGAATGGAAAGAGAGAAAATGCATACAGCAAGAGCAGGCAGACTGTCTAGATCATTCACTGAGAAATCAGTGATGCCTGAAAGGGACTAGTAAGTGAAGATTTTTATAAAGCTCAGTGATAGCATGATACCTGTATTCCTAGGTGAGCAAGAAATGAATTCCTCATCCATAAAACAGACAGAGTACTTGATAGGTAAGTCATCATCATCATACTCATCAAACACATACAGTTTGAATTCTATGGGTTGTTCGTTATTGTGGTAGTTGGAAGTTGTCTGGAAGTTAGTTGTGTGATAGCCATTAGCATGGTCCACCAACACCTGAGATTTTTTTTTCTTGGCTCTCTGGGTGAGTCCACAGGTCTGTACAACCAAGACTAGCCAAGATATTGTGAGAGGAAGTGACTTGTCACATGTTCAAATTGCAAGCCTTTAGAGCTTTTCTCCCTCAGATGTAATCATGGGGCAGGCATCAGGACAGGAAGTTCACCAGCATGGACTGCAAACAAGTGGGTCTCCCCATGACCCATGAAGGAGACAGGATCCATTGTAATGTCACATGCTGGATCTGTGGGGATGCTCATCTCTGCAGCAGGTCCTTGTCTCTCCTGACTGAATCAGCAGTGGTCCCGGTGGTGGAGACGGAGACCTTCAGGGATGAATGATGCTCACTGCCTGTCAGTGATTAGGACAGTGTCCACTGGGCTGCAGGAGTGATGGGAGCTACTCTGAAGATGTAGATGCAAGGAGCCTTGGGAATAAGAAACCAGGGAACCTGACCCATGCTGGGGCCATGGGAGAACTTCATTGAGGAGGAATGTTTGGGGTGAGACTCGGGGCTGAGTGGCAGTTGGGAGTGAGGCAGTGAGGGAGAACTCATGTCTTTGAAAGTCAAGAAGCAAGGAAAGACTGACCCCATTCTGAGAGTAAACGAAGACTAAGCTGGAAGCCTGGGGAGACAGACAGAGAGAGAGAGAGAGAGAGAGAGAGAGAGAGAGAGAGAGAGAAGGAAGAGTATGAGACACAGGCAGGGCTTAAGTTGAAGGAGAATCTCTCCTTGTATGCATTTTCTGAGTTTGTTCTAGCATTAGGATGGGAATATCATTTTCCTTACTTCCAGCATAATGGGCTGGGTTGTGTCTTCCCTAAAATACAGAGGTGGAAGTCCTGGTCCCAGCATGTCTAACAACACTGTTTTTAGAAGTGGAACCTTTAAAGAAGTAATTAAATCCCAATAGGTTTGTTAGAGAGGGTCATAATGTGATGTAACGGGTGCCCTTTCAGGACACAGAGGCGCGCTGCCTAAAGGTGATGTGAGGACACAGGGAGACAGACGGCAGCACTGGAGAGAGACCGGGGAGGCAAGCGGCTTTGTGATGATGCTTTGTTCTGGAGCAGTCTTGAAAAGAGTGAGAAGAACACATTTCTGCTGTTCAAGCCATTCTCTGTGGTCCTTTGTTGTGGTGGTCCTTGTAAATGGTGATGTCAGTCTTGGTCACTTTTCTAAGTTTAGGAATCTAGATGTGTAACAGGAACTGTTTGGGTCTCTATGGGTTAGAAGGGGGCGGGGACCTAAGAGTTCAGGGTAGTGTAGAAAGTGAGACATACCACTGGTACAGACCCTTTGGGACTGCCTTCCTGTCCTTACTGGATTGCCATGAGAGCCTTAGTGGCTGGAAATCAGAGATTGTGGCAGACCCAATCTAGCTAAGACTGGCATCCTAGGGTAGGTCAAGGATTTGAACTTCACCTTCTATCCTTCAAGAATTCAGAGGGAAGTTCGCACAATGATAAACAGGCAAATGAGAGTCAGTTTAGACACTGCAAAAATGAAAGGACTTCCAGATCCCCAGCAAAGAGCTGACCCTAACAGCTGAATATCATGGAGGGTCTCACATAAAAATTCAAACAAGATGTCTTTCTCCTCACCTGATTCCTGTGAATCTTTGCAAAAATCTACAATCCAGAAGCTGATGGCTGGAAGCTTGCTTAGTCCTTATGTGAAACACTAACCCCTTGTGGAAGCAAAGAGAGGAGATGAATGGAGGCTACTGCTTTGCAGAGCCTTGAGGCTCACAGTCTATCAAACGGGAAGTAGATCAAACAGGAGGCATGCCTGTATGTGAACATAAGGTTGGGCTGGGTAAGGCCCGCCCGTCTGGCTTAGGAGTTGAGTTGACATGACCCAGAACTTCAAGCTCTACTGATCAGATGGACCACACTATCCCCTGACTGGAGGAAAGTGTGTGGGGAGGAGTGGGAGGAACCTTCACCTGCTCCTTCAATACCATCCCTGCCAGCTTCAGCTCATGCCTGCTCTTAACACCGTTTACTGTCAAAATGTCAGGTACAGCCAAAGTGACACAGGAGATGTACTGCCTTCTGAGCTGGCACAGATGCCTTCCAGAGCCTTCCCTTTCCTGCCTCTTGTTCTGATGTCCTCTTCCCTATTTGTGTCTATTGCTATTAACTCCCACACTCAATTCCATAAGATGGTGGGAAGTGGGGGGCCCGGGTGGGAGCAGTCGTTAGGTAACTGCTCCACTTACATGTTTTGCTCCCACCTCAAGGCCTGGATGAGAGAGGTGTGAAACTGAGCAGCGTGTTTCAAGTCCACATGATCTAAGACGTGCTTCCTATTTTAAACCGGGTTTATTTATATATTTTGCAGTTGCTTTTTATAAGTGGAAACAGAATAGCAATGAAAGTCTTCTTCCCTCTTTGTTTCTTACACAGACTTCTCTAAGTTCTGGAACTTACTTCTCCCTTCCCTGCTCCATCACCCTGGCCAACTGCTCGAGGGCTCATGGAATGGTAGGGAGCCTGCTTCAGTAGGTCTACGACATGGATAGTTACTGAAATGATTTTCAGCACCTGGAGATCTTAGTCCTCTGAGAACTTCATTTCTTGCAGGGTCTGCCCAAGTTCATAGTCTGTGAACTAAAGATGAGGGATGTGGATTTGGGCTGAACAGTATTATGCTCACTTGTGGGTAGTAGGGTGTGCCATTCAATGCCAGTTGCGCATCAGTGTTAACACTGATCTGAGGACTTCATGTGCTCATTCACTGAACATGTATGTGCCCACAGGATCTAGGATTGTCTAGTTGTTTTAGTTATTATAAAAACACTAACCAAAGCACACAAGGGAGCAAGGGTTTCTGTAGATCACAGTTCCATGTTACAGTCTATCATGGCCAGGAAGCAGAGGTGCAGGACACTGAGGTAGCTGGTCATATACATCCACAGTAAAGAAGCAGAGAACGAGTGATGAATTCATGCTTGCACTCAGCTGGATTTCTCTTTAGGCTAGAATCCCTGGCCAGGGAATGATGCTAACCCCAATGAGCAGGTCTTCTCAGTTCAATTAACCTGATCAGGATACACCCCTATAAGGCTGCCTTACACAGTTGATTCAAGTTGACAGCTGCAACTAACCATCACACAGAGGCAGGATGGGAGCCTGGATCCTAGGCATTGTCTGCATCTTGGACCTGCCTACTGATGCAGATTGAGGCACTCATTTGTCATTAATGTCAAGGTATTTCCACCATGACACTGTGGATACTTGGAGATGCACAATAAGAACATTGACTTGGGTTGTGGGTTTATTTCAACCTTGAGTTGGAGAAAGCAGTTGATGGAAAAAGACTTGAGGTGTTGGATCAGTTTTGTGTTTGAATTCTGAACTCATCTTGTGTGAGTTGGGTAAAGGTTGGTGAGTTCCTTGACCTTCAACTCTAGATTGCTCATTTCTTAAAGAGGGTGGCCAGGGCTGCTGCTGAAATAAGAAAACCCAAGTCCAACAGATTGCTTCCAGCATACATGAACTTCTCTGGTCACCCCAAGCTTCCTTCAGCACTGCGTTAGGAAGAGAACAGCTTGCAGAAGCTCATAGTGTGGACTGTGAGCTGTATGAAGACAGCTGTGAGCTCTCTGCTGCTCTGTTATATTCCCTAGTCTTGGCTCCCGACCTGGTCACCACTCCACACTTAATAAGTAAGTGCTGTTTCCTGACTCAAGGGTCATGGAGTCACAGAGGCTAAATCCAAGTTAGCGATAACCAGTGGTTTGGGAGGAGTTGTGCGGGCAGAATAAAAAGCAGCGATCACATTAGTGCTGAAGTTCTGAAGGGGCCCTGGGAAGGGGGAGCAGTCCACCAAGGAGCAATATGGGCATGAGTGTGCTGAGAGGGAACATGGGCATGCGAAGTGGAAGGTCTGAGAGGAGGGAGTGGTAGGTAGGCAGAGGTCAGAACGTGGGAACTTCAAGCCTGAGACTGTGGGAGTCACCAAGGGCTTGATTTAGGGGGCCCGACATCTGTTTTAGCGCCATTGACTGAATGAATGGGAGAGAGCGGAAGCAGAGACAGGGTATTACTGAGGACAGTATTACCAGAGAACAGGGAGGAGCTTACTGCTGAAGTCAGGGTCTGGGAAATGGAGAGGAAGGGAGACCCAAGAATGTTTTGAGCCACACTCTTTCTTAAGCTCAGTTGCCCCGGGTACAGTCCTGGAACCTTTGTGTTGCCTGCCAAGCGTGACAGGGGACCTCCTGCCTGTCCCATGAAGCCTGGAGCAGCTCTTTGCCCTGGTGGGACATTCCCTTCTACAAAAGGTAGAACATTTGCTCTGCCCTCTCTTTATTCACCGACTGTCAATCTGGTAAACAAAGGTGTTGTCAACCTGCCTTATTGAGAAGCACTTTAAATTAACCTTGGCAGGTGGATTAATAAATAATAAGGCCTGAATGCCTTATAAAGAAATCAATTACACCATACATTTTAAAATAGCACATGCCCAGCTCCGCCCCATACTTTTGCAGTTCCAAGTGTGCCTCAACTGAATTCCGGCATCTCAGCATTCTGGAAGATTAGCCAGATGCATGCACGCAAGGAAGGCTTGCTGGGATGGATGAGGAATATTCAGCAGGCGTGGACAATGTGTAGAAAGCGAGAACATTGATTACATTCTTTGCTTGTAATGTTTGGCATCTGATTTGGACACCCATCTCTTTGCATAAACACCCCGACCTCCTCTGGACTGGGAGGGATGGACCCAAAGGTCACGGGAGCCATTCAGTGATTCTCAGCCCTTCCAGGTTAACATTCTGCAATGCTCCCTTTCTTGTCCTACAATGGGATTCATAAATTATAGAACCCACCTAGACATCTCATTTTTGAAAATCCATAAAACACTCCAAACTGCAAGGTAAATGGAAAAATAAAAGGAAAAGTGATTTGTTATAAAGTAAGATATATGTTGATACAGGAAGGCGTGCGTGTGAGGAGACTGGACGGCATCACAGTGGACGGATACTTGTGTGATGGAAACTGAAATGAGTGTGTGGAATTGGCCCTCAAATGTAGGAAGAGTTCGGCTTTCTGGATTGCGATGTTCAGAACAGAACATAATAAAAGAGCGCACAATCTCTTTTGTGTGTGTGTGTGTGTGTGTGTGTGTTTGCATGCAGGTGGGTGTGTAGGGGGTTTGTGCACAAGAGAGCACTGTGTGTCCCTGTGGAGGCTCAAGGACGACATCAGGAATCATCCTGGACTGCTCTATCTTCTTATTGCTTTGGTGTGGGGATTTCCCAGGCTCTGTCCTCCAGAGACAGAATTGTAGGCCATGGCCATATCTGCCTGGTATTTTCACACAAGGTTTGGGAATCCGAACTCAGGTCCTTTTGCTTGTGAGATGAAGCCTTTAGTCACTGAGCCATCTCCCCAGCCCCACGGTTTCTTCTTGATTCGCATGGTGGTTGCCTTTGGGAGAGTGCAAAACACTTTGTACATGAAATGAATGAGGACTGAGACCTGGTTGGCTGTATGGATTATTGTTCCCTTCTATAGTAGTTGAAACATTCCAAGTTCTCCATCTGGCCTGCCTATGATTTGCAGACTGTCTGGCCCTAAAGGGTAGCCATATTCTTTCCCTCTAACGTAACACATCAAATGCCTTGGGGATGTCGAAAGTATTTTTTTTAATGTAGAGACACCTATGTTGACATCTATAACTCTCACGCAGTCTCTTCATGGTGTGAATGGATCTATTGAAACCCAGAGAAAGGAAGGAACTTGGGGTCCTAGCAGAAGAGGCTAGAACCCAAAAGTCTTGTCCATTAGACCAGGGCTTCCCCAAAGGTTGGCCTTACCCTACATCATAGATGCCTTTGTTTCCTGATCTACAAGAGAACCTTTTCAGGTAGGTCACTCAGCCCAGAACCTGATTCCCACTTCTGGTTACAAATTATTCAGTGTTAGATTTGACAATATTGAACAAATACCCAAGATAAGCAGTGTAAGGAATTTCAAGATTTTTTTTTTTGTTCATGGCTTTAGAGATAGTCCAGTCTGTTGCTTGGGGCTGAGGTGAGGCAGAAAAATACCATAGTGGGAAGGAATACCTCCTGGCAGAAAGGAGGCAGAGAGAAGAGGTTGGGAAGGAGTCAGGGCCAAGAGAAACCCTTCAACGTCATGTCCTGGTGACCCACTCTGACCTGTAAGGCCCTGCTGTTCACAGTTCCACTATCAACCATTAGTCCATTCAGATTTTGGACCCAGTAGTGAACTGGAATATTGAATGGATCAGAGCCACAGGGGGTCCTTTATTAATCCCCTAGGCATTGCAATCCAAGTTGAAAAGATTAATGTGACTGTCAGAACTGGATGCATAAAGCACATAAAGCAAAAATCATGTGTCTTCATTTAAAAACAGTATTATAGTTTTCATCTTTGTCTTTCTCTGGTGTGTGTGTATGTGTGCGTACGTGTGCAAATGCACGCATGTGTATGTAGAGGTTAGAGAATAATCTTGTGTGTTGTGATAAGCAGCTGGAAGGAATCTGAAGCAATAGGACCTTCATCAATGCGGAATTCCTCTCTCCTAACTTCTTCCTCCTCACTTCTTTCTTCTTTTTCTTCTTTCGTTCTTCTCTTTCTTCTTCTTTCTTTCTTCTTTCTTTCTTTCTTTCTTTCCTTTCCGTCTTGCTTCCTTCTCTTGTTCCTCCTTCTTCCTTTCTTTCGTCTTCTCTTTCTCTTTCCTTTCTTCTTTCTTCTTCTTTCTTCTCTTTCTTCTTTCTTTCATTTCTTATCTCTCTTTCTGTTCTTTCTTTCTTTCTTTTTTCTTTCTTTCTTTCCTTTCTTTCTTTCTTTCTTTCCTTTCTTTCTTTCCTTTCTTTCTTTCCTTTCGTCTCTCATTAGCCTGGAACTCACTGATTAGACCAGGCTGTTTAGCCACTAAGCCCAGGGATCTGCCTGTCTCTGCTTTTGCAGTTGAAATATGAACATGCACCTGACTTCTTTATGTGAGTTCTGGGGATTAAACTCAGTTCCTCATGCTTGGGTGGCAAGCCCTTTACCAATGAAGTCATCTTCTCAGGCCTGACTACTGTCTCTTCAAAGCAAAGTTGGGTAAGGGAAGTTAAATAACATTGCATGCCTCGTGATCCACCAGGCACTGAAAGCACACTTCACATGCAAATTACCTTCCATCAGCTGGCTAGGATGCCTGGATTCCTCATCTACTAGTCAAGGCATTTAAAGTTCTTCTGTTCAGGGCAGATGTTTCACATCTACCTCTCTGAGTTCTTCAGTGACCTCTCAGGTTCTTGGTTTCTGCACAGTAGAAGTAGATACACTTATTTCACAAAGGTTAAAAGCGATTAATGAGCACAATTAAAACATGTCATGTAGTAACTGGCAAAGCTGAGTTTCCCTTCTGACTCAGAAAGAGCTCTGGCAGATGCAACAGATACAAGGCACACGTGCTGCTACCCTGTCCTTCCGCTCCCAAGACAGACATCACTAATCTATCTCCGCACTCATCTGCACAGCACCAGGGTGGCCTCAGATGCGTTCTGAAATTAGAACTCAGATATCTTTCAAATTAGAGCTCCAGGCAGTCAAGACTAATGGGAACCAGCACAGCCATCGAATGCTTTGTTCATCTCTGCCTTGCTTAATTGGTGGACATTAGCTTCTTTCATGTTAATGAGAGCTCAGATCATTCCTTAGCTATCAGAGCTGGAAGAATGAAAAAAGCTCTACAGAAAGACCAAAGATGACAGGGGCAGAGCACAGGGAAAGCGTCTGAGCACAGTGGCAGAGGGTACAGAGCCTGCTGGGCCTGCCTCACTTTCAGAAAATGCACGTGCCAGCCACAGCTTTCTGTGCACAGGTACTTAGGATCTGATAATTGTTATCTTCTCTGTTTGTCCACTTCTTTACTGTTTCCTTTGTATCTTTGTCATCTGGCTGCCTTGTTCCTGTGTTAGTCATGACTTTCAACTCAAACTTTATGTGATTGTTTATTTATTTATATTTATTTATTTATGCCCGCGTGTGTGTGTGTGTGTGTGTGTATGTGTGTGTGTGTACATCAGAGGGTGCTTGAGTGTGTGTGCCCTTAAGGGTAACATCAGTAATCACACAGGATTTCTCTTCCTTTCTCATTGCTTTGCTCTGGGGTTGTCTAAGCTCTGTCCTCAAGAGTCAGAAGTGTAGGCTACCATGGATTTCACTTGGCATTTTTATATGGGCTCTGGTATCTGAACTCAGGTTCGTCTGCTTAAAAAGCAGAGGCTTGAACTCCTGAGACATCTCTCCAGGCCCTTGATATAATGATTATGAAACAGTCGTTTCCATTTGCTTAGCATCTGCCATGACCAGACAATATTCCTGTGAAGTGGGTTGTATCTTCAATTTACAGATGAAGACTCTAAGTCCAAGAGAAGCCAAGTCATGGTATTGGGGCACAGCTAGCTAGCTAGTGGTAGTGAATCTAGGATTTGAACCCAGGTTTCTGCTATTGAGGACCACAGTACCTGGCTGTATTATCCCTACTGAATGTGGCCTTGGGCTGGGATATGAGGTGAAGGTGACAGTTTTTGACTTGGGGGAGGGAGGGATTTTCTCTTTGATAGCAGAGGCAAATGAGTTTCCCTTGGGACTTCTGAATGTGACTGATAAGGTGAGATGTGGCCCAGAAGATGACAAAGATATTGTGACTAGTTGTGATGTTCATGAGCCAAATGCATACCCTAAGGAAGTCAAAGAAAGTCCAGACAGATGCAGAAGACACCAACACCCAACTCTGTAGTTCTTGAGGTTCAATACTGCAAGTCTAAGAGTCAACTAACCACAGCACAGGAAATTTCTTATTCCACAATTTTGTCCAAGTTCTGGATATTAGATTTCAAAGGCCATAAAAACGTAACCCTGAGTATCTCAGATTCTCAAGTACCATGATTTTGTCACAGAATTCATCTCCAGAGTCAAATCCGGCTTTCCTACTTTCACTTCTGTCATTCGTTTTGGAACTATTGGACTTTCCTTCTGTTCTGGATGTTGCCCCTGGTGACTTCTAGTAAAGAGTAGGACAGCTCAAACTCAGCTGTCCTACTGTGCGTGTGTGTGTGTGTGTGTGTGTGTGTGTGTGTGTGTGTGTGTGTGTGTGTGAGAGAGAGAGAGAGAGAGAGAGAGAGAGATGCTTCAACTCAGCAAGCAGGGTGACTCACATACAAGCAGGACACACAGTGGTGGCTTGGAAAGTGTCACACCCAAAAGATAAAGTGATGTTTGGGAGTGAGAAGTGCCAGTGACACAGGATTTTGCTTTGCAGGCCAGGATATCCTAGGACTTACAACCTAGGATTGCCTTGAACTCTCTCTAGTCCTCCTGCATCAACTTCCCAGAGTGCTGAGATTACAGGCGTGAGCCAGCACACCTGGCCGAGAAAAGGGCTTGTCATTACCACTTTGCAAATAAGGAAACCAAGGCAGAGAGAGGGAAAAGACCCAGTTCACAGAGTTAGTGCAGGTTGAACGTGCCTTAGCCGAGCACCTGGGGCCAGAAGTCTTTCAGATTTTGGAGTCTTTTGGATTTGGTAGTATTTGCATACACATAATGAGATGTCTTGGGGATAAGACCCAAATCTCAACAGAAAATTTATTTATTTCACTCATTCCTTGCGCACATAGCCTGCAGGTGATCTTCTACGGGGATTTTTCAAATGATCTCTGTGTGAAAGTTTCATGCTGTGGACTTTTCCAAGTGTGGAAAAAAGTATCTTGGCTCTCAAAAGTTGATAGATTTTGGAATGTTGTAGATGTTGAGATGTGGGTTACACAGGGCAGTGCAAAGCTTAAACTCAGTTGCCCCACCCTGGCTTCTCACTGCACTAGCTGCCTTGGGAAAGGCTGAGAGAAGGAATGGGAAAAACATTCACAGCTGTGGTGCCAGGATCCCACAGGACCCTAGGGCTTGGAGGAAGGTGTGGTTCAGAGGCCTCAGACTGATCTCTGTCACCAGGACAATTTCGATCCCATTTCCAGAGTCGGCTTGCTTAGGCTCATCCTTCCAGTTCATCCTCCACACCAGCTGGTGGAATCTTCGTGTTGGAAATATCTCCTTTCTTCCTCATCCTTCAGTGGCTTCCCATGGTCAGGTGCTCTTTGAAGTCTCCAGACTCTGTAATGGGGGAAGCTCTTAGGTGGGCAGCCTCCTTTCTGATCACAATCACTGCTCTTCAGTCACGATGAGATTCCATCTATGGCTGATAGGACAAATGGCCACACACTTACGTGTTTTAAACACAAATAGAGTTCTGGAGGTATCAGATTGGAAATGAGTGTTACAGAACTGAAATGCACTGTCAGCAAGGTTGCTTTCTTTTCTGGGAAGTTTAGGGAGGAAGTCGGTTTCCTTGCCTTATCAATACTACATTCCTTGGCTCTTGGACCCTTTCTTCTGGTGTCATAAACAGCAGAGCATCTTTTTGATAGCACCTTGTCTCTCTCACACAGCATGTGACTTTTAAAATGGTGTAAGGATGATTCTGTTTGGTCCAGCCTAGGTCATTGAGGATTCACGGATCTTTCAGAATCAGCCCACCAGCTAACTTGACGGCATCTACAGCTTTAGTTACCCTGCTATGGAAGAGGACACTTTCAAAGCTTCTAGGGACTAGGGGCTGAGCAACTTGAGGGGTCCTGTTACTAACCCTATCAGGTTGGCTCTTGTCTCTTGTGGGCATAACATTTTTGTATGAGTTACTTCTTCTGTCTGAAATGCTCCTCTCCCTTTGACACTTGGCACACTCAATCCTTGTTTAGGATCAGTTCTAATGTTCTCCTGTGTGTGTGTGTGTGTGTGTGTGTGTGTGTGTGTGCGCACGTGTGTGTGTGCATGTGTGCATGTATGTGTGTGAGTACAAACACAGATGTCCATGTGCAAGGACAACCATGGGTGTTAGTTGTTGCCTTCAAGCTTGTCTGAGTCAGGGTCTCTATGAGTCAGGGACTGCTGAATTTCAGGGGATTCTCCTGTCTGACTCTCATCTCTCTGTAGCGGTGATGTCATTACAGATGCTCATTCTATGCATATGGCTTTTACATGGGTTTGGGGATTTGAACTCAATTCCTTAAGCTTGTACTACAAGCCAACTCCCTCGTCCTTTGTACTGATCTTGAAGTATGTCCTGAGCCCTGTTCAATGCTCCTTTCTCTTTTGTGCTTCAGTAACTACCTTGTGTGTCTATGTAGAACACGATAACTTGACTATTTGCTCTGTCAATCAGGACTCTGGACAAGGGCACTTGATTTACTGTTTGTTCAGTTCTTGTTAGTACCTGATCTAGCACTGTGTTCAAGAAAAGTTTGCTGAATGGGAAAAACGAATATAGAAGAAGTTGGAAAGCCTGTTATTTAAATTTCTTTATTATTTTTGATTTAATGCTTTAATTTTATCCTTAGCTTTCAGCTTCCTGATTTGATTTTGAACAGCTGTACTATAAGACTCGGTGCTCCTGACAGTGCAGAATCAGTGCCAGAGATGAAGGGAACAGAATTTTCATTCCTGTTGGGTTCTGCTGAGTGTGCTTCTATGAACTAGAACACAGGGTCTAGCTACATAGCTGTGGCTGGGCTTGTGGTATCTTGTCGTGTTTGCTACTGTAGCCCAGGCTGTCCTCAAGTGTGAAACTATCCTATATACTTTCCGAGTGATGGGTACTTAACACATCTGTCTTCAGACAGGGAATTTCCCTTCTGTGCCTGTGCTGCTATCCAGTTCCTGCAAGTGAGTCTCCTAGCTGCAAGGGAAGCTGGAAAATGCAGATACATTCTGGAGAGCTAAGCTCTTTGTTTAGAAAGAAGAGCAGCTTGAAAATCTGAGGACTTATAACAACCTGGACCACAACCTCTTGTTTCCTAAGGTTGAAAAAGAGGGTGTTCTCACATCTGTCCTTGACATATGATAACAAATCATGAAGATTCACTGTGATCTTATGCTTAAGGGGAACAAGAGAAAGGGCTTATGGAAATGCCACTGGGTCCTTATATGTCATCGGAGAGGAGGACCCAGAGGAGAGTTAGGCGTACACAATAAAGGACTCTCTGGGAATTGGGGGGGAGGCACTGGGGGAAGGGGAGGGGGAGGAGGGGGGAGGGAGGGAACTGGTAAAAAATTTTAAAATGTATAATTAAATTTTTAATAAAAAAATGGAACACTGAAAAAAATAAAAATGCAATTAAATCCTACTACTTAAAAAAAAAAAAAGATTCACTGTGAGTCTGCTGGAAGGCAATGACATGCATCTGAGGCTGGATGACTTTGATTGGCCAACACTTGCACAGTGACTTTTCTCTGCTCCTCTCCATCTTAGCTGACTGAGCTGGGATACTCACATTGAATAACTGAGCTTACAAATGTTGGGGCCAGTTACCCCCTTCTAGAAATAAGGTAACCATGTACCCCGTCTTACCTGAAACAATACCGGTCCTGGTATATTTATTTAGAATGACCCTCTCCCTCTAAAAATAGCCCAACTTTGCATGACAAATTCTGTAGCTACCCTCTTGTGTGACTTTTTCTGGCAAGATATGAATAAAGTATTAGCCCCACATAGAGCATCAATGACAGACAAAAGCAATGATTTCACCCAGGCCCAGTTTGGTGAACAGATGAGTTTATTGGACGACTTACAGGAGCAAGGGTCAGGGGATACTTACAGGAGCATGGCTAACTCAAAGGCAGTTGTATAGCCAAAGAGTCCACCCCAAGGGTAGGTGACCACTCAACAAAGCTGTATAACTGGAAATCCCTGCACAGTTTGCAGGCAGCTCCACTGGAAAATCTACCCCCCACCCCCACCATTGTTTATTTCTTATATAACCTGGGTAAGGGGCCTCATGAATCTTTACCTCTCTAAGCTCCTGGAGTCTTGTAAGTGTCTTAGCTTCTTGAGCCTTGTGAGCCTTTATCCTGCCTCCAGGAAGGGATGTTACTCAATAGCTGCACATTATGCAGTCAGTGGTATAGTCTGTGGGACAAAAAGGGGCTGATGCTAATGAATGTGACCCCAGGAGTCAGAAGCTGTGGATCAAGTGCTGCTCATGGTATGGGGGGTATTATGGTCCACAAGATCTGGAAGAGTGGTGCTTCCTTGTAATTCCAGGATTCAAGAGGTGGAGGCAGGAATATTAGAAATTTAAGGCCAGGCCTTATTATGTAGCAAGCTTGAGGTTAGCCTGGTCCACATGAGATCCACTGTGGAAACAACAATGAAAAGGAGAAAGAAGAGGGAGAGGAGGAGAGAGGCAGGAACAGGGACAGCAAGCATCCCTATCATTGGTGTCAAGCAAAATGCACATGTGGGTCCCAGAGGAGAGCAGCAAGATCCTGGTTCATTCTACACTGGTTATTGTGAGCAAAGCTTTGCCTGCTTGTAAGGGAGGACTGTCTCCAAGTCTGAGCTTTCTCATCTAAGAATGAGCATCGTGATTCCTACCCCAAGACTGTGTCGAGGATGTCCTCTGAGAACAGATATAGATGAGCCTTATCTGATCAAAATCTGTACATGAGAGTTGTGAATGCTGAGACAGAAGACAAGGGGCCGATAATTTTAAAGGAGGAAGGAAAGACCACATGGATGAGCGTCTTAGTTCATAAGATCTGAGGTTCCGAGAGGTGAAGTGACTGTAAAAAGAACAACAGTTCTCAGCACTGGAGAATCACTGTGTTGCCTCCTGAGTGTTTGGTCTTGGTTGTGTGTCCCGCGGTGCCTTCTGTTGTGGCTGTGAGTCTTGCTGTCTCCCTGTCTGCCTCTTCCCTCCCTACCCTGGGGAAGTGCTGAGGCCAGGCAAGCTTGTCTAGAATAGGAAGACTTTCCAGGCAGCGAGTGGCTGGGAGTTAATGGGAATCTGTCTGTGGCTGACTTCTGTGGATGTCTGGAATGTGAAGGAGCCTCAGGCTGTGAGCTGGTTTCTAGATTTTTGCTTAGCTCCTGAGGGAGCTGCCAGTGCTGGGGCTGCAGCCAGAGGCCAGGACCAAGGTGACCTCTGCTGGAGTCATGTACCCCAAGACTGAAGGTTTTAAGCCACTGGTGTGTGCATTCCTTTGTTCCTAAAAATAGCTTGTGTGTGCACATGTGTATACATGCACAGATGCTCATGTGTGTATGGTTGTGTGCACACATGTGTATGTACATATATCTGTAAGTTGTGTATGTACATATGTGTACTTACAGGTGGTATATGTGCATGTGTGTGGACATATGTGCTCACATTTAGGAACATGTGTGGCTATGTGTATGTATGTGCACATGTTTATGTTGTGTGTACACATGCATGTGCACATCTATATGAATGTGTCATGCATGCATATGTGTGGGTGTGTGTGTGTGTGCGCACGTGTGCGTGGGCATGGGCGCTTTGTCTGTTTTCATGCTGTCTGTCTTCCTGGGTGCTTTTCCATAAACTCACCATTAGAAAGTTTTTACAGCATTTCACATCCTCTGTTCTGTATAATCCCCTAGATGAACCCCAGGGGGATGGATTATATTTGCCTCAATTTTTAGTTGGAAAAATGAGGCCCATTTTGAGGGGGAACTTGCTCCAGGTTGCAAAGCAGATCTGGAGAGTCTTTAGCTTTTCTTCCCATGAGTATATAAGCAACATCCAGGTAGTCAAGAAGTTTCCTGACCACACAGCACCAGTTGCTTCAGGAGCCTCCCTCTCTGGCTGAGCACCCCCTTTTTGGCTGAGCCCCCCTCTCTGGCTGAGTCCTCCTTTCTGGGTGATGGCTTTAGTTCATCTTGCCCACAGCTGCCATAAATTACTGAGTCTGTTTCAATGCACCCTTTTTTTGAAGGAGGCACCATGACTTTCTAGTTCATAGAGAAATATTCTTTTTATTATTATTATTATTATTTGTGTGTGTGTGTGTGTGTGTGTGTGTGTGTGTGTGTGTGTACTTGCATGTGAGAGTGTGTATACAAAAGGGCACTTGTGTGTATGCCTGTGGAGGCCCAAGGATGACATTGGGAATCATCCTGGTTTGCTCTGCCTCCTTATTACTTCATTCTGGGTTCCCCAGACTTTGCCTTCCAGGACTAGAACTAAAGGCCAGTGCCATATCTGCCTAGTATTTTCACTTTTGATCTGGGGATTGGAATGCAGGTCTTTTTGTTTGTGAGGTAAAAACTTGAACCACTGAGCAATCTCCCCAGTCCAAGAACTGTTCTTAATTCGTGTGTGTGTGTGTTTAATATTCTATTCACCTGTGGTGGGGCAGAGCCGTGGAGAGAAAGAGAAAGGTGTGCGCATGCATGCCATGGTGCAGGGGTAGAGGTCAGAGGACAACTTTTAGAAATCAGAAGTCAGATTTCTCTTTTCTTCTTCCATTATGGGGGCTTCTGGGAATAGAACTCAGGTTGCCCGGTGTGCCAGGAGGCACCTTGCTTACTGAGCTACCTTAACTTGTGTTTTTAAAACTTGATCTTAAAGTTCTTGAGAACACGTGATGAGTGAGCCTTTTTTCTTTTTCTTCTAAAACATCAAGCACAAGGCTAAGAGCGGTAGATCTTCAGCAACAGTCTTGGGGTGGGGCACAGGCAGGGGAAGGAGATTAGTAGGAGCAACATGCTAGAGTGAGGGGGGCAGGTCCTGCATAAGGGAAAACAAACAATCCTTACCTTTCACAGCAGGTGAGGACCAGCTCTCTAGCATATCAGGGCTCATCCTACAGGCTGGAGTGTTTAGTGGTCAGAGCGGGTACTGCAGTATTCCCACTTCAGAGGGGCAGGAAGCTGAGCTTCAAGACCCGTGATTCATCTAAAGCCCTGGGGGCTTGGATAGGGCAGTGTGAGATGTTAAATTCAAATGGGTTGTGCCAGAGCTCAAACTATTTCCCAGAACCCATCCTTGTGCACAGCAGGTATTTAATCCATGCTTACAGGTGGGGGTCAATTCTCAGAGCAACTCTTGGGCCTGGCGAAGCAGAGGATGCTGTAGAGCCATCATCTGTGCCCCTCCTCCTAGCCCGGGACACATTCTGAGCCGTGTGTCACTCAACTTGCAGTCCCTGGCCTGAGATAGGCGCCAGATTTGGACCCAGACAGCGGATCTCGTTGCCCTGTACCCGGCTGCTGCTGCTGGTCGGCAGGAATGGGGCTGGGAAGAGGGCACTCTAGAAAGGGAGAATGCATTCCATGTCAGCATCTCCATTTCCCCAGAGTGGATCCCGTTGCATTTCAGGACCAGCGTAAAGCACTTAATTGAAATCCGTCATTCGGGGCCCTCATTAATAACCGATCTCAGGAAGCAGCGAGCTTCCCTGCCATTAGCGATGTGCGGGATGCCGACGCAGGTCTTTCTCGGGGGAGCAACAAGTCCCTGGTTCATTTTACAGTTGATTAGAGTGAGTTAAACTTTGCCCTGCTTGTAAGTTGTGTGTTTAATATGAGAAGTTGGCAATATGCGAAGTTATCAAAATACCACCGGTGCTTTGGCGGGCTTCCAGCGGGCATTGCTCATCCTAAACTGCATGGTGACCCGGCAGCGATGGGACTGCGATGCCATCTCACGAGATGGACGGTGCCAATGAACTTCATCAGTCCCAAGAAAACAAGAGACTGTTACCCACTCACTGCAGATTCTCTCTCCCGCGTCCTTGTGGTAGGTGGGGCTGGCCGCTGCGCCCCTTGCTGTCTGAATCCATGGCCATTACCTGTGTCTTTGCACCTCACATAGGGATCCTGGGGTCCGTGTTATTGTGGTGCAGTGTGTCCTTAGCAAGAAGCCCCCTTCTTGGGGCTCCAGTGTTGGTATCAGAAAGGTAAGAAGGCCTCCTGACATCACACTTGACATCTTGCCCCTTGAAGCGAGCTTGGGGTGGAAATATTGACTCTCTGGTCTATGGGAAGGTAATTCCAACCAAAGGACTTTCGTTTCTTTTCTCTCTACCATCGGGTGCGCTGGCCCCACTTCTCCAACATCTCCCCACTCAGCAATGATCTTCTCAAATCTCTTCACACCAGGCTATCCACATTTTTAAAATACCTAACTGTCCTAACACTTTCTTCTTTTTCATTCACCTTGGGATACCCTTTCATCTTCTGGAAGGTTCTTTTTCTGTCCACCAAAGATGCATCTGATTTACATTCTCTGGTTAGATAAACTCCCCTGCAGTAGTAAACAGCATTTTATGTGTAGATACATCAGACCCATTTTTAAAAATCTTATTTCTAATACTTATTTATAACTGTAGGTCAGTCGTCTCAATGTCTAAAACCTCAAATTCATTAACTGAGGAGAAACAGACATTTACCTCTTTGAAAGACTTAATGTACATGAAAAGCTCAAAACCTTCCCATTTCTTGACATCTAAGAGTTAATTCTTTTCTCTATGGCAGCAACTCCCAACGTAATGATACATGCTTCAGGCATTGATGGCCAAATGATCTTCATACAACAATATAATTCCACTTTTGTAACACTATGACATCATGTGGATGAATAGGTGAATGTATATTTCAATAAAACTTTATTTACAAAAAACAGTGAGTAGGCTGCTTTGGCCTAGTTGGCTGTCATTTTGACAACACCTGCTCTAGAGCAGGATGTAGCCTCTGGAAGCTCATGTGCCCATCTTCCTTGCTTGGCTGTGGCTTCCTTAATGATGCCTTAGATTTCTGTGCATGTATAGGAGCACATCCAGGCATTAACCCCACTTGACGGTCTCAGTAATGAATGCTCTATTCCCATCTTCAGATGGAGACACAGAGGTGCAGAGAAGGAAATAATTTGGTTGGCAAATGTTGGAGGCAGGCTGGCTCCAGAGTTCTTATCTCATTTCAACCACAACCCCAGCAGTGACAGGAACAGGGAGACCAGATAGTCATTAACTCTGCACACAGACAAGTAATCCCATTATTTCTTTAGTCAGACATTGGCTTCCCATTCTCCCAGACCGGCATGTATTATAGGTTTATCCTGTCACATTCCCCTTATTATATGTGGCTCCCCTCTACCATGTGTGTCAATCTTTTGGGGGTCTTAATATTTTTGCTCTGCACGTTTGTCCCTTTTCTCCCATGCTTTGGAACTGACCCCCCCTCCATTTTACCTGGACTTGTCCCAGTCAGAGATGACTGTTAGATTAATTCTGCATCAGTGACCAAAGGCTGGACAGAGTTTGGGTTAGAAGTTGTGCTGGTTCTTAGGGTACCTTGCCAAGCCCATTTCCTGTGGATTAGGTCCTAAATCCCTACAGTTTAAAAACAAAAATCTGTCAACTTGGCACTCAGAGGACCAAAAGTCCTTGAAATTCTGGTCTCGTCCCTGAGCACTCGTGGCCAGAGTCCACAAAAAGCAGGTTGGTTTGATTTTGCAGAAGTAGAAAATGCAGGCAGCAGGCGCTCTTGTGAATGGTTTACATTTCTGTTTTCATGTGCAGCACTTAGCATTTCTTAATGCTTAGTCCGTGCTTAAATGTGCCATCTATTCAGTCTCCTTCCATGGTGACTTAGACCTTCAGGGGTATGTGGCATCAGCCTGATTCCTTAGATGGAAAGAGTAAGGCTAAGGAACTTATCTGAGGTCCCAAAGGGATTTGGAGGACAAGGCCAGAGTTCACATTGCAAATCATTTCAGCAGCAATCTCCTATTCTTGACCTATTTAACATGTCTTATGAGCAAGCAAAAACAAGTAGCCAGTGCTAATGTGTGTACTCCAGGAGTGGGCGGGGCTGAAGTTGACTCAGTGTTGGCTCTGGGAGACTCAGCTTGCTGACATTCTGACCAGCCCAGCATTTCTTCCTGCTTGACAGATTCTGAGGACACAATTTTCCTCAAGGTCACAGGACTGATAGCAAAGAGAAGCAATGCTGAGTGCAGAGATATCTGACTCCATAGGGCGACTGCTTCTTACAGTGGGATTCTTCTTGCTCTTTGAAAGTGCAGAGAGGTTTTTAAAATGCAGACATATGACTCTGGTCCTCACATAGTCCTGACTTGGTAGGAGTCAGGGTTGGAGTTGGGCACCAAGGTTTTCCCTCCCCCAGGAGATTCTTTTGGACTAGGGTGGATTTGAGTGGGTTACCGCTCAGTCCTTCCCTCTCCACAGGCACCTGATTTTACAGAGTTAGAGAAGAAACTAGGCTAAGGGTCAAGAGTAATGGTAAAAAGACACAAATACTTAATCCAGAGATTTATTATCTCAAGGCTATGGATCCCTGTCATTGTGTGTTCAAATTTCTACAAGAGCACTGTCAGTGCATACAGTGGTCCAGCTTTCAATGTGAGGATGGAGTTGGGGTCCACTTATAGAGTCAATAGGTTCATGGGGGGGTCAGAGTACAGCAACCACATGTGGGAGGCAAAGTCTATGTTTGCATCTGCATACCTGAGGGAAGCTCTAGGCTTCCTTCTTTGTTGATTTTTTTAAAAAAAATATACACATTGAATTTAAGTCATTTTTGTTACTCCTGTACCTTAACCCAGTCCCCTTCCTTCTCCCCTCTGAAATCCTTCTTGTCTATCACCAGTCTTCAATCGTCAGTGATGCACTGAGTTTAATACAGACTGCTTGTCTTAGCAAGAGAGTCGGCCCTAGATTTTATTTTTATTTTTAAAATTGTGTTGTTGTTGTTGTCTTGTTATTTTGAGTCCTCAGCTCAGATCCACAGCAACACATATGAAAAATCTGGGCACCGTGTAGGGTGGAAATGGGAAGATTGCCAGTGTGCTGGCTGCCACTCTTCTGAACTCCAGATTCAGTGACAGACCCTGTCTCAAGGGAAAAAAGTGAAGAGTGACAAAGTAGGACAACAGGTGTCTTCTTCTGGTCTCCATACACTCCATGGGCACATGGACCCACAAATATAGGTGTACACACACAACATACACATACCCCATTCACACATACATGCACACTATATATACACAAAATGTAAAGGAAATAATGTCTAATAAGGTAATAAATACATTGAATACATATAATGTATAAGATAACGTAGTCTAATATACATTAGGCTAGATATATAACATAACACTTCTGTCTTGATTCCTTCCAAGTATTTGTTGGATGAAATTTATTAATACTTAACAAGTACTGTGGTGATTATTGGAAAAACGATGGTAAGTAATGTCAGTATCTAGCACTTGCTGTGCATATATTATAGACATCAGGTTCAATATTAGCTTTTTGCATACAGTAGCATTTATTCCAGTCCAAAGTCCTGTGTTATTGTCCTGAGTTTATAGGCAAGGAAGGGGGTTTTACTGGCTTCTCAAAGTCACGTAGCTGGTATATAGCAGGGTGTGGACCACTGAGGCAGGGTGAGGACCACTAAGGGAAGCCGAGATCCAAGGATGGATACAGTGGAGAAATCAGGCTACAGAATGCAAAGGGGGATCCAGAGGATGCGCCTCATGCAGAGTTGTGGCAACAGTGAAACATCCTGAGAGAGGTAAATGAGTAGAAAGTAATTATTAAGGTCAGTCCAGTTTTCTGAGTTGGGGGCTGGGCAGGTAGCTGATCTTGTCTTCCATCCAGTTGGCACAAATGGAGCCTTGATGATGAGAAAATGATGGGAAGTTAATGAAGGAGAGAAAGTTTCCATGTGGCCTGAGGCTCCCAGCGTGGGTCTCTGGGGTTTGAGATGCGACTTAGGGATAGGGCTACTGCAAGGCAGCTCTCTGGCTTCTGCATGTGCTATGGAATCTCACGGGTTTTCGGAAGTCCCACCAATTATGCAAGCTCATTTTCTGCATTTATTCTAGGCCATTCACAAAACATGAAATAGAAAAAAAGGTAAAGAAAAAAAAAAGATAAAACCCAGCCAGTTCCAGTAAAGAATTAGGTGTGACTCAGAAGAGAGAATCAGAAACAATGGGACTTTACTTCACAAGAATAAAATCAATTAGTTTCTATAGCAGAACAAACTAGAACTGTTACTGGGTACAAGCCCCTTTTGGAGGAACGGTGAGCTATTGGGACATAAACTGACTGCCCGGTTGGCGCCCTGAAAGAAACATTCTGGATAGATGAACTGTCCATATAACTGAGGCAAACATTAACCACTCCACACTTAGCAACGCTGTCCAATGGTCCAGCCTGTCCTAGGCTATTTATCTAAGAGCAATGACTATCATTCAGCATTACAAAAGGATGCATGCCGTACTTGCTGTGATCTATAGTGGATGGGAAGGAATCCTTACGCTGTTGCTTCCTGTGGATAACACTCCACCCACTCTTCTGTAAAACACTCATTTTTATCTGCCTGGTCTTAGAGTTGTATATTCCATCTATTTCCTTTAGAAGACTGTACATTTCTCAAAAACAAGTTGTGTTTTATTTTTCTTTACACCCACCACAGCCCAGAGCATTGTCAGATGTTCTGGTGTGCTGCTGAGACCTTGGTGTGGTGAATTGGCAAGTGGCCCAAAGTGAAAACCAGATGTATTCATGGCTGGTCCACGTATCTCCCCACTGTTAGCCTTTTTGGGCTTGGCACCTGCATCTCTGCACAGCCTCTGTCTTATAGAAGATATGACAGCTTGGTGAGATACACAGGCTCTAAAAGCTTTGTGGATCGTGAGGCTGAGGTGATTTTTCACCTCCCATAATGATGGCAACCATGAAGCTGGGGTCGATGGGCTGGCTCTGCTGAATCCTTGCCAGGCATCCCTCAAGAAACAATTCAGACACTCTGAACTTCTGTTTCATCCTCTGTGAAGAGGGTGGGCTGGAGGTTTTAATGAAGAGGAGTATTAAGTGCTCGGCCGGGCTTGGTCATTAGAGGTGGTGGTCTTGGATTAGCCATGTTCTGGACAGAAGAGACTAGTGATGATGACTTAGTACCTCATTAGTTTGTAGTCCTGGGACACTGTCATGGTTTGAATGTGACTTGTTTCCCCACAGGCTTGTGTGTTGACATCCTCAGCTTATGTTAATGCTTGGGAAGGTCATGGCATCTGTAGGAAGTTCAGCGTTGCTGAAGGAAGACACACCTCAAGAGAGCAGGCCTTGAGAACGAATAACCCCGCAGACTTCTACCAGCAGTCGCTCTTGCAGTTTGCTACTTGCTCTCTCTTCTGGCAACCATATCTCTTCTGCCATAATGGACTATGTCTCCCCACTGGAACTGTAAATCACATACATCTCCTTTTCTCCCCCTCAATTTGCCTGAGTCCGAGTGCTGTCTCACAGCAGTACAAAGAATAACCGCGATAAGCATTATCTCATAAAGCCAGCTACTTCCAAGTAGCTCTGTGCTCTGGCTTTGTTCCCCAGTCACTGGCCTTCCTCCCCCCCCCCCAAACAGGATCTAGATGATGAAGTATTTAAACATGTAGCCTCAGGCTTTGGGACTGAGCCAGAGATAAATTTTAAAAGCAAGAAGAGATTTTTGGAAAAATGAAAGTCTGCCATTGTTTACCAGTTGCCATCCCGATTCCCTTTTACATGGACAGTAAGCTTCTGCTAGAAATTCCCAGCTTGTCCCACTTCTGCTCCTGAACACACACACACACACACACACACACACACACTCACACACACACTCACACACACACTCACACACACACACACAGTTAGGCCCCAACCTTGTTGTGCGATCTTGGAAAAGTTGCTTTGTGTCTCATCTCTGCGATTTCCCTGTCTGCAAGGCAGAATAGAAGGCTCCTGTGTCACACAGGGTACAACGGACCTACAGGGAAGCCTCATTTTGACCAAGGACACCGGAATTTACAGGAGTTCACGCCAGCTCCCAGATGGGATGAGACTGCTCCATTTCCAGCAAGCTATAGGTCAGCACACAATTGCACCACCCAAGCAACTGGGCAGTATCGAGGCGATCTTCGTTCCAATGAGCCTTTTCATCTTTTTCACCTAGAAGGGAGAACGCAGTGTGGCTCAAGTGTTTATGTATCTTGGCTCCTTCTCCAAGAAGCTTAAAAAACAGTAGAGACACAATGAAATACTCTCTCATAACATGTAGGCCGGACCTGGCCATTATCATCACCATTTTATAGCCGTTAAGGTCCAGAGAGGTTAAATGATTTGCTCAAGGTCACACAGCAGGTTCAGCTCCAAACCCCAGGTCTACTCACTTAGGATAGCCCATTAAAGCACTGTACCCTGTCCACCAAATAAAGAACCCCGAGCGAAACACTGATTGTTAAGGAAGGAAAATAGCTATTGAGCTACAGACGCTGACATTTAGCCAGCCAGAAATCATTAATGTGGCCAGGTTTAAGGAGAGCTCTATTAAACTGTCCATCAAGCGCTTTGCTCTTAAATGGATTTATTGAGAGAGAGGAAAAAGTCCAGGGTAGAGGGAATGTATTGGAAGTGGCTTTCTCTTTGTCTGCTGCAAGTTCGCGGTGAGTGGTGAGGAGAGACCTACCTCTGGAGGGGAGGAGTTCTAGAATCCAAGGAAGAATTTCTTAGGCAACAGAGCTACAGAGAGTCAGCTGGTGCGATGGTGGTGTCCCCTTAGCTCTGCCATTATCCTCACTTCTAGAAGTAGGAGAATGGGATGCAGGCGTCCAATATGCAGGTAAACAGGAGCCTGGTGCACTGTGGGTCCACCATCCATCTGATACTGCTCTTGTTAGTTCATGGATGGCGGGAAGGTGGGGCTGGGGAGAGAGCTGCGAGCCAAGTAGTCGCAGTGCAGTCACAGGGACCTCAGCGTGAGACCCTGGCTTTGGTCCCTAGAATCCACGTGAGAGGGCAGGTTCCCATGGCATGTGTTTGTAATCCCTGCAGTCAGGAGAAGGAGGTAGAAGGATGTTTGAAGTTTGTCTGGCTAATGAGCCTAGCCTAATAGATAAGTTTTGAGTCGGTGAGAGATGCTGAGAGAGAGAAGGGGGGAGTCTGGGTCTCAGAAACTAACAGAAATAAATTCCAAGCAGCCAATGCAGGCAGGCAGGAGAATAAGGGAGGAAAGAAGGTCACAGAGCATGGTTCAGAGAATGATTCAGGGTCGCCATCCTCATCCGAGAGGTCCAGGAACAAAAGGGAGGAGCCTTGGGACTCGGGAAGTTCTGGATGAAGGGCATGCACATGTGGGTGGTTTTGTAAAACCTTTTCAAAAGGGGTTACAGATTCTTCCATTCAGCACAGACTGGAAGAGGCCCTGTGACGTGGGCTGGCAACCTAGGGAGACTGAGTCATGAGTCACGCCACCGCCACCATCTCTTACAACCTGCTTTCCATTATGCGCGCACATTTGGAATCCAACCCTTCGGTGGCACCTGCCGTTCTTTCCTCCACCCACACCATCTGAGCACTGAGAGGAAGAAGTTGCCACGTGAGGTGTAGGTCTTAGAGATGTGGAGATGAACAAGGGTAGTGACTAGAGCCATAAGTCAGGGACAACTTGGTTTGCTCCCAGAGATAGCTGGGATGAGCCAAAGGAGGCAGCCACTGCAAGAAGGCACAAATAGCAGGAAGAACCAGCAATAGGAAGTTGCTGGACTCCCATAGAGATTCAGATTCAGGTCATGCCAGGACCGCAGAAGGGCTGCAGAGGGGCTGTGGAAAAGTGTGGGCTATTTTCCTAGAGAATCCTGCAAATGTGTGTGTATGTATGTGGAGGGGAGGGTTAGATGTGTGTTTGCATATGTACATATATATGTATTTATGTATATGTGAATGTGATTGTATATGAGTGTGTGTGTGTGTGTGTGTGTGTGTGTGTGTGTGTGTGTGTGTGTATGATAGGACCAAATGTTTGTTTGAAAAATGACCACCCTGGGGCAGTGGAGACCTGGAGGAGGCAGATGGCAGCCAAGGCCAGGGCAGACTGCCATGCTCGTCTGTCTCTCCCGGCTGCTTTTGGGAGGTGACATTTGGCAGCATGTTTCCTGCTGAGGTCTTCATTTTGCACTAAGTCAAAAGTTCTTCACCTCCTTCCCTCCTCCCTCCATCTTCTCTCTCTTTCATCATGTCTGACTGGATCTCTGGATCTTCCTGCCCGGTCAAGAATAGAAACTAAAAGGGGAAAAAAAAGCCTAGTACCCTGGGCAGCAGACAGTGGCATAACCCACAGGGCACACCTGGGTTTCTGGAGGACTGAGAATCAACAACCCATCCTTGAGGTTCTTGGGTCTTGGGATCTGCCCTCTGCTCCTCTCTCTCTGCTCCTCCTCTTCACTTTCCTCCCACCCTTCTTTTGTCCCTTCCATCCCACTTCCTCCCCTCTCTCCTGTCTTACTTTTTCTTCCCTCTCTTCCTCACCCCTTCCTTTCTTCTCTTCCCTCCTTCCTTTCTTTCCCTCGCCTACCCCCCATTCTTCCTTCCCTTCCTTCCCTGTCCTCTCCTTCTCCCTCCTTCCCTCCCTCCTACTAGGTGTAGCAAAATCCCACATGTTCATGCCTTTCTTTCCTAGACCTTTGAAGGTCAGAGTACAGTAGAACATTGCCATGTTGAACACAGGGGTTCCAAGGAAGGATGTCACTGTAATATCCAGGCTTGGAAGGTTTTCCAGGGGATACAGAATCTGAGGCACTGGTTGGTCAGAGTTAAGAAAGTATCCATCATCTGGGAAGATGACAAGCATCTGGCTAACAGGAGTTGTGAAAGCTAAGGCCAGAGCAAGAGACAGCATGGCACACTGGGGCCAGGGAAGAGGTAAGATACTATGCATGGCTGAAGAAATTGGACCCCAAGGGTTTTGTCCTGAATCACAGGTAGACTTGCATTCCGTTCCTACCATTTCCCAGCTGTGCGAGAGATGCAGATGCACTGAATCTGACCTTCTTCAACCCTTGTTTCTTTATTCATGGAATCAGGGGAAAGGGGATGCTTAATTTGCAATACCAAGAAAAAGATGCAAAGACATGTTAATTGAGAAGCATCGAACCCTGTGCTTCTTCAGTAAGCACCCGCTATTATTACACTTATTTTCATTTTCCATGCCTAAAGGTTCAAAATAGAATCTAAATCCGGTGTCTTGGAGCTGTTTTGCTTTAAATGCCAATTCTCATTGATCAGTACTGGCCGTCTGGAGAAGAGGAATGTGCTGAGATGTTTTTGGTGGTTATATATGGGACCAGGAGGTGGAGGTGCTGTGATCAATTAGTAATGCCTGAACGGGAACGGTAAAGGGAGTGATGGCCTCAGAGATGGACAGATGTGTACTCTAATGTGAATGTGGTCTAAGAACTAAAAGGCAAGAGCGCAGGTTAATGAGTTAAGGGAGGAGCCAAGAAAGGGGGTGAGGCTTGAATTCTTCCCTGAGGGTGGGTGGTTACGGGCAGATAGAAAGACACATGTATGAGCACAGGCAGGGAGCTGAATCTTACTAGCAACAGAGTGTTCTATTTCGGGACCCTGGCATAGCAAGCCACAGGGTCAGCAAAGCATTCCGTATCGACTGGCTGCAAAGCAAACACATGTCGTCTTTCTTGGCAAGGCAGGGGCTGCTTGAGCAGAATGAGGGAGGAGGGCAGGAGATACGTGCTTCACTTACCAAACCCCCAGGTCTTTGGGAACTTTCCGGAATGCTAAGCTGTTTATTTTGGGAGTCTTTCAGCTTAGTCGGTTGATATTTAGAGACAGTTAGAAAATTTGGAATTCACGCTCCTTCCAATAGAAAGGGGGGGGGGGGGAAGGAAACCTTTGAAATGCTTTCCAAATGCTGGCAAGTCAACTGAGGACAGCCTGGCTCCAGTCTTCTCTCCTCCCCCACTCTGATCCCCTCCTACAAACGCATGTAGAAGCAACAGCATCGTAAATGCTCAGAGCCATAAGTGACAAGTTCCTTCGGAGGATGCTAGACAATGAGGCTCCCTCCACATTAGCTGATACAACAAAGCGTCCATCAATATAGACCAGCAGAAAATAAAAAAAACAACAACACTGCACTGTAGAGAGTAGATGCATGGCAAGTAGCAGGTGGGAAACTTACAGTCGTGTTCTGTCTGCTGTAGGAACTGTATTTAATACAGCTTTCAAGTGGTTTTTTTGTGACTGTCCTAAGCTCATGCATCCCTTTCAATATGCCCATGAGCAGGACACTTAATCTTGTGTCCTGACACAAGATTTGATTCACAGTCAAATGCTGCTTATTGGGGTTTTTATGCAGGCAGACTGGGAGCCTTCCTATTTCCTTCTTATCTCCCTCTGCTCTTCTCCCAAACTAGGAAGGGTGAACTCATTTCTTTGAGCAGCTTGGGGTACCTTATTAGGTAGGGGTACCTACTCAATGAGGTACAACGTGCTCCTACAGAGGGTGGTTAGCCTCTGTCTGGAAGTATCTATTGCCGCTGGTGGCTTCCTCTTGGTCTGGCTTTATTGGTCCTCATACTTCCTCCTCTACATTTTGACGGGAGCTCTCTTCTGCTGCCGCAGCATTACTGCAGATGTACCTGCATCCTCAGCAATGCTGGGACGTGTGGAGTGGATTTCATCCCCTGGATTATCCTTTCACCAAACCTGGTCACCTTGGTTGCCAGGCAACTGCCCCTACCTTCTGAATTCCAGTCATTCCATTCATGTAGGTTATCTGACTGATCTTGACTTGAACTCAGCTATATGCCTGGCTTTGGCCAATAGAAAGAGATGAAAAGCAAGACAGTGTCATTTCCAAGCTTTCATAGACATGCTCCATTTGTCTTGACCACCAATGCTTCTCCTGTCACCAACAGAACATTTATCAGCTTGCCCTTTGGCCCACAAGGACTAAGTGAGAGGTAGGAACAGAACCACTCCACCCAAATATAGCCCAAATAACCTGAACCTCCACCTGGCATGTAGATTTATGGACATAAAATGTTACAACACATCACAAGGACCCTGTGTTTGTTATACAGCATGTTTTTGTGGCAATAAATGACCAATATGGCCAGGACTTCGCTCAAGGGGCTGGGAGCTGGGGATTCAAGGATCTAGTGTTTCTCCTCTGGTGAGTTTCCTCTTGTCAGTCCATCAAGCCTCAGCCTTTTTTTCTCAGTGGAAGGAAGCATCTCTTCACACATATTTCATTTTCCTCTTTCTTTCCTTCTTCCACTGTCAACTTGCCCTGGTTTTAGGTCTTGATAAGCAAAGTCACAGACATCAAAAAATTATTTCCTCTCCAACAGCACAGTTTGTGTGTGATTTCTAATTAGGGTAAGAAGACAAATCTGTTTAGAATAAGATAAAGGAAGGCTGGGGGTTTAGTTCGGTGGCAGAGTCTGTGCCTGGTATGCATAGGCTCTAGATTTGATACCCAGAAACACACACACACACACACACACACACACACACACACACACACACACACGAAATAACTGATTTCAGGGTTCTCTACTGAGTCTGTCTTTCTTTTGAGCCACTTTGTTTGGAAAAGAAGGTGCAGTCTCAAACAGTTTGAAAATAGGAAAGTCATATGGTGGCTGTAGGAAGACCCAGAGCACTAATCACTGGCTATTCTAGATAAAGGTTCTGCTATAAATATGAACGCATATCAAACCAACATTATCATCTCTATGCTTTTGCCTTGTAAAAGTTTTAACCAATATGTAAAAGTCATGCATATTTCTAAGGAGCATGTAATGTTTTAATACACAGATGCAGTGTGTTGGATTCAAATCAGGGCAGACACATCTATGTCTTCAAACACTATCCAGTATTTATGGTGAAACATTAACACTTTCTTCTAGATTTTAAAAGCTAAGTGTTGCATTGAGTTTGTGCAACCACAAGCTAGATTTTATTTTTCCTTCCCCACCATGGCTTAGTACCTACTGATCCATTTCTCTTCACCCTTTCCTTCATGCTGCAAGATCTAGTCTCTGATTACCCCAGCTCATGCACTTAGCATCTCTGTGAACTTTGCCAGATGTTAATATCTCTAGGCATTGGAATCCTGCACATGTCAAAGCATAATCACTTTCACTACAGTGAGGGAGTGGAATATAAGGGTGAAGGGAGAAATTCTGGGGAAATTCAGGTTGCAGCTCTGTGGACGACAAGGACATTCGGGATGAAGCACGATGCCTCTGTTTCTGCCCTGGAATGTAAGTAGGGATAATAATAGCTCCTATCTCAGGAAGATGTTAGACTAAATGAGCCAAGCCTTGTGAAGTGCTGGGTTCGCTCTCTCAGCGGGAGCAAGCAAGGCCGTCTCAAGATCATCTACTAGTTAGCTGCTACTCAGAACGGACGTCTGAGTTCACCTCTAAGTTCACTGCACTTTAGAACGCTCCAAAGTTTGTAGACCTGCTGTTTGCTGGAACTGTTTTCCTCCAGAACCTGGGACCATTTTGCCAACCCACATCTTGACGTCCTCCAAATGAATCATTTTCTACATCACTGGAGACAAGGCTGTTTTCTCTCCAGGGAGATAGAAGGCCCTGCTTCTAGAAGGGACTCTAAAAAATAAGGACAGCAAGAAGACATGGACCAGCAAAGAAAGATGCAAAGATAATCAAACTATGAAACACGTTGCTTTCCCCCCAGGATTTTGTAGAGGGAGAGATGGCAGAAGGACATTCTCTTTCTTACACTGATACATATTTTGATACACAAGATAAATGCTTGGGGAAATTGGCAGACTGAGTTAGAAGTACTTCTGTAAACGAGGGAAAGAGAGAGTATACAGATAAGCCCTAATGGGTCTCTAGTCATCCAGATTTGCGTAGTGGGGGAAGCTGACCATGGGGGTCCTGCAAAGGGTTCTTAGGACGTTGGCGTAGTCTGGACCCAGTGATGAAGACCCAGATTCCACATAGCCAGTCACTGGGGTTGTTAAGGGTCAAAGCCTGGCTTCTGGAGGCCCTACCAAACCAGCCCAGTCGCTTGATCCCAACAGACTAATGGAAGAAGCAAGTGATAGTGAAAAGCAGAGAAAGGAGAGCTATAATGTGGCTGTGTTGGGAAGGGAAACAAAGAGGTCCTGTGACCCCCTAAGTTAATCTTTGGAATCCTGACAAGGGGTTTGAGTTCAAACAGAAGACCAGCGTTATGCACAGCCAGTCAAGCTATGGTCCCAACTGTCACTATCTGGTCTATAGCCTCTCCTGCAAGGTGGTCTGGCAAGTTGTCCGAAAAGTTTGAAATTTCTTCCATGAGAAGTCCCTCTTTTTGGTGGGTGCCAGGACTTCAACCCTTTACTTCTCCCAGCATTATGTTCCCAAGGAAATCCTAATTTTTTGAGGTCAGTTATTTCAATAGTCTGATAGCTAAAGGGATCCATGTATCTTTTTAGAACATTCCTAGTAGGACCATTGCATCCCACATTTGCTGACATCTCATCCAGGGTTCATGTCAATCATTCCCCATCTATCTTTCCATCCATTCAACTATTGATTTATTTAATCACTATGTACTAATGCTTCTCTACTGGGTACCACACACACACTGTGAGGAGGACAAGACCAAGACCAATATGGGTGATGGAAGTTCATATTCTTTTATATGTTATATGTTTATGTATATACGTGCATATATATGTATATACACATATGTACATATATTTTCTTTCATATTTTCACTTGCCTTTGCTCCTCTGAAGTCTTACATAATTCTTCTTCCTTTTCCTCCTCCTTCTTCTTTGTGTGTGTGTGTGTGTGTGTGTGTGTGTGTGTGTACAGGAGGTCACTTGATTGTGTGTGCCTGTGGTGGCCTAAGGTTGATTTCAGGAATCATTCTAGATTGCTCCTTATTGCTTTGCTCTGGGGTTTCCTTCCAGGATAGAATTATAGGCCATTACATCTGCCTTGCATTTTTACATGGAATCCTGGGATCTGAACTCAGGTCTTTTTGCTTGTGAGGCAAAAGCTTTAAACCCTGAACCATCTCCCCAGCCCTGAAGGCTTTCATTCTTTCCAAGTACAGGTTTCATGGAAACCTCTGGAACAGGCTCTTAGAGCTTGTTCAGGACTTTTAGTCCTACGTCATCACATTGCTTTGTGGAACCTTCCCAGACTCTTTGCCTGTGTCTCTGGGGCTGCTCTTCTTTCCTGAGTTCCAAGAGGAGATGAGACAGTCCCAGGTCCCTCAGGTCACTTGGCTGAGGTTAGAAGAATACAGCATCCTGTGGCATCAAGGCACTCTTTCCACCAAAAGGGACATGTGCCCAGGCCCAGAGGACGTTGAGTGGTGACATCTCTGGCAGCATCATTTGAACAGCACACATGTCTAGAGCAGCTGTGGTAGGCTGGAGGCTGGGCTGGCTGCTGGGGATGTGTTTCTGCAGGAGCTGCCAGTCTATTCGGCACAGGTTCTGAGCAGACAGTAACATATAGGGCTCCGGGATCCCTTGAGAGCCAACTAGGGGTGGTTTTGGAGCCAGCTGCACTTCTCATGAAGACCCTGATATCGCTTACTCCCTGTGAATTCCAGTATCCCAGAGTAACTCACTGGGAGGTTGGAAGAAATCACATGAGGTAGGGCCTGATGGCTTTCTCTTTCCTCTTGGGCATGCGCTGGTTCTGGGTCTATGGTACATGGAGTGAGGCCTCTCCCCATGGCAGGCTCTCTCTTCCAGTGCCAGGGAATCTTGCTGCTGGCACTGAGGCCGTGGGCATCTCCTCCGTGGACGCTTGGTGACCAGCCTTCTTTGCAGGATGCCTGCAGCTTTGGCTAAGGCAGGGAGGCAAGTGCCTTGCTGAGGATGGGATAAGAACCCAGCATGCAAGTTCAAGGTTAGACTATTGCTTGACCGTGAGCACTGATCCCCTTGATCCACGAATGGGGATCCCAGGGTCAGGCATAAAGCTGGTGCTGCTTTTGGGTGGGGTGTTGGTTTGAAAGAGAAACTCACTCATGCTATTTCTAGGATAAGGAATAGATAAAAATACATAGGAGATGTACATACAGAAGAGATCACCTCAGTGTATAGAAGGGCACTTCCTGCTCAAGCCAGCTGACCTGAGTTTGATCTCTTGAATTTATTTAAAGGTGGAAGGAGCAAACCAACTCCATGGATTTGCCCTCTGACTTCTCCAGTGCACCAGTGGCATTTGTGTTCTTTCTTAGGGGCATAAGATAATAAAAAATAAAACAAGATACAAAGGTATGTGCAGAGTCAAAATGGAGGGACAGGGTCTCATGGGCACCATTGGAGAACCAAGACCCAAGAATGGAGCTGGGGCCTAATGGGGCTGGAGCCAGAGCTATTGGAATTGTTGCAGGAGCTTGGGAAACCCAGGCTGTCTATCATATGTTTACTCCTTGCCTGCTTCAGCCTCTCAAATCAGGCTCCTGGCCTTCACCTGGCTGGGATCCTGCCACAGCCCCCATGCATTCGCACTCTGCTTGTTCTGCTTCCTCATTTCCAGAATGTGCTTCTCTGCCCGGACATTCATCAATTCTTATTACCCAACTTTTTTTTTTTAAGGATCTGACTTCCCTGTCATTTCATGCACAGACCTTCCCTGCCTCCTGGTTCCTTTTAAGTAATCCACGATGCTCTCTCGAAGCTCTTCTGCAGCTAGACATCTGTGCTCAGCATCTGTCATGTCCCACTCGTCTGTCAATTACAAGATGGCTGGGAATGCTCTGCTTCTTATTTGTTAGACCCCCCGTGCCTGACACAGAGTTTGGCAGAGGATGGCTCTCCATAACTACTTTTTGAACAAATAAAAGAAGAGCTGTTTCTTCTCCTTCTAAAATTAATCGAAATTATTTGCAATAACAATGGATTTTTGTTGTCCTCACACACCCCCTATCTTGCCTCCATCCCTTCCATGGGGATGTATCTACGTCCCAACAAGCCTCCCTCCTACCTCCATGTCCCTTGCATATGTCTTGCATGGAGTCCAAAAAGGGTTATCTCATCTTGCATGTGCCTCAGTATTCCCTGTAGCAGGGGCAGTATTTCATTAAAGATTCCCCTGATACATGGGAAGAGGCAAAGAATGGCCATATTCTTGGCTCCAGTAACCTGCCCTCCATGTACCTCCAGCTACATCTACCACTTGCTTTGCTTTGCTTTCAGAATTTCTGATTTATTTTTGCCCACACTGAAACTTGCTCTTGGCCCCTTTGCTGCCTCAGAAGCCCCCTTTCAGCTGCAGATCCTAACATCAACTGACAACTTTTATATTGCTGAGTTCAAATTGCCTGGAGAAAAAAATGTGAGTGGCTCAGCTTACCTTGTCAGGTGAGATCAGCAGGCTGATTCCTTGATGGACAGCCAATCAATAACCAGCTGCCTTTGGGGCAAAGATCCCCTGAACTCTGCCCTCTCCGCATCCTCACAGGCCACCTGTGACTGACAAGTGCTTGCAATGTGACCCGTGCCACAGGTTGAAATGATAATATTTCTACAGAGGGGCAAAATCAAACAGGTGGCTAGAATTAATTTTCCATTTCATTTATGTGTTACTGGAAAATCTAAAATCATATATACTGCTTCAGTTATATCTCAGTTGAATACGATGGAGTCAATTGCAGCCAGAGTAAAGTAGGCAACTGGATATAAAACAGGGGTAACCTGAGTGTCAGGAAGAGCCCTGGGGAAGAATCTTCCTTTGGAAATAGAAATTGCTATGTTTCGATTCCTATAAATATTGCTATCATCCGTTCATGATTCATTGTGGAGTTTTGTAGAGGTGTTAGCCACACACTTTACTTAAAATGTGGGTTATCTACTGCTGGGTAATAACAATAGCATTGACTTGTGTCTTGCAACAATTTGTGTCCCTGAGAGCCAGAAGTCCAGATGCTTGGCTGGACCCCCTGTTTGGAACCAAGGCATTGGATAGGGCTGACTTCATACCTAAATCCTAATTTGGTAGTTTTGGGTGATGGTGGGTTTGCTAAGTTTGGGGATAATTTCATATCATGGAACTATAATACCAAGGAGGTTGGAGGCTGCCCTTCACTCCTAACTGGTCCCCTACTTACCTCATGGATTTTCCAGTGGGACCATTTGTCTTATGATGAAAGGCAGACCCAGGAGAGCTTCTAGCAAGATTAGGCATGCCTTACTTCAAAAAAAAAAAGTCTTCCTGTCATCTTTGGCATAGTGGGTAAGCCAAAGCTCTTACTTACACTTCAGGGGAGAGGAAGGAACAAGGGGTGAACGCCCAGAGCTGTGCTATAGGTGTTTCCTTAGGACCCACCCACTCCACTTCATTACACTGTTTGCCTTGGGACTGGGACCAGATAATACAGACCACTCTATAGTCCAGATATTGGCATGATATTGAGAACTTCTGTCATCCTGTAATATACTAATGCCAGAGACTGGGTGGCTTATAAACAACAAAAATTAGTTTCCTACAGTCCAAGATGGAGGCATTGACAGATTCAGTGTCTGGTGAGAGCCCGTTTCCTGGTTCATTGATGCTACTTTCTAGCTGTGTGCTCACAGCTCCTCTGGTATGTTTCTGAAGGATACTTACCTTATTCATGAGGCCTTGGGGTTATAAGTAGAACATCCCTGGCTGTTGATGACTGTTCATGGCTGTGCTCGGGGCTTCCTAGTGGGTGGTAGTCTTGGCTGGCAGGGGTCAGACAGGACACCCAGTGACCACATAGGACTCTGTTTCCAATGTCATGGCTGTCTTACTGTCAGCAAGGTTCATGCTGGCCAGGAACACTGGGGTGATACTGGATCACACCTTGCATCTTGTCACCTAGACACAGGCCTACCAGGTGCAGACCGGCACACTTGGACAGCAGTGCAGATAACGACTCTATTTACTTACGAAAATCTAGCAGTATGGAACTGAGCATCAGACAAAATTAAATTTATGCTTACTAAAAAGATAAACAATGTTTCCCCCCTCTTAAAATGTATTCATGATGTGTTTATATAGTAAAATTTTCTTTTACAAACATCTTTATTGAACGACAACCAATAATGAACAATTTGATGAGTCTGAATGTGCCTCACACCCATGCGGTGCCTATCACTGCAATCAAGGAAATAGATTTATCTGCTATTTTCTGAGATTTCCTTGTGTCTTTTTCCCACCCGTTTGCTTGTTCTTATGTGTGATTGGAACAACTCACATGAAATCTACTCTCTTAAATGTTTTAACTGCATCGCATGCTTTGAATTAACTATGGGTGCTATTTTGTACAGCAAATATGAAATTTATATTCCCTCCTCCCCCATCTCCATTGATGATAAGAAGCAAATGGTATTAGCTTCTTTCACAAAGCACTCTACAGTTATGTCCCTCTTTGTGTGTATGTGTGTGTGTGTGTGTGTGTGTGTGTGTAAGGGCACTCTGTGTGCCTGTGGAGGCCCAAGGAATTATCTTGGATTACTGTACCTCCTTTTTGCTTTGCTCTGGAGTTTCCCAGGCTCCATCTTGCAGGACTGAAAGTATAAGCCTTTATTTACCATTTCTGCCTGATGTTTTTTACATGGGATCTGGGATGCGAACTCAGGTTCTTCTGCTCTTGAGACAGAGCCTTAACCCTTAAGCCATCTCTCCAGCTCACAGACCTCTGCTAATACCTACAAGGCCTTTATTTTGGTTGACATAGCCAAAGCTTATAAATTGACTAAGTGGCTTGTGAGGCAGGTCCTAGTTCCGTGCCTTTAGGATCATCCCCAACCCCCACACCATCACAACAGAATGATTCTATCACACAATGACCACAACTGTATTGCAGCTGGCTATGGACCACACCCTGGTTTACACAATCCACATGGGCGAATTTACCTAATCCACACCGGAATCCTGACAGGTAGAAAGGACCATTAATGTCATTTCACAGGGAGCAAGCTGAGGCATGCATCAGAATCACACACCCAATAGGGAAGAGGAAAACATGCTGCATATGTAATCACTGAATGTACTGGTTCAGGATAGCAAGGCCCCAACAATATGCCGCCCTTTTCCTTTCTATATGAGGAAGATTGAAAGAGTGAAGTGACTTGGCTTGGAAATGTAGCTCAGTGGTAGAGTAATGGGCCACATCCCCAGTAATACACACACACACACACACACACACACACACACACACACACACACGCTATCCAAACTAGCCCAGACATCCACCGAACTATCTTGCCTCCTCACCAGGTTAATCTTCCAGACCTGATATCCTACTTGTCCCTGGGTGTCCGGCTCCTCCGCAGGATGATGAAGGATAATTAACATCCCTCTCGTCTCCCTTCTCTCCCTTTCAACACTTTGTAAACTACCCCCCCCCCAATTCTATCTTTTTAGCCTTATGCAGCTGCTCATTTGGATAAGATCTGGTACCCGGGAATCTCTCTGATGTACAACATCACAACCCAGCCCCCTCCCATGGGAAGCTGGGGGAGAGGATGGGAGGACGGGGGAATGTGTCCTATTAAATTGGCCTCCTGCAATCTGCAGAGTTTAATCTTCACTTGAAAGTGTTTTTGATCGGCTTTCAGGCTGCGCTCTCCTTCCGGCCCACCCCTGTCTTTGGGCTCAGCACCCTTTCTCTCCCCAGAATTCAGAGCCATGTGTGGCTGGATGTGGGGAGAGGCCTGAGTGGCGCTTCTATTATCTCCATCTTCCAGCTGCTGCTTTCTGACTAGACAGGGGTACTCACCTCCATTCTGTTTCCAGAAGCTCAGAATTGGGGCAGCTGTATTGCTGTCAAACCCAGGGCATGGTCTTTCTAAATAATTTTCTACCCAGCAGCAGCCTCCTCCCTTTTTTTTCTGTCCCCCAACTTCCCTCTCAAATTCCTGTCCCCCTAACCTTGCCCTCTCTTGCTGGCTCTTCCAGCTTTTCTCTTGACCAGCCTCTGTAAGTTTTGGAGTGAGTTACTGACCCAGCTCCCTTGCTAAGCAAAGCCAAGTCTGATTTCCTACATGGCCAGGGATTTGCAAGGAAAATAACATCTCGATGCTCTGAAGACCTCGTTAGGTATTCATTAGGCACAATGCAGGCTTATAGAGAGGGGGATGGTTTGCTTACCCCACCAATGTATATCTGGCAAGGCAGTACCCATCCATATACTTAGAGACCTTCAGGGACTCTCCTATCAGACCTTGTCTTTCTGAATCAACCCAATGTATATTCATCCCTGTGGGGTAGAAGAGCTCACATAAATAAGTCTAGCTGTGTCTTTGGGATGTACTAAGTGTAGATGTCAGATCTAAATTCTGTCATCTCACTGTGCCGTGGGGCCTTAGGTTAGGTTCCCAGCCTCTCTGAACTTCAGTTTTCTCATCTGCACAGAGGAGATAATAACAGTAGCCACTTCCTAAGGGTGTGCTGGGTATCGCCGGAGATGATGCTTGAAAGTTTCATGGGACCATTGTCATAGTCTCAGTTGTCAGTTTGATGAGATCTAGAATCATCTAAGAGGAGCCTCTAGGCATCCGGACAGGGGCTTATCTTGATCAAGTTAATGGAGGTGGGAAGACCCACCCACTGTAGGCGGCACCATTCTCGGGGCAGTGGTCCTGTGCTTCATGAACAGGACAAAACAGGCTGGGCACGAGCACCACTCTTAGTCTTTACGTGACTAGTGTTTCAAGCCCCTGTTTCTCCGCCATGATGGACTACACTTTGAACTGCGAGTTGAAATAACCCTGTCTCCCATAAGCTTCTTTTGTCAGGATATATTTATCGCAGCAACAGAAGAGAAACTAAGACAATTCTAGAAGGCATTCGATAAAATTATTTTGGTGTTCTTTCCCCAAAATCTACCACAAGGAGAATCTAAGAGCTTTAGAACCCAATATTCTGTCCCCTTACCTTTTTGTTTTGAGGGACACCTGTATGATTTGGGAAAAACACTGCCCCAGGCTACTTTTTTGAGTTTTTTTTTTTAAATCTATAAAACAAGGACAATTTTAGCTCTGATTATGGTGAGGACTCAATTGTAATACAATCAGTGCTTTTTGAAAGCGAGACCGTTTCCAACAAGAAGGCTGTGTCGAAGAAAACAGCCCTGCAATACTTTTGAGTTTGTAGAACATTTTTTTGAACCTAGCTTATTCGGTGTGAGCCCCAGAGAAAACTCCCAGCTTTCTCTTACTAATGGAAGCCATTCTCCAGTCGTCATCAAAGCAGCCCTCCTGGACTTCGGCAGTCTCTCGGTCCAGTCCATGCTGTTGTTTAGTTGGAAAAGTGGTTCTCCATTTTCCCTGCATGCTGCTCCAGTGCACAAATGTTTCAGTATTCCCTTGCACGTACTCAACTACATCCATGCATTGACATTTTGAGATTTGTGTCAGGAACATACCAATCAAACAAATGAACAAAAGGTTGTCATGCTCATACTTTCCTTAGAGTAGGGAAGACAGCTGGGGATGTTGAGGCACTGGAAGGCTGATTGGATACCCTCAGTAACTCATCAAAGCCACTGGCCACAGCAATGCTGCCTCAATTTCCTGTTGCAGAAGGCTCCTGCCTGCCGTTCTCGGTGGGGCACCTGTTCGCCATCTATTTCAGAAATGCTGACAAAGGTGCAGGCAGGCGCTGTAATGTGTGCTCTCGGTAGTGAAATCTGCCTTTGTCATCTCCTATGACTGCTGAGTCCCTCTCTGTGTGGGAAGGACAAGAATGGCCTTCGTGGATGTCTATTCTGCCCTGCATATTTTAGGCAGGAAAAACAGAAACAGGTGGTTGATTAAATAAACATGCCACTAGTGGTCAAGGTAACACAAGCAGAAATTCAGCATCTATTGGGACCTATTAAAGAGCTTCGATCTGCAGTGGAGATTCTTGTCTTGAGCTGTCCCTGAATTTGAAAATGTTCCGTGCCTCCCCTCCTCCCCAGTTGTCAGTGTTCTCTTTGTTAAAATAAGTTGAGAAGATGTCTTGAACTTTAAGTCTATACTCTGTACTTTGCTAAATTCCTTACCGTATTCATAGGTTGTTTTCCTCCCCTTGCTTTCTAACATTTCTGAAATTGATTTGCATTTCACAATCAATGGCATGTCATAGTTTAATTGGCAGCACTCTTTTTCCTTTGTGGGTGATGCATAAAATTACAGTGTGTCATGCAATGGATGGCATTCTAAATCTGATGAATTGTGTGACATCCTTTTTCTTTTTCCTTCTCGTGACCATGTGAACCAAGTGGAAGAACCAGGTCTCCTGGCAGCTAGCATCTTCTTTCCACGGCCCAGATTAAGCCAATGGCAAGCAAAGAAAACAAGAATCATATGCAGGCATTCCAGAGGAAGGACAGCAGGGGTGACTGAGGTGGTCTCCTTAGAATGATCTGGTCCCGAAAATCCCATATCATGCTTTCATTCTTTATCTCCACACACCTTCATAGTCAAGGACAGAAAGCCCATGAAGGTGTATAGAGCTTCAGTTATTAAGACCAATGCTCAAAAGGAAGAAAGATAAGGCATTCAGGCCTCACCCATATTGTTTCAATTCCCCTCAAAAGACTTCTTGGAATTGTTCCATGAAGGTCCCCCTACTGTCATGCCAGAAATGGAGACATTTTTTGATTTATGTGTGTGTGTGTGTGTCCCCAGAAATCAATCTCAGATGTTGTCTACATTTTTTTTTTAAGGTAGAGTCTTGCACTGACTTAGAAGTAACCAAGAGGGTTGGGCTAGTTGGCCAACAAGCCCTCGAATCTGGCTGTTTCCACTTTCCCAGTGGCAGATGACATTGCCATCATTACCATACCTGAATTTTTTTTTTTAAAATGTGGGTTCTTGAGGATCGAACTCAAGTTTACATATTTACATGGCAAGTACTTTGCCAAGTGAGTTATCTCCTAAGCTTCAAGGAATTTTTTTAATAACTTTTTTTTTGCCTAATCTTTTGCTTCTTTGAATACAATTAGGAACGGGGAGAGTGGAGGTAGGCTATTGGCTAGACAACAGCAGCCCTGTTATACTGGGGACCCCTGGAGACCAAGGATCTGGGTGTCAGGAAACATCAGGCCTAATTTCAGTCTTTTTCTTGTTTGGCTTTAGTTTTTTTTTTATATATATGAAGTGGTTAATAATATTTCTATTTAATCAAATAATTTTTTGTAAATTATATGAGGCAAAGTTTTGAAAAGTTGTCTTAAAATGAAGGAATTCTGTTTCTTTCATTTGCATTCATTTTTTTAATGCTTTAGACCATTATGTGTGGTTTCACATGTCCCTCAACCCTTATCCACTTCTGAACATGGCCTCTGCCTCAGACATGAAAAAAAAAAAAAAACCTCTGGGCTTCTAATCTGCCTCATGCTCTGGGTTTGTGGGCAGTTCTGTCTTTACAGTAGAACCCTCTGTTTCTGCCTTGGCACCTACAGGGTGCTCTCTTCACTCTCAGTGGATTCCTCATTCACTTTACGAAGATACGACGATAGAGCAGAGCATGTGGACAGCCACAGTGCGACCTCTGACCCAGGGTGAGTACCTGAAATAGAGAATCTAGCACAGTAAGAGCCACAGGAGCACCAATTTCTTCTTAGTCGCTTAAAAGTCAGGGAGGAGACTGCCAGGGAAGACTGCCACAGAATGAGGATTGGCTTCCCTGTGGCCACAGATCTGGTCACAAATGGCAGCTTTTCTACAGTCTAACCCTGTGTACCTTCAAGCATGTGCATATTTATATCTTCAAAATTATGTTATAAACAAAATGTTTGCTGGGCCTGTTGGCACATGTCTATGATGATGGATGTTTTGGATACTGAGGCTAGAGAATCACAAGTTCCATCTAGGTCAGTAAGCAAGACACTGTTTCAAAAATATATATAAAGAGGGCTGTGTAGGTAGCTCAGTGTAGATCACTTGCTTAGCATGTTCAATTGCATGTAATAAAAAAATGAGTTCTTCCTCAGTCAATGCCATGTGTCTGACATGGGAGGAGCTAGTCCTGGAGGGTACCTTCCCCCATCTCTCTCATTTGGAGCAATCTGCAGAGGTGGCAGAAACTACAGAGGGCTCATGACACTAGCCTGATCCCCTAGACAAGTGAGGTCTAGGTAGGGTTGTCCTCTGACAGGATTCAGAACAGGGGAAGCACCCACCGCCAGACATAGAAGGGTGTCAACAGCTGCCTCTTTTGGGGAGTGCTGGGCAGCAAATGACAACCAGATGAAATCTTCAGCAGCATGATCCTCACTTGGAGTTGTGAAATGCTTGTGAAAACAATGAAGTCCCCTGGGAGGTTGTAGCAGTCCCCTGGGAGGTTGTAGCAGTCCCCTGGGAGGTTGTAGCCATGAGACAGGTATACCCTGCTGGATGGTGAAGGAGCATACCCCCGAAAAGTCATAGACAGCCAGGTGAGGAACCTCCACATTGATTGACAGCTGCTGCCGCTCCTTAGAAAGGGCTCAGGGCCCAACCCCAGGCTCATGGTTAGGTGACAGCACCCAGGTGCCAGATCATTTGGGTTCATTCCAGCTTCTGAACTGACAAGTTCTCCTTAGGGTCAGCCCTCATAGCTCAGTCATTGTCTCTTTCCCATTACTTAATTCATTTTCCAGACATTGGCCGGCTCTGCTAGATGCCTGACAAGATAAAGACAGCATATGTGGGGACGTATCAGAAGAAAAGCAAACGGTGGGCTGGGGATGAGAATTGATAAGGAGAAAAAGGTGAAGATATGAGAGCCCTACCCTCAGTGTGCCTACTGTATTACCAGGCAGAGGCTGCATGCCTGGTTACCACTGTGATGCAAGGAAGAAGGAGAAGGGGGAACACCAGCTCCTTATAAGAAAAGGGCAGGTTCTGCCAGTGTATTTGCTGTGACTTTGTAATTGAAAGCACAGACTGTGTATATCACAAGTGGCAGTGACATGGTGGTATACATGGGGTGGCAAGGACAAGGGGTTTATATAACACAAAGCAGAAATCAAGTCTACCCCAACCATACAACGCTTTGTGACTCCTCAGTCCTTGATTTTTACCTCTAGCCTCAGCAGTGTGAATCTATGGCTGGTTACATTTTGGTAACTGACTGGAGATGGAAAACTCACGCAGGAACCAGAAGTAGCTATCTCTTGCAAGGTCTGCCTTTGGTGACTCTCTTTGGCTAGCTAAGTGACATGCTTCAGGGGTTCCATGGCTTCTCCAAATGACATCGCCATCTGGGGACTGGATGCTCAACCAGGTGGACAGGTGAGGGACATTTCACATACGAACCGTAACATTCTGCCTGTGGCCCGATAGGCCTAAGGCCATGTCATAATGCAAATGTATTTTGTCCAACCTTAAGAGTCTGCGTAGTCTTAACAGTCCCGGCACTGTTTAAAGATTCAAAATCTAGTTTCTCTTGAAAATCAAGACAAATTCTTATTTTTACAATGAAAAAGCAAAAGAAAAGTTACATGCTTCCAGTACACAATGGCATAAAGTAACCACTTTCATATACAAAGGGAGCAGAGGGAATGCAGAGAATCAGAGAAGGGACCAAAGCAAGACTGAATATCAGCAAAGCAAGCATCACCCTGTAGCTCCACATACAGTATCTAGGGCTGATGGTGGCGTCAGTGGGTTTGATAAGTCTCACACCTGACAGCTCTGAGGCACACATGACCACTTGGATCTTAGTGATGTTGTAGCTTTCTTGGATGGAGGTTGCATGTCTTTGGAATCTCTTTTACCGTCTCTGCCTTGCGTATTGTCTTCTCAGGTGCCCTTTTAGCTAATGCACATTCCACAGTCTCAGTGGCATTTTCCTGGAAACTTGATGTGAGCCTCAATGATTCCATGACTCCTGTATTCTGCATCCCTGAAAAACAAACAAACATACCTACACGCAAACAAAAAACCTAGCACTGTGTAGATGATGTCAAACCTTGCCGTCAATTCAAGACATAACCAGATTCTCTTGGACCATAACTAGCAGCGTCGGAATGTCTACAAAGTTGTACTTCCTTAGGAGTCTCTGAACGTGGTGCTCTGGGTAGGGGTGAGGGGGGCTCATATGCTCAGGCATTCTCTTTTCAGGAATTTTCTATGCAAATGGGAATCTTTCAAATGCATTTATGCTTTTATATCTAGGATCTTTGGTAGGAGGATCTCACTCTCAAGACATCTGCCCTTTATGTTCTGATGAACTCCTTAATAGTAGTAATGTCTGTATGAGAAGCTATGCTGTCTATGCCCATTGTCTGCCACTTTAAATGCCCACTTACCTTTCTTACTAAACTGTACTTTTTATTGTACATCTTTCTGCTCCATTTGTTGCTCCAAATTCTCATTATAAATAAGGCTAAACATAGACAGCAGCAACCATTGACACAGCCTGGCTGCTATGCTGTCTTGGAATTTCTTCTGTCAAGTACATTAGACTCTTACTTTTGAATTGTGCTCCACTCCAAATTTGAGGGCACAGGGTGAATGTAGAGACATCCTTTTTCAGAATGAAACATGGATAATAAAGGAAGGTAAGAGATGGTAGAGTTTTTGTTTCCATCTTCCATAAGAAGAGTGTTTGACGTTTGCATTTATACTGGAATTTTGGTTTTCTACCCTTCCACCCAAATACCCTCTTAAGCTCTGCTGCAAACCAGTTCCAAAGGTTTGGGAACCACACAGTTATATTTATCACAGCAACAAGTTTCCTGCCTTGATTGCTTATTATTTTTTTGTGGCCAAAAATACCTCACACAGGCAATAGAAGAATTTATTTTGGCTCATGCTCAAATGCTAGTTCTTCAAGAGCTAGTTCTTGATGGTGGGGAAGATGTGGTGGTAGGACTGTCTGTTGTCTGTGGTGTTGGGAGACTGTGGGTCAGATTGCGGTGACAGCAGGAAGATTCTGCCCTGGAAGCAGAATCATCACTATCAAGCTCCACACCAGTGACCCATGTGGCTAGTGAGTTCACATGTCATAAGGATTCTAGATCCTTCCAAAGCAGAGCTGCCATCTGGTGACCAGGTGTCAAACACATGAGACTGTGGAGGTCATTTCAGATCCATGTCACGACAACTCTGCTAAAGGTACTCATCACCTTAACTTGTGTAGAAACCATCACAATAACCAATCTTTCTTGCTTTCCTCACTGTACATTAAGCCTCAGGTCAGAGAGTTTGTTTTGCTATTATGGTCTTTCCAGTGCCCAGGATGGGCTGTGGAACACAGTAGGGCACTCGATTGTTGTATGTTGAATGAGTGAAAAATAAGGGCAATATCAAATGGGCAAATAGATAATGACTCTTGAACATTTAAAAGCTGAATCAGACAGATGGAGTTTTATTGTTAAATAACTGGTGAAGTTTGTACAAATTCATGAAAACAGAATTCCGCAGTTCTCCTTGGTAAACATTAATAACATCTTAAATCTCTATGGTGTTTTCAACTCTCATATCTATACTCAGTATCTCATTGTCCTTAATGCCCCTTGAGATGCCTAAGAAACTCCTTTTATTCCTTGGAGTGTAAGTGTGAACCCCAAGGAAGTTAGTGGAATGATGAAGTCACATGGCCAGATTTTGGGGGAGAATCAGTTCAATCCCAAGTCTAATGAGTCCACATTCTTGATCCATTTCCCTATTGTCGTAACACTCTTTGTTACGGAAAGAGCATCTTGTGCAGTTGAAATAATTGAGAAACTCTGAAGTAACCATAAGTAGGAGTGAAAATATTTGTACATTCTCAGGAGCCCACAGTGCATGGCAGATCAAAATAAGTAAGAAGAGGAAAGCTGCTAGCTTATGGAAGGAGTTGTTACTAGGGAGAGTCAGCCATTTCACAGCAAAATAATGGAATATATTCAAATAGTCATTGAAAAGAAGGTGGCAATTTCTGTCCTTATAAATAATTATATGGAGTTTCCCCCCCACCACCCCTTGGCTTTTCTTACTGCTTTGTTTCTATTACTTAATTTGTAATTTTCTTTTGTTTGAGACTCAAAAGAAAATATAAGGCTAATATAAAGAAATTTCTATATGTAAATACTAGATATTCTTTTTTGGGGGGCTGGAGATGGAAGCTAGGGCCTCACACATGCTAGGAAAGGTTTCTTTTAGCATGTCCCTATTCCAGCTAGATACACCTTCTAAGCATCTTCGAACTCTCTAAAGACAGAGATGTACATGTATGTACCTATATCTATATTTATATCTGCATATCAAAATAAGTAATCTGTGTGTTTGTCTCTATCGTCTACATCTATATATCATTTTCTTTCTATACATCCATGATCTATCTATAATCTATTTATCATCTGTTATATCTCTTGCAAATATTATTTATCATCTATTTTGTCTTTTATCTATCATCTATATATTTGCCTATATCTATCTATCTGATATCTATAAATAGATATGTCTAACATTTATCTAACATCTAACATCTATCATTTATCTAACATCTATCTATGCATCTGCCACCTATTTTAAAAAAAAAGCCTTCTAGTATGGGCATACTACACTTTTTCTGCTTTCTTGCCTCCATGAAGCAAGCCACCCTAATTTGACATGTCCTGCCTGCCTTGACATACCAAAACCCTTGAGCCAAAATAAATAACTCTTCCTTTGAACTTGATTCTCTCAGGTATTTGTCACAATGACAGAAAACTGATGAATACATGTACTACAAAATATACATTAAAATAAATCATAGATAAATATTTTTTATTTTATAAAATATTTTTATTTATTTTTTCCACTCATACAAACTTGATAGGTACCCCATTCCCCTCCCTCCCTTCCACCCCTCTCTGGATCCCCTTGTTCCCTCCTCCCTTTTTCCCTTCCTTTCCCCCCTCCCTCCCTTTCTCCCAGTGCCCCCTGCCCCCCATTCCTGGAGCATCCTTTAGTGTGCATGTCAAACTTCCCTCTGGTTCTGTTGGGCCCACCCAGAGATAACAGTCTGGGAGGGAGTGAGGAGGGCATAGCTTAGCACATGGGACCAAAGATGGCGCTGGGAGCTGGTGTCCTAGGCATAATCCTGATCACATTACAGAGAGTCCTAATTGGTTTATAGGAGCCAACATAGATTTATGTTTAGTCTGACCTATGCAGAGTATGTGCTATACTGACCATCAACGTAATTGGCTGGTGTTTCACGCGCTTGGAGTCTTTGTGTATATAAACTGATTTGTTACCCCCAATAAACTGAGATCTTGCTTTGACAAACTCCCGGTCCATTGCCGAGTCTCTGGAGGGCTGAGGCGGAGGTGCTGGCGGTCAGGTCGTCACAGCCAGGAGCTGTGTGTATGAGTGAGTGACAGAGTGTCGCCTTGACAGACTCCCTGCTGTGCCTGGAGGCCCCTGGATTTGAGTAGGGGTAAAGGGCCTGCAGAATATTCGCCTTTCTCTGCCCCAACGGCCTGGAGCCATCCCAACGGCCTGGAGCCATCCCGAAGGCCTGGATCCGTTGCAGTGTGTGCCTGAGAATCATCCCAGCATGCTTCCTCCTCTCTGATGAGGTGTAAGGACTCAGTGACATTGCCTAGAGCTCTTTCTTGTGTTCCCCTTTAGTATAGGAACACTATTGTGGTTGTTAATCCTTTGCCTCTAAGGATCCTAGTGCCTGTGATCCATGCTAGACTTTGGGGGGGTCAATGACGTATTGGTCAACAAATAAAATTTTTAGGAAAAACATAGGAGAAATTATTTGAGCTAGAAAATGTGTTTTCAGAGTCAGTTCCAAAATCTTGACTCATTAAAGGGAAAATACAACTATCAGACTTCATGCATTTAGAATCTTTTGCTCTGTAAAAATGTCTATGAAGTATATGAAAAAGGGGCTAGAGAGATAGCTTAGGGGTTAAGACTCTGCCTCACAAACAGAAGGTCCTGTGTTTGGATCCCAGGTTCCACATAAAAATGCCAGGCAGAAACAGCAATAGTCTGCACTTCTGGCCTTAGTCTTCTGAACCTGGGAAATCCCAGAGGGAAGCAAAAAGGAAGTAGACACCATCCAGTATGACTCCCACAATCAACCTTGGCCCTCCATAGGGACATACGGTGCTCTGTTTCTCTCACTTTCTCTCTCACAAACACGCACATACACAAAATATATAAAGTTATTTTTTTTAAAAAAGAATATGAAAAGGCAAGTTACAGATGAGGGCAAAGATTTGAAAAAAAAAAGTCTAACAGAAATTAGTATCTGAAATATCTATGTCTTATGTACATAGACAGAATTTTATATATCATACATGCTTTTAATTCTCAAGACTCAGTTGTGGAATGAAATGGTCCAAGTAGACAATGGGGATAGGGGGGAAGAATAAGTGTAGTTTCACTTGCTAGCAAGCAAGTGTGAATGAAAAGATGTTCAATATTGCCAGCCATCAAATAAATGCAAGTTAAAAGGAAAATGATGTACCACTGCACGTATACTAGAATGAATAGTAAAAATCAGTGATGATGTATTCTGAAAACAAAGTTGTGCAGTCCTTCTTGGTAAACAATAGTACTTGAATCTCTGAGCATTTTCAGTCCTCATATCTATATCCATTATTTTATTGTCTTCTGAATGATTCCTAATGAGCACTTAGAAACTCCCTTTATCCCCTGAAGGGTACGTGTGAACCTCAGGGAAATTAGTGGGGTGCTAAAGTCATACATAGAAAGGATATAGAGAAACTGAACCTTTCATCTACACAACCTAGCAAATGCATGCATGGAAATTTTTCTCTTAGAGAAATGAAAGTTTAATTTCACACACAAATCTACACAGCATATTCAAAGCAACTTTCTTCATGACTAAAAACAGCCCTGCTGTCCTTCAACAGGTAAATGGTTAAACAAACCGGTATATCTAGACTGTCATTTTACTCATAAAGCGAAAAGGCACAAACTGCTAATACACGTCCCAGCTTGGTTGACCCTCCAGGGAATTATGCTGAGTGACAAAAGCTTATCAGAAATTATGATACCATTTCTATAGTGCAGGATTTAAAGATCACACCATTGCACAAACGGAGAGCAGATTTGTTCGAACAGAAGATAGAGATGAAGAAGGAAATTACAACAGGAAGTTTGAAAGAGAGTTGAAGGAAAGATATGAGTGTGACATATAGCTTTGTGGATGAAGAAGATTCCAGAAAAGAAAGAGAAAACCACTGGCTTCTTTGGACATAAGCTACAAAGCTGTCACAGATGGATTAGATAATTTTGCAGGGAATCTTTGTCCCTGGAGTGTGTAATATATTATATTGACTTTGGGTGTTTTATTTAAACAGTTACTTTTCAGTTGCCAGAAACCGGGGTGTGGCTCTTTGATAGGTTTGTGGAGAAAACACGTGAAATTTATTCTCTTCCAGATTTGTATATTTTTTTTTTCCAGATAAGTGAGCAGTAGTGAACACCTGCTTTAGAGGTTCACTTCACAGTGCTGCATGAGTTAAGTGAGGGCCTGAGGGAAAAAGACAGTTCATAAATGTTGGTTTCTTTAGTTTCAGGTCAATGAGATCAGTTCACCACTTGGTGGTCTAAAACAGTTTGTTGGTGGAAAGCATGTAGTCACGAAGGCACAGATGCTAAAGTTCGTGTGCACCCTTGTTTTGCATTTAACTTCAGGGAAGATCAGACAGTTGCTGACACCCACATAAGGAGGCTCAGATCAGAGTCGTATTGAATTCCTGGTTAGCATGCTTCTTTTTGTTCTAAATCAAATAGCACATGAGTTATTGTGGGAATAAAGTGAAAAAATGAACATGCAATGACTGTGAGGTATAAATTGCTGCACTGACATGGGTTATTACACCATATTTTTATTTTTATTATTTTATTTAATTTATATTTTACTTTGTTATATATTTTTATTTATATTAAATATTTTCAATATATTAAAATATTATGTCTTCTAAAATATTTTAAATATATTAAAATATATTACATATTTGTGTACTAACACATTCCTCTGATTCTGTGTTTGCTGCGATGGCGAAAGAGGATACACTGCTTACTTGTAAGGCAGATAAATGAATATCCTTTTGAGCCCTGGTGAGCTTGTTTCTTAGTTCTCTCTCTCTCCTCTCTCTCTCTCTCTCTCTTTCTCTCTCTCCTTTTCTCCATCCTTCCCTCTATGTGTGTAGGTGGGTGGGTGCATGAGCCCGCGTGTGTGCGAATGTGTCTCTCCACAGTGCCTTTGTTTGTTGGAAGTAAAACCTTCCTGTTTGGATCAATGTACCAAAAGATGAATTTGGTTGAGAGCAGGACTTGGCCCCAGGGGCTGACTCCCTGCAAAGTTGTCTGAAAAAACCTCTTTTTTTTTTTTTTTGCAAGCAGATGCTAGCATAGTCTAAAAAAAGCATTCACCGTGTCCAGAATTGTGTCTGCTGATCTTCTGCAAGTTTTAAAAAGAAAAGCAAAGTGTAAGTCTCTTTTGGTCTTCAGGTGTTTGTACTTCTTTTCTTCCTTCCCGTGATAGAAAACTTTAAAAAAAAGAAAAAGTTTCCAGCAGGAAACGATTTCCACCTGTATCCTTCCCTGGCTCTTCAGAGCGAAGAGGACTGAACGAGAGGAAGAAGGTTAAGTTTGGGAGTTAAATTTGTGAGCTTGAATCCCATCAAAACCATTAGTGGCTGCCACCTGGAAGAAGTCAATGAACGTTCCTACAGTCTAAACCATTACAAGGGGAATCGTACTTGTGTTGCCTTATTTTAGCAACATTGGGAATATTTTAAAATTATTTTATTGAGAGAGAGAGAGAGAGAGCAAGCGAGCATGGAAGCAGAGTGGTTCCTTTTGCAGAAGTCACGTGACCACAGTAGGATGCTGTTTCCTTTTACCATGTGGGCTCCGGGAATTGAACTCAACTCGCTAAGTGTGCAGACCTGTTGGTCCATCTTGCTGGTTCTGTTTAATATACTATAAGGGATAATATATCCAAAAACTTAGATCGACAGAACATCGTTATTTTATTTTAAAAGTAGCATTTCGTGTCTGGCTAACTAACTGTTAACTTCTTCAGACCAGTGAGATAGCTCTTCCTGGGCTGTGGTGGGATTTCTAGATGATCTGCAAGCAAGCGGGAGGAAATTCTCATCATGTATTTATTTCAAGCAGATGTTTGCTTAGCATGTACTTTATTGCGGGCACTGTGTTAGGTGCTGAAGATAGAGTGAAAAGCAAATACAGTCATGATACTTACACAAAGGAATTCACAGTCAATCAAGGGAGATAGGTATTATACAAGCAGAGAAACAAGTAAATAGAAAACTACAACCTTGATAAGAGTAATAGAACTTATGCCAATGGGAACAGCAAGAGCCACAAACAGAAAGTATATAACTTGGCTTGTTATCAAGGAAGGCTTCTCTGAGGGAGTGACTTTTAACCTGAACTCCAAGAAGGATTGGCTGAGTTGATATGGAACTAACACATTGCCTGAATTCAGCCTCATAAGATCTGCCCCCCCAACATGAAATTGAATTCCCATTCCATGTTGAAAAGTAAGTAAGAGAAAGGGGTGGAGGTATCTTTGTAAGGAGAATATTAAGCGATAAATCTTATTTTTATATTGTAGATTCTTTCCTTCAAACTGTTCCCAATTCCCTGGCTTTTGGTTCATAAATAGAATTTCCCCCCCACGTTATAGCTTTGCCTAAAGACAAGGAGCGATTTCACAACAAATGATTTATGTACTGAAATCTGAGGAGATTTTACTCATAAAAAAACATTCCAGCCATTCGTCTTGATCATCTGATATATCAGGGCCAGGCTTGGATGCCTCTCAATGAACTGCAGATTAAATCATTCAGCCAATTGGAAAAGCACAAAGATGGAGCACTGTGGGGCATGGAAAGAGGCTGATCACCACAGTGATTGGATCCTTATCAACTTAGAAAGCAGAAGGCCTCCACTGTTCATTTTGAGATTAAAAGCAAGATAGGCAGAAAATGTAGATGGTGCCTTGGGGACTTTCCATGTAGTGTTAAGCCACCTGCACACTTTTTGAGCACCTCAATGTTTAACCCTCAGGATACAATGGTAGCCATGTTAAGTATGGGTATTGTTCTATGGAAACTTATAACAGTCTGACAGAGAAAGAGGTGGTAAAATAAACATGCTATTTACTAGCATGTCCTTATTATGCAGTCACTTGAGTATAGTGGAAATGGAGTGGGGCTCAGATTACATTTCAGCCACTAAAAGGTTCAGTCACTTATGCACCCCGTTTTCAGAAAACATATTTACTGAGTTTTTTAATTTTTTTAAAAAAATTCCATGCCACCAAGATGGGACCCACCTTCAGGGCGACTTCCTGCAGAATATATGAGGGCACAATCTGCTCCATGTATCACGAGCTTCATCTAAGAAGTCATGAGCGTTCAGAGGGAACTGAGATCTTATTTAGCTGCAGTAACTGATGTGATGAAGAACTCAGTCAGTGCTTACTGAGTGATTTAAGGCGATGTAGGGTGCATGTGGAGTTTGGAGTTGCAAAGGTAAACAGAAAGAAGCACTTCCAAAAGGCAGTTCAAGGACAGAAGATGGGATAGCTCTGTGGACAATGATGTCAGTACAACAAGGGGCATTCATCTACTTAGCCGTCCTCTTAGGGTATAGCATGTGTTGGTTTTGGTGCAGCGACATGTGGGTGTGAAGCAAGCAGGATAGAATTCCATCAGTACCCCTGTGGTACTAAGGCTCAGATTTCTGCCTAGTGGGTGGATCTGGCCTCTTTACTAGGCATCAACTCTAGATTTCCAGTTGGGACCTGGTGATGGTGGAGCATGGAGAGCTGCTGACCCTACATAGGTCAAAACATTGGAAATCCAATGAGCCAGGTCTTAACTGGGGGTGGTTTACGAGCAGTCTGCCTCAAAGAACTCCAAAGGAAAAGTTTAAAAGGTGGACCAGATGGCCCAAACCTGAACACAGGAGAAACTTGGCAGACCATGTAGCTGGCCAGGATATGAAAGATTTTCTGGCAGCAGCAGAAGGAAGCTGATGTTTATGAGGCACGGTTGACTAGGGCAGGTGCTGCTCTAGTGGCTTTCTGCACATCTCTTTTAGTCTCTGCAGTGGACTAGATGACAAGAGGAAATCAAGTCAGATCTAGCTAGGACTCAGGTCCGCAGATTGATTACCAGGAAAACATTGAGTTTAAGTTTTGGAAACATAGCCAGGGAGGATTAGAGAAAAAGAAAGAGCAGGTCTGTAGAGAGAAGACAGGAACATATTGGCTAGAAGTGTGGATGCATTTTATCATCAAGCTGCAAGCTGGCTATGGGACAGAAGACCAAATAATGATGTTGAAAGTTTTCCTGATGCATCTCATGTTGGGATGGATCTTAAAGCTTCCTGCAAGCTAGTGCCAGCGGTGCCCTCCATGGAGATGGAGATTGGTACTCTCCAGGGTCTGGCATAGGAGAGTAGAGTCTGATTGGTATGAACACACATTATTCACCAGGATTTTCCCACTGTGTTTTTACTGTGATTGTCATCTGTGAGCAGATGACATATGTACTGAGGTTTTTATTCTGTGCCACCCACCTTTTAGGGCGACTCCCTGAAAAACGTTATGTAAGAGGACATGGTCAGGTATAAGTGTCATGAGCTTCATCTAAGAAGTCATGGGTGTTCAGAGAGAACTGAGATCTTATTTAGCTGCAGTAACTGATGTCATGAAGAAGAACTCAATCAGTGCTTACCGAGTGTTTTAGGGCAACACAGGGTGCATGTGGAGTTGGAGTCGCAAAGATAAACAGAAAGAGGCACTGCCAAAAGGCAGTTCTAGGTGTCGTTGGCTTTTATCTGTAGCCCTTGCATTAGAAACTTGAAATGATGCTTTCCTCAGTGGTCTTTGCATTGATACATGATTCATGCTCCAGCAAGTGCTCAGGCACATACTGTCAGGAACCAGGCTTTGTTCTGCTCTGTCTGGACTCCGCTTCTCCCAATGTCAAGGTCATGCCCTTAATCCCCAGAATGTGAGGCTCCTACTGTGTGGTGGAGAGTGGGGCGGAGGGAGCTCTGCTCTGACCTTGAGGATGAAGGTGGAACTCAGTGGGCCACACATGGGAAAAAGACATGAATATAGGAGACTGGAAGAGGGTAGGTGGTACTGGGAGAAGGAGTGAGGATAGGATTGGAAATGAAGGTATAAAAAAATAATAAACTTGTTGGATGTGTGCATGAAACTCTGAAACAATAAAAAAATGAAAAAAAAGAAAGTAACTAAAATTCAATTCAAAACTGCCTTCAATGGTAATTTATTGAATTTCAAAAGCTTGACAAGTAATTCACGTGCCAGGCAATTCATCCATTTAAACTGTACATACAGTTCAATGCTTTTTATAGATCCACAGATACAAGCAACTGTCCCCACAACTTTAAAACATTTTCATCGCCTCATAAAGCAGTTCTGTATCCTTTAGCTCTCAGTACCTATCTTCTTACCCCTCCTGGAGTTAAGTGAAAGCTCAGATATGTTCTCTCTCTAGAGAATTCCCTGTTCTGGACACACCATAAGAATGGAATTATACAATGCATGCATTTCTGTGACTTTTTTTAACATCCATGCTGTGGAAGTTTTTATCTGTGCTGCAGCATGCATTATGACTCTATTTCTTTTTTGTGTTTGAACAATGTTCCATTGTATGGTTGTACCACATTTTTCTTATCCATTCATTAGTTGCTAGGTTTTTGGGTTTTTCTACCTCTTGGCTATTATGAAAAATACATCTTCAAACACTACAAAATTTTCTATTGGAAATGTTTTATTTTTCTTGAATATACATGAAGTTGGCAAGTCACATGACGAGTCTATGTTTAATCATTCATGAAAATTTCAAAATATTTCTCAAAAATGTGAGGGCCAGAATGCTTACTTCTGGCATCTTAGTGGTAGGAATGATGTCTCTCTAAATCCTTGGATGATTTATGTTGAATATTTTTCCATATTTTCCTTGAAGAAATACCCACTTATGTGCGTTATCTGGGTTTTAAACAATTATTGAAGACCACTTTTGTTTGAATATTCTCCAGGCAGTAAGGTTTAGGTAAGGCTGGATTCAGTAGGTCAACAATGTTACTAATGATTCATTTTATATATGTATATAAATCACATGTGTGTGATTTCTGTCCTCCACAGAGATTGATTTTCTTCTAAGCTTACTTTTCTTAGTGATTAAAAACTACTTTTAGACTTCTGGGTCAAATATTTCCTCTCTCATATTCTGTGGCAGAGAAAGGGAACCCTCTTGTCCACTATAGAAGTCCTTGGCTTCTCTTCGTAAGCTTGTTTGGTCACACGATCACATCTGATTCAATCACAGTAATGATACATGGCTCTCACACAGACTGGAATTGGATGTTTAGGATGCATTTCAGGAGTGGAGATTGGTTCAGTTCTTGCCTCTACTCTAACTGCACAATGTGGGAGTTGAGCTAAGTGTTGGAAAAGCAGCCCTCACCGTCCATGTGAGCATTGTTGTGATTTTATTCTTTCATTCATAAATATAGCTAATCTATCCATTTTTATTCTTTCACTCATAAATATGACAAATCTATCCATTTTTCAACTTTTACAATCCAATCTCACTCTCCTTCGTGTTTCACTTCATAAGGTCTTTCCAACCATTCTCCCTCCTACTTTTGCATTCCTTTTCATGCATAATCCACTGGGTTTCATATATGATGTCTGTCCTGGCAATTGCCTGAGTACCTGCTGGGATAGAAGCTCCCTTTCTTCTGTTTACCATTAGCCTTCAGTAGTCTCTTAGGATAGTATAGTATTCCTTGAGTTCTTCCTGAATCCATGGTGAAATGTTGATCAGCCACCTATTGTGCAGGTCTAGACATTGCTGCAGTGAGTTCTTGGGTGTGGCAGCCTTATCATAGTCAGATAAGTACCTCTCCTCACCCTCAGGCTCTTACACTCTTATCACTCCCTCTTCTTCAGGGTTCCTTGAGCTTTGGAATTGGGAAGGGTCATATAACTTTAATCAATGTCTATGTTTCCCATGAAAGAATAAAGGTGGTAACCATAACACTTTTGCTTGTGTTTAGAAGACTACTTGTATGCTTGTAATTTTTTGTGGGAAGTCATCTGTTGTATCCTATATATGTGTCCTATGTGGGTCTTTATGTCACTCTAAGGTTTAATATTACTATCCTTATTTTGCAGATAAACATACTTACCTCATTCAGGTTAGGAGACTAATTTAACCACTAGAGAGAGGTGGAACAGGGATTTGAATGTTAGTTGTTTGAGTCATGGGTACTCTTGGCTTTCTTTCTTTTTCTCTATTGTGTAATGAAGAATTTTCCTTTCAAAAGTGTAAATAATGAATTTCAAATAAATTTAATATATAATACAAAATATTTTCCTTTTATATAAACATAATGAGTGGCTTTCCCTCTCCTTTCCTCTCTTTCCTTCTCTTCTTCTCCCTCCCCTCCCTTTTTTCTCTTACTTTCATTTTCCCTTCACTAATCCTTCCTTTCCCCTCCTACCCATGATCTGCTTGCAGGCTACAGAGCTCCCTTCAGGTTGTCTTTAGTAGGGGCTTAAGTCTCTGTATTAGTTCAGTGACCTTCCTTGGGCAGACCCACTGGCAGGGATGCTTCTCTTCACCTGTCTAGACCCTGTCCTTATGGTTCCCACTGCATATAGCTATTTCTCCTGAGTTCCTCCTTGGTCCATGGGGGGATGTTGACACATCAGCCATTGTGAAGGTCTGGTGATGAGGGTTGGTCTAACTGCAGTGAGTCTTGTTGTGGCTGGAGTTACCTGGCTAGTGGTGGACCTTCTTACCTTCAGGCTCTCACAATCTTAATGGAAGGTTCTCTGAACCTTAGAATGGGAAGAGGTTTAACTGACCTGATTTGGGTTGAATGTTTTAAGTCACCAAAACTCTATGCACTGGTTGGTTGTTGTCTATTTCACTACTGTTCCATTGCAACAGGCTGCCTCTTGTTTGAATGTTGAGATCTTTTTGTATCTGAAGATATAATGAAAAGTGCTAGATAGTGGTTTAGTATCAGCTGTTTATAATTAGTATTAAGACTTCTTATCCTATCTAGTGTCAATTTTCTCCCCTTCAGTTATTGTTTAGACTGGTTTACATTAATTGACTTGTGTTCCCTATCATTGGGTGGGTGGGGTGGAGGGTTTGAGACTAGTAAGCAGGTGGCTAACTGGCTACCTTTTTCATGAATGATGAATTGTTTTCATCATATGTGTTTTATACACATATTTTTGTACAATGTAGCATGCCATAAGTATTCACTGGAATGAAATGGAACCAAATTGTGATATGAATCAAATGATGATATTTTTAAATAAATGTATGGGTTATTCTTATTTAGCAAAATGTATCAAAGTTCAGGGGCCAAATGAAGAGTCAGGTTGCTGGAAGAGTTTCCCAGTAACCCCTTCTATCACACTGCTATTGCTACCCCTAGTTTGAAGCCAGAGCTCTAGGTCAGAATATTTGCATCCCACATGTCACTCATGTTCGTCCTTTGACCCTCACTGAGCTCTTCTCCCAGGAGGTCAGACCAACTTCCAACATGCATGGGTGAGTGTAGAAATCTAGAAAGCAAATTCGAAACCCCAGCCTTAAATGCCTTATGTGATAAATAATTGAAAAAAATCCAGTAGATTTTCCCCCTATCCTTCAAATCAAAAGAGAAATAATGTGAGATCAAAATCTCCCAGAAGAATATGAAGGAAAATATTCAGAAATGATTTGGTTGCTTGGAATAGAAAACATCTTCTTTTCCCATGCATCAAAAGAAGCTCCCAGTTTATCAGACATTTTCATGTGGGCTGGAGCACACTGAGATGAGAATAAAGCAGAGCAGTGGATTCTAGCTCATTAGACTGGAAAGTCGGCTGAAATGAACCTCTGTCTTGTCTTTTCTCAGAGATAGATATATTTGCAAAAGATGCCTTCCATTTTTGACTATTTCCTAACTTTGTTCTCTCATTTGATGGAAAATAGAACCTATAGGTGAATGGCAGTTCAAACATATCTGAACTTCTCTGGGTGTTTCCCCCTACCCAAACTGATACCTCCTCATGGCTGGGAATGAACAGCCCTCATAATGCAGAAAGACCCTTATTATTAGACTTATTGTGTAAATGATAAAATTGAGGCACACTCTTGTGCATTGATGAGTTGAATATTGAACAGCTGATGTATAAAACTATAAAAGTGTGAAGAGACTTTTGGAAACTCAGACATGGGCTATTTTTGTTTTCATTTTTTCCTTTTGTATTTTTTTGCAACAGGACCTCATGTAGCCCAGGTTAACCTCAAGCTTCTTAGGCAGCCAAGGATGACCCCTGAGTACTGGGATTGCAGGTGTGCATCACTGTATCTGGTGTATGAGGCAGCTGGGGATTGAACTCAGGGCCTTGTGCGTACTAGGCAAGCACTCCATCCACTGAGCTACATCCCTAGCTCCAGACAAGAATTTGCATCACTTTTCTAGCCAGGTGATTTTACTCAGGTTATGTATTCCTTAATTTTCTTCATTTATCTGTAAAATTGGCATAATCCCAACATTGAAAGGCTATGGTAGGGCTTAATGCAATAACAGATAAAGTGCCCAGTTGGGGGAATTAAGATGGACCAGTTACAGACAACCATTTTTCTTATTAACGTAATGATTGATAATATTATAAAAGTAGGTAGATCCAGGCTGGTGAAATAGATCAGTAGGCAAGACACCTACTTATAGACCTGGAAACCTGAGTTTGATCCCCACATGTCCACATGATGGAAGGAGACAACTGACTTCCCAAACCTGTTCTCTGACTGCTACCTGTGTGCTGTGGCATGAATGTGCATGCTTCCTCACTCTCCCAATCTCTCTGCCTCTCAAACAAAATACTAAAGTGGGCAGGTGGACAGAGAATGACAAATACTGTTAGAAGTGAAATCCTTAATCTTAAGGATTGGACATGACTGAGGCATATGGAGCACTGAGTTACTCTGCAATGATAGCATGTTTGGAATCATTAGCTCTGTGGCATTAGATGCTTGGGTGCTCTTCAAATAGTTCATTTGAAGCTCTTGTAATATGGCTAAAAAAAAAACCCCAGAGGCTCCTAAAGAACCAGTCACATGATGTCACAGAGTAAGTAGGCAGGGGTGAGGCTCAAGGAAAGCCCCACCATCTGACTCCCAAGATAAATTTTCTCCCAGGGAATTTCATTGTCTTATTTCCCAAGGAGCTTTGATGATCTTTCAGGAAGTGTTTTTGAACATTTTTCTTGGCCAAAAAGGACACAGAAATCCTGGGCACGAAGGTAATTAATAATCAAGTTTATTCATTTATCTTTCACAAAATATTTCTTGAGCTTGCTGGTTGTAAGGCATTTGTTTGTATAGGTTTATTTGCTGATGATAAGACAGCAAATAGAATAAAAGTTCTTCCTACTGTGAAAAGTATTATCTGGTGGGAGGTGACAAAAAAATAAGCAGTGGCCATCAAATATATGCCATTTCAGATGGCAACGGTTACGGTATATAAAAATGAAGTAAGAGGAAGGTTAGATCTGAGCAGAGAGCTGGAAGGCACAAGAGAATGAGCTATGCAAATGTCTAGGAACATTCAAGGGGAGACTGCAAATCTTCCAGGAAAGCATAAGGACCCCCAGGTGAGACATGGCCGTTTGCAGCATGTTGCTGATAAATTCATGACCAAATGGCTTGTGGGGAAACAAGGAGGCTTTATTTTGGCCTGTAAATATCTAGTTGCAATCTTAGGACAGTTGGTATGAGAGCTCATGCCAACACCTGGGGCTGAGAGACCTGGCACACCATACCCACAGGACTGCTAAGAGAGAGGCAGACTTCCCTTCCCAGACAGCACGCCAGTACAATTATGCTGGAGAGTGCCAACTGTCAGAATTTCTTCCCTCCATCTCAACCACCTGTCCAGGGAAAAACCCTAACTACCATGGAGTGGACCTTCTCTATCAATTAGATAAGCTCATGTAGGCTTACTCAGTCAGGGCTTAACTAATTCTTCACAACTATGCCCAGAACTCAAACCTTCAAGTTGCCACCTGTGTGTAACTATCAACAGCATGTTTGACAAACAGCATTGTGAATTACAGTGTTTCTTTAAAAGCCATTCTGCTATGTAAGCAATGGTGGGACCAGGGTGGAATCAGGGGACCATTTAGAGTGCTATGGCAATGATTTGGTCAAGAGAAGCAGCTGGTGGTTTGGTACAAGCATGTGATAGAAGAAAAGAGATACCAAACTGTAGATGTCTTTTTAAGTAAATGCAAAAGAAGTTAGAGAATGCCCATCAGTTACCCAGGGACAGTTATCCAATGAGTGCTATGTTTCTGTGTCAAGTTGACAAGGGGTTGAGTGTCATAGTTAGGCACAGGTGTCAATTGACTATGGAGTGTTTTGAGCTCTGGGCACATTTGTAGAGAATTATGCCCAGAGCAAGCCTGCAGGAGATTGTCTAGCTGATGGGGAAGGCCCAGCCTATGTTAAGTGGGACTAGACCCTAAACAGATGAATAAAATGCAAAGATCTGGTTGAGAAAGTCGGCATCCTTGTGTACACTTGGCCAGACATGCTGTTCTGGCAAGTAAAGATCATCTTTCTCTCAGCTATTATGTAGAGATGGTATGGCCAGTTTGCTTGGCCCTGGTGTTGGTGCATGCTGTCCTGTCAAGCTGGACTACCAGTAAGAAAATAAATCCCTTGTTCCCTCAAGCCATTTGATGGTCATTTATCAGCAACTATGCAGGTGAACCGTAATAGCTAGGTACTACATTTTTACTTGACATGCTTTTCCTCTTAATAGTAAAGTCAAGGTAGGTGATATCTAACTCTGTATATGCCAGGAGTTTCAAAGATGTGCAAATACCTACTAGTTTGTGCTTTATAGATATGAAGGAGTACAGGCTCAAATTTAAGGATTTTCTTCCAGTTGTTAATTCACCACAAAATATAAAATTGACCACATCACATATGGGGGCACTAGTGTCTCCCTAGCTCAATTCAACTCTGAATCACAGATTTGTCAAACATGTGTTAGAGAAAAATGTGGTAGAAATGATACTGAGCCCATTCTACAAACCACACTCTGTGGAAAGGCATTCTGGACATACTATCTCTCTGAGCCTTTGGCCTTGTGTTGCCAATTGAGAATCACAGTGTTGCTATCTAGAGGTGACAACTGAAATTCTAGAGGCAAAGCTACTTGCTTAAAGTTACATCTTCAGTTCAAGGAAGAACCGAGATGGTCCTGGATACATGCTATTTCTTGTTTCACATTGTTCATTAGCTTTCCCTCTCTCTTGGATCTAAATCATAACCACAGTGAAAGTCTGTCCTTACAGATTTATCTTTAAAAACCAGGATAATTGTCCTTACCTTGGAGAACAAGTGGGAAGACCAAATGTCAAGTTATCATATGATAGATAGGATGAAGCCAAAAGATTTCACGAATTTTAAAGTATCGTCAGCATGTCAATATTTTATTATGTATTGCGTGTGTGTGTGTGTGTGTGTGTGTGTGTGTGTGTGTGCTGTGTGTTTGCATGTGGAAGCTAGGTGACATTCTCAGCTGTCATTCATCAGGTATTATTCACCTTTTCTGAGACAGGGTCGGTGCCTGGTCTGAAGTTCATCTGAAAGCTAATAATAAGCCTTTAGTAGACTAGGTTGGTTGCCCTAGACTCAAGGATGCACCTGTTTTGGTCTTCCCGGTAGTGGAATTACAATGGCAGGCCACCACATTTAGTTAGTTTGTTGAACCTGGGCTCAGGGGGATCGAACTCAGGTCCTTAGTCTTATGAGGCAAGCGCTTCCCAACTCCTATTGCTTTCCCTTGCGTAGTTATTTTCATGATTATAAAGTTTGACTGCTTCTCTGGGGAAGACATCCCCGTCTCAAAGTAATGCAAAATCTCTGAAGAAATGTGGACGACAGAACTCTGCCTTTCCCACTGAGCTCATTAGGAAAAGACTGATTAAATGACACCATGTTGACTTCAGCTCCATTAAAGTCACAGAAGGACAGGGTCAAGAGAACAGGGATTTATTTGCCTGCTGGAGGCAGGCAGGGGGATAGTCTTTTGTGCACCTTCGGAAGTTCTCCCAGGAATAGGCAAGTCCAGACAGCTGCCTGGAGACATGAGTATCTATTCAGACTTTCACACTAAGAAGAGCCTTGTAGAGATTGTAATAAGGAGAGGAGTTTCCTGAGTCAACACTGGGTTCCACACTCATTGAGCTTGGGCTTGTATGGATACAGGGAAATAATATACACAAAATTATTGCCATTGAAATCTTAGATGGTAAGTGCCTAGAAATTGTGGCTTCCAGTATGTTATAGAACCAGCCAGATGTGTCCCACCACAAGAACTGCAACTAAAATTGTATTGTCAAAAACCTTAAGTACTTTTCAGAAGAAAGTGTAGAAGGAAAATTAAAGAAACAGCAAAAGTAAGATAAATGAGGATAAAGAGAAGAAGACGATTCTGGTCTTTTTCTTGTATTTATTAAAAAAAACTTAAAGGGGTCTACTGTGAGGTTGGTAGAGATAATAGGTCTGTAATGCCAGCTCTTTGTAGGTGTTGGTGAGCTGAGATGGAATATTAGCCAGAGGCTTAGAAATGCTGAGAACCCACTGTGAGATTCCAGTCTTCTCATCTCCACGGTTCCCAGCTAGGGAAACTATATGGCTGGCACAGTGAGACACACTAGCTGGAGGTATGTATTACTTTATTAATAGCTATTTAACAATCTGCTCCCCCAAAGGAAGCTCTTCTGGTGAGTTTGAAGCATATAGCAGGGCTAAGAATCTCTCACAGAGTACCTATTTCTACACTCCACCTACATCTGACCTTCTCCTTGGTCCCTGCCATATTGAAGGGTATTTGGAATGGCAAGGACTTGAAAACCACCTTACCTTTGTAGAACTTGAACTGCTTAAAGTGGGAAGAGAGATTATCTGTCTTCATAGTTGCAAGTGCAAGGCCAAGTGTGTTGCAGCTGTTCCACATATCATTGTGACTTCTAAGTCTGACTTCTACTTCACATCTGGTCTCTGCCCTGTGCTGTGATGGTTTAGAAAAACCATTTGATAATCTCTGTGCTTTAGTGCCCTTCTTTTAAAAGGAAAAGTAAGAATAATTTCTACCTCATGGGGCTAATTTAAATATTTAAATGGGTTAGTGTTCATAATGTCTCTGACCAGTGCCTAGAATAACACATGTGCAGCAAAGGTTAAGCTATTATCGCTCTCTCCATTAGTCCTAGCTCTCTCAGAGTGGAAAGTTTACAGAAATTAACATGAAACATAACTAACATGGCCCATAGTTTCTGGTAGGACTTTATTGTTTCCCTTGAATTTCTCACTCAGGAATTTACATAATCCTCCCCAACAATTTTGTGAAGTTCTGTTATTCTGGGGAGAGGACTGAAGTAAGAGAGGTCTAGTGATCTTTCCAAATGACACCAAATGGCTAAAAATAGGTCTTCAGATGTCTAATTTGATAGTCTTTCCATTATTCTGTGATTTTAGAAGATACCCAACATAAATCCTCTATTATATTATTTTTTTTGAAGATTAAGGCAAAGTTTATTAGGAGAAAGAAAGAATGGAACTCATGGAAACGAATGGCAAGAAAGCCACGGAAGAACTCACAGACTCTTGGCATGGAATTCAAGAGGGAGGGAAAGAGGGAAGAGGATCTCACGGACTCCAGATGTGGAGTACCCTCCAGATGTGGAGGGACAAGGGCGCCTCTGCCTTTTATTTTTATAAACAAAATTGAGAGGAGCTGGGGAGACAGTTCAGTGGGTAATAGCATTTGATCTGCAAGCATGAGATTCCAAAATGTGCACTCCCAGCACCCATGTGAAAATCTTGGTGGGCATAGTTGTGTGTGCCCACAGTCCCAGTACTGGTAGTGGAGACAGGAGGATCCTCCAGACAAGGAGATCCTCAAAATGCATGGGTCAGCTAGCCTAGCCCAAAGGGTGAGTTTCTAGTTCAGCAAGAGGCCTTGTCTGAAGGCAATACTGCAGAGAGTAGTGGAGATGGAAACTCATCTTGTTCTGGCCCCTGCGTGCATACACCACACGCACACCACAATGTATACATACGAGACTATGGATTTCTTAACTATTTAGGACCATGTTATACTTTGTCTGTATCTTTCAGGTTCATAAAGTACCTATCCCATTTTTTCTCTTGAAAAGGAAAATATCCCTAGCATCATCTATACCTTTCCAGAAAGCGAGAGCTGTTTCATTTCATCTAATGGGCGGACAGTTGCTTGCAAATACACCTGTGCTAATTCCCTTCAGGAAACACAAAGCACAGCATAAGCAGAGACATTCCTCTCCCTAAGACTCCTCCTACAACCCCTCTGACATCATGATATAGCTTAAAACGAGAAAAACAGTCATTAGATTCCAAAATCCTGACTATGTTTCTTAGGAATTTCTTGGGATAAAATCAGAAACTCTTTTCCATTAATGACAGTTCTACACTCATAGCAGAGACTCATACAGCAGTCTGTCTGTGCCTTTCAAAGTCACTAGATCCAAGTCTAGGCAATCAGAACCTCTAAGAGATGCTACATCAGAGTAAGTACTCCCTAAGAGCTTCCCTGATCAGGGGTGGGGGGAGTGTGGGGGGTGCTCCGTGCCCAGGAAAGTGCTTGGCATGGAGTCAGAGCACAATGATTACTTGTTGAATGAATCAAATAAACTCAACACGAACCTTGGAATGAGATCGCCTGTGGTTTATTTGCTGGGTTCACGTCAAAGTCACTGACATTTGCATGATTAGAAGAGTCCTTTAGGAAAAAAAAAAGTTGATCTCAATTCTCCTAATGATTCTGTGAAATCAGGCAGACCTGGCTGGATATTTATGGAGATCATACTAATTAGCAAATGGATAGGCTTCCAAACACAAGCAGCAGTACCTGACCTGAGTATAGAAGGTCCAAATGTATTCAAACTGCTCATCCCACCCCCGCACGCGTTTACCAGAAGGTTTGATTACCGTCTTTCCAGCAGTGCATGATTCAGCCGCACCTAATTTCACCAGCTCATTTCTTCACGGTTGAGGACAAGGGCACGCATTGTCTTTAATTCTAATTGAGGGCTTCAATCCCGGGACACTTCACATATTGTAGGTGACACTTACTGTCTCTTCCAAGGCCACATTTCGAAGGGTTCTCTAACCAGGATGTAGCCCGATTTGAATATGGTGACATTAGACCTTGTCAGATAAAAACATCAATATTGGTGCATAATTAATGCTTGGAGCTTATCCGACATGGACAGAAGCAGGCCCAGAGTGCTTTCACAAATCAATTTGCTACCTGAATTACAAACATCGTAGATGCATTCTGACAGGCTGAGGCTATTAGAACTCGGGGGCATCTAGTGAAACATTTGGGCAATTCAAAGATCTGATCTCATGTTCACTCCTGATATAGGGAAGAGATTACACAGGACAGAGATAAGGGAAGTAAGGTTTGCTGAAGGCTTACCCCACCATGTGCTGTATGCCATAGGCATTGCTTTTTGTGTTATTAAATGATATTTTAATGTAGTCTTTGAGAATTAATATACATATATAAAACAATTTCATCACATACACTGTCAACTTCCCTTCTCATTTCCTCTGATCCTCTTAACACATCTTCTACCTTCATGTCCTTTCGTTTGGTTTTTCTGACCCACTGAGTCCAGCAAGCACTGCTCACACAGCCACAGGCATGGAGCAATACACCGAAGCATAGTGTATCTCACAGTCATAACCGCAAAGGAATACGAATCTCCCTTCCCAGCAGCCATCAACCATCTATCTATACTTCCTCTGCTAGAGAGGGGTTCTTTTGAGCCTGTCCCTCATCCATGCTGGAATATTGGCTGACTGGATCTTGTGCTGGTGTTGTGTGGTTTGTTGCCTCATTTAAGGTCTCGTAACAATGTGTGAGGTAAGGGTTATAATCCTTATGCTAAAGATGTAGGAACTAAGTCTCAAAGAGATTAAAGACTAACCCGGGTAACAGTGTTAGCGAGAAAGAAGTGGAGTTTGCTGGCAACTGTGGCCTCAAATTACATATTCCTTCTTGGCTTGCATAATGACATGTCTGTTACCTTCTTTTCTTCTCTTTAGAATGTTTTGTTGTGTTACAGGAAATGATGTGTGGTTTATCAGATAACTGACAATAACTATATAGAAGTCTAAGCTAATGTAAAAGAAAACTTACCTTAAAAATTATAGTTAAAAATACTGTATGTGCTCCTTAAATCCTATAACTAATTTATATGGCTACCAAAGATCTAACTGTATATTTGGTTGTATACTTCGGAATAAACGAATTAAGCATTCTAGGTATCTATCTGTCTACTTATCTTCTTACCTACCTTTCTACTTAGCTATCATCTAGCTAGTTATCATCTATACCTGTTATTATCATCTATCTTCTATCTATATCTTTCATCTGTTTATTTCTTTATCATCCTTCAATCCTCTCTCTTCTTTTTCTTTCTCTATCATGTATTATCTATCTATTATCTACTATATATCTATCATCTATATATCAATCATCTATCTAACTAATTTTTGTTAATCTATCTGGCTAAGCATTTTTAGGGTCAGCAAAAATCAGGCCACCCAAATCTCTTCCCACTCAGGGAACCTTGTAGAAGGGAGGAAGGTAAGAGCCTAAAGGTGAGGAGGTCCACTGTTGGCCAGGTTGCTCCAGTCACAATATGGCTGTTACATCCAAGAACTCACTGCAGTGAGATCTACTCCTATTTGACCTATGCAATGACTGCCATATCAGTATTCCCCCATCGACTTTTAAGGTTCTCAGGAAAAATAACTACATGTAGTGGGAAACAGGGAAACATAGGGGTAGGTACAAGATAGATGAAGGGGAGCATCCCCACCTATGGGTTTACCTGTGGAAGGGCTACTTACACTGCCATAGAGGCCTCAACCCCTGCTAGTACACACAACCAGAAGGGAGCCCTGTGGTCCACACAAGCATATAGACATAGGGGTGGGAGAGATAGGGACAGATTGGTGAAGGGAGTGGAGATTAAGAGAAGAGCAGGTACAGGAATTATCACTCATTTTATTTGTATAAAATGAAAACCCTTAATATAAAAATAAAGTGAAGAACATTATATATTATCAAAGAAATGTGAATGTATCATTGATTAGAAATTTATAGCCTTGTAGTAGGATTGTTTTTAACACAAGGAAGCTCTTTTCCAATCATATAGAACACTCTAAGTGAATATGCGTACTAATTTTCTGTGTAAAAAAGTTTTTTCATGATACAGTGCAACTTAAACAAAACAGCAAGCTACTTCAGTTGTTCTAGCTGTTTTAAGGCTGAATCTTACCCGAAACTCCTGAATTATTGTTTTTATTCAGAAGGAAGTCTTGCTTTTTAATGATGGCTGTTTAAGTTGATGTTGTAAAAAGGAACTTAGGGAATTAATGCACACTGTTAGGAAATGCTTTCATCTGTTTTTACATATTAGGATTCCATGTTAAATTTCATTTTAACAGAAATTTTAGCAAAAGTGTTCTACTATTAAAGTAAATTAAAAATCACTAAGATAAAGGAATTGGGACATCCACAAGTTTTATTTCCTTTAGTCTAAATAGTTTCAGTTAATGTATTGAATAAACACTTGTAGTGTTAGCTGCAATTCCAGAAGGGCCTAAAGTTGATTTCTGTACATAAAAATCAGCCTATATGTTAAGGCCTACTAAAATGTAAGTTCTTGATGAGTTTTCTTTTTTCTGAAGCCACCATAGTCTTTCTATAATATGGAAATGATATCAAGAGTCAGTTTGCAAGTATAAGGCAGAACTGTCTGTCTGTACTGCCACACCAGGCATAGTTACATGAGGCTATTAATTCTGTTCTGTGGACATGTACAGTTCATTGTGACTCTTATACTTCACTTTTTCTCATGTTTCAGAATTTCCTCTACCTAGAGTCTACTTCTAGGGCTGAATCTCCCATTCCTTGCTCTTCAAATTTTAACACATTTTGTCTTTCTGACTGTAATCTTGTTTCCTATCAGCCATCATTTGAGCTGTCCCTGCAGCCAGGATGCTTCAGGCTATTTTAGCTAAGGGAATGGTGTTGTGTTCGTTTTACTGATCATATCTTTAGTGTCCTCTGTGAATTCATCTTATTTACATTTGAAGCTTTGTAGTTTTAACTCTCTTTGACTCTGTGCTGACTTTGTGACCTTGTTTTAGCCAATAGAAGGCCCAATGTGTCAGTGGGTTCTGAACTTAGGCCTTAGGAAATTTTGTCTACTTCCATAATTGCCATGTTTACCCTATGGATTGACCAGAGAACATGCCACAGGGATATAAGAGGCACTTGGAAGCTGAGTATTGTGGACAGTAGGGTCCACTCAACTGATTATCAAGCCAAAACCAAAAGGACTGCCCAGCTTAACCTTACCTAAATTGACAGTTCTCAGTGCTGGAAGCATAATATATATAGCTGCTACTTTAAAAAATTAAGTCATGGCATAACTTATTACATACAAAAGTATATTGATCGATTTTCAGATATTCTAAAATGATACCTCCAGCTGTATTCTTTACAAAAGAAGCTTATTTTAGCATACAGTTCTAAAAGTATAAAAGCATGGTGCTTAGCTCTGAAAAGGGTCTCCTGGTAGATGGCATCTCAATGGTGGGAGTATATTCAAGATTGGTATAGTGCTACAGAAAACTAAAGAAGGATCTAAAGGTACTTCGAGGACAACCCATTCTCTTCAGAATTCTTTTTTTAAAAAATTTTATTTATTTATTTATTTGTGTGAGAGAGAAAGAGGTGAGAGAGAGAGAGAGAGAGAGAGAGAGAGGAGACCTTTTGGGAGTCAGTTCTCTCCTTCCACCACGTGGGCTTCTGGGGATTGAACACAGATTTCCACGCTTGTGAGCAGGCCCCTTACCAGCTGACTGGTCCCAGAACTAACTCGTTTTTATTATTATTATATTTATTTTTTTCCCAATCATACAAGTTTAATAGGTACCCTGGTCCCCTCCCTCCCTCCACCCCTCCCTCCCTCCACTCCTCCCCAGTCCCCCTTGCATCCTCCCCCCTTTTCCCCTTCCTTTCACCCTCTTTCTCCCTTTCTCCCAGTGCCTCCCCTTTCCCTCTCCCATTCCCTGGAGCATCCTTTAGTGTGAATATTAAACTTCCCTCTGCGTTCTTCACTCTAGTGAGGTGTAAGGACTCAGTGGCATTGCCCAGAGCCCTTTCTTGTACTCCCTTTTAGTATGGGGAACACTATTGTGGCTGTTAATTCCTTGCCTCTAAGGATCCTAGTGTCTGTGATCCATGCTAGATTTTGGGGGGTCATTGACATGTCAGTCATTGCGCAGGTCATGCAAAGTCCGATTATGGTTACTGTAGCCCTAACTTGTGAGGAGTATCTTGTGTATCATTGCTCCTCCCCATTTTTAGGCTCTTACAATCTTACCACCCCCCCTTCCCCAAATTTCCCTGAGCTTTAGGATGGGGAGCGATTTGGCTGGTTTGGTGCCAGGTGATTAATATAGGGTCTCTGATGTTCTGAATTATGGTTTGTTGTTTTCAATTTTGCTGTCCAGAACTAACTCTTTTTTTTATTTTTTTTTATTATTATTTATTCAACTGTGCGCATGTGCGTGTGCGTGTGTGTGTGTCTGTCTGTGTGTGTGTAGAACCACGGACGAATTTGCGAACCACCATGGACGCCTCCACCTCCTTCTGCCCCGGGATTCACAGGCTCCGCCCTACCAGGACCAGAAGCGCAGGCCGCCCCCGCTTCTGCCTGGCATCTATACGTGGGATCTGGGATCCGAACTCAGGACCTTCCGCCTGCAAGGCGGAGGCTTAACCCCTGAGCCACCTCTCCAGCCCCCAGAACTAACTCTTAATGGAAGTCAGCATTAGTCCCTTTCGAACACTGAGTTCTGCAGACCTAATTGCTTTTTACTAGGGCCTACCTGTTTTTTTTTTTTTGTTGTTGTTTTGTTTTCTTTGCATGTGTAGGGATGTGTGTGGGAACGTAGGGATGTGAGTATGTATGTACGTTCGGGTGTAGGTGTGTGAAGTAGAAATCATCCTGGATTACAGACTGCTCTATCTTCTTATTGCTTTGCTCCGGGGTTTCCCAGGTCCTGCCTTTCAAGTGCAGGCTGCAGCCATTTCTGCCCAGTGTTTTTATGAGGGTTCTGGAATCCTAATTCAGGCCCTTTTGCTTGCTAAACAAAAGCTTTAACCTTTGAGCCATTTCTCCAGTTCCAAGGCCCACTTCTTCTTCTTTTTTTTTTTCCAAGGCCCACTTCTTAAAGACAGGTTCTGTCCTTACATAATTGTAAGGGGCCAGACTTTTAGAGTATATATCCATGGCAGATCCACTCAAACCATATCTAAACCAGAGCAAAGCACTAACTGACAGAGGAGCCGCCTCAGAGTCTAATGGACTTCATTTTTCCCTTTGGTCTCAGCCGAGTTCTGCCACCTATCTCCTCATACACCTCTTAACCTATTCTTTTTTTTTTTTTTTTAATAAAATAGGATTTAGCTTTTTTGGAAGATTTTATCTGGAAATACTGTACGTTTTTATGTCGCAAATATCTTGAGCACAAATTTGTGCTTCATTTGTGCCTCATCTTGTTCTCTGAGCTTCAGCCTCCAACCACACCATACTCCCTTTCTGACAGTATTCCGAATGTACTATCATGCTTGAATTTGGACTTTGGGCACTTATATCTTTTCAGATGAAAACACTTTTCCACTAGCATCTTCTGTGCATTCAGGCCGATTCTTTATCATCTCTCAAGTTTTGGTCTGAACATCATTTATCTCCAGATGCCTCCCTAACTAGTCACACTAAGTGTTCTTCTATGTTATCTTTTATCACAACACTTTTTCCTCATGGGAGTCACTACATATCTTTATTTTCTATTCTTGTTTTCTGGTTGCTTGTCAGGTTCTTTTTACCAAAATGCTACCTCAGCAAGCACAGGGACCATTACTCTGTTTTGTTCTCTTCAGTGGTTGCCAAAAGCTTGGGTCAGGGGAGGTATAGTACTAATATTTATGGAACAAATGAATTAATATTGCCTTTCTGTGTCCCTCAAGGCTTTGCACATCATCAATATTCATCACAGACCATGTGCATTGACTGGTTTCTTGAACGATTCTCTTCTGTCACCTCAAAGCCTTAGGAGGTAAATATAACCCATGGCAGTATCTTTATTTTCTGGATGGGAGAGGACGGGTGAGCTTAATTACCTACCTGGATTCACTGGGTGAGTTTGGAAAGTGCTATGGTGGGAACTCAAATACTCTGAGTTGCTGCCTGGGACCTCCTGAAGTGCTCTATGGTGCTTCCACACAGCAAGTCAGTTCTTATGTAGGAAATTTTAGAAGAGGCTATTGTAGATTACCATAGTCTCAATGAAGGCCTAGTGAAAAAAATAGCTGACATTAATTCACAGCTAGACAGCACAACTGAAATGAGGCAGATGTGGTCATATATGGCATAGCCGTACTGAGATCATGTAAAAGCAAATAGATGAGAATGATTTATGTAATGAGGGGAATTTATATAAATGAAGGGCTGGATGCAGTCATTGATGATGACTACTGTTGTGGTTCATTGAAGGGAGTTGGTTTATTCCTCCCCTGTCCTGTTTACCAACACAATGAATGCCCTTACTGAGGTATCATGAAGTCTAAACAAATGGAGAAATGGAGTTAGAAATCATTCTTGGAAGGCTGAAGATTGGGTGAGAAATGAGGAAAACCATTATAGGGACAGAGCACATGAGTGAGGATTCAAGGGCAGCTGTGGGGTGGCCCAGCCGAATGCACCAGACAGGGACACTCCTCCCAGGTCCATCAGCTAGGCAGCAGGCAGGATTCTGACAGCACTTTAATCAAACTGATGCTTCCTCCACCCTTCGGGTTCTTTTCGTCCCTGGAAATCAAGTGCTTAGGCAAATCAAGCCAAGTGTTTGCTTACCGTAAGTGGGGTGACTCGAGGACACGCGAGAACACAAAGCATAAGTCACTGAAGGCTCTATTTGGAGAGTCCTTAGCAGTCGCCCCGTCAGAAAAACCAGGGCTGAGCAAAATAAAGGTGATTAATTAAAATGAAGTGTTATAAGTGTGAGAAAACCGAGCTGGGCACAAAGAGAGCTCTGTGCTCTGGATAGCCCGTGAAGCACAGGCAGGGAATCTAGGGCACATCTTGGGACAACCATCACCTCACATGACACTCCCCAATCCAGATCTTGGGTTTGAGGTTTTCAGAGACTCAAACATATCCTGCTTACTACTAAACGCTTGAAAGACATCCAGAAAGTATCTCTGGAATCACTCTTTAACTCTTATAGTACTGTGGCCTTGAAACTCTTAATGGGGGTGCAGGCAGGGTGGGTATTAGGGTGGAGGAGGGAGAGACAGAGAGAGAGAGAGAGAACACATATATTTAATCTTTCCTGGCTTTATTCCTCTCTCAAGTAACCCAGCATCTCTCAGATGTACATTTGAAGACATGTTTCTCTCCTCTCTGCCCCTCTTCCCCCTAGATCATGCAAAGTTAAGAAGTAGCAGGATTGTCTTTGTGACAAGGGCAGAGAGCTCTTGGGACCACCTTCCGACCTTGCAAATAGGAGTCTTGGCCCTGTATTTCTGTCCTTGTTCAAGCCTTTTTGATGAAGCTGGCTGGCTCTGAAGGACATTTGGATCATTGGCATTGCCTGTGGACATCGGACTGTTTATGTCTGCTTTCATCCCTGGGACCCCTTTGTCATGAACTTGGACCTTTGCTGACCTCTGGTTCCTCTCCTAGAGGACCTGGGACCATTCCAAGTCCCCAGAGTAGCAGTGTGCCCAGGTTACATGGAATCAGCTACTCTCATTTTCCCTTTGCCACTTTCCTGCTTCCTGAGTCTCAGTACATTCAAGGAGAAGGCAAACAATTGCCTAATGGGAAACAGATGTTTTTAGTGTCATTTCCCTTGTTCTTTGGATGGGGGCCCTTGGAGTCGGACAGCATTGTCTTCTTGAAAATCCAGGCTTAGTCTCTACCTACATCTTAAGACTTCCAAATCTCTGTTCCATCCTCTCCTCAGCTTGCAGAAGCTGGAGTTAAGTCCTATGTTATGTTTTCCTTCCTAAAGTATGAAATAAAACTCAGTGCTGAATTATCCTGGTTGCATTCTTGATTTCTAATAGTAACTGATTGTTAGATACAGGTATCAATTTGATAATTCCAGGCTGAGCTTTGGGCACATCTGTGAAGAATAGTTAGGGTAAGCCCTAAGCAAACCTGCAGGAGATATTGTCTAATTGATGGGAAAGAACCAGCCCACTGTGGGCGGGATTATCCCCTAGGCAGGCAGATAAAATGGAGGGAGTTGAGTCAGGGAGTTAGCATTCTTCTGCATACTCAGACAGACATGCTGTATAGCAAATGACGTTTGTCCCTTTCTCAGAAGTCCTATGGTTATAGTGTGGCCTATTCTCCCTGGTCCCTAGTATTAGTATGAACTCTCCCACCAAGCTGGACTAAGATGTGACCTGACAATTATAAGTCACAATAAAACCCCTTGTTCTCACTTATCTGTTTGCTCATGAATCTATCAACAACATGTAGGCGAAGTGCTATAGGAATGTTGAGAATTTAGAAGTTCCTTTGGTTTGTAAACAAAATCCAAAAATATCTTTTATATAAAAAGTCCAATTTGAGTGGTGGACTCATTTCTTTAGCAAGCAAAATCCTCACTCTGAATCTTTGCTTGCATCATAAGGCTCCACTAGGCAGGAAAACCATGGTCTATCTGGAACTGAGGAAGAGAATTCACATTGTTTCATATCACACAAAATATATACTTTACACAACAAGCAGGGGAAAAGAGGAATGCGCTTAAGCGAATATTCATGTCTCAGCAAAACCCAGCTCTAGCCCTGACCTCTGACCCATGTGATGTAGGGGCATTTTGGTGCCTAATGTCTATATAAAATAATGAATTATTCAATGGAAAAAGATTGAGAATGTTTATGTTTATTTATTTTTATTTTGCATGAATAGTATGGGGGGATTGTATGAGAGGACTCTTGAGTGTGCTTGCCTTTAGAGGCCCAAAGATGACACTGGGAAGCATCCTGGATTGCTCTGCCTCCTTTTTCTTTGCTTTGGAATTTCCCAGACTCGGGGCTGAAAATATATAGCATGGCTTTTTCTGTCTGGTATTTTTATATGGGATCTGGGGATCCAAACTCAGGTCCTTTTGCTTTCAAGGCAAAGGCATAAACTGCTGAGCTATCTCTCCAGTCCATTTGTGCTTATTTTAAAACAGAAAGCATTAGGGCCAGAGACTCTGAGGATGCAAGCTAGGGATCAAGGCTGCTGCTTGGTAGAGGGATGCTTTGAGATTAGCAAGAGATTAGCAAGCAGCCACATGGTAAAGAAGTCAAAGTCTTTAGAGAAACAGAGAAAAGTCCTGAGCCTTAGGAAAGGCATATTTAGATTTTGGATAAAAGTACAGCAGAAAAGGAAAGTTTAGCTTTTTGAAAGCTCAAAGGTGCATGTGGCTTATATAATGACAATTTCATAGTTTCTGCTTCTTGCTCCATGTCTGTTGAGAAAGAGAAAGAATGAAAGAAAAAAACACTGAGAGCAAAAAACACTACTTCTCCCCAACCTTTCTCTTTGGCATACCTCCAGGTAGATCAGATTCCCAAGAGAGTGAGACTCTTGGCCAGGTGAAGACCAGACCCAGCTGAGTTAACCTAAGACTCTCTCTAGAGTTGGGATTTGGGGTCTAGGCTCTGATACCTGGACCCCAGGCCTTGCAGCTTTCAGCAGTCACATAAACTTTTTGACACCTCTCATGTCATTGAACCTACAAGATGGTCTGGAAAGTTCTTTTGTGCTTTGACAGTCCAGGTGTACAAATGACAGTTGGTCTGCTCTGGTTGAACAGAGCCCACAGCTAAAGACAGGAGGCAAAGAGGTGGAGCTGGGAAGTTGATGGGAGTCAGGCAATAGTGAGCTTAACTTTTGGCCGTGCCAACTTCCTTGTTGTGTTTTGGACAAGTAAGCTAACTCGCAGTTTTCCTAACTTTGGGTATAGGGATGTTATCAACAAGGATTGTGGCAAAAATAGAAATGCCAATGAGACAAGCCTCTAGACTTGTCTCTGAAGTATTTTCTAGTTTAGGCTAATGAAATGGAAGAACTCATTTTAACTCTGGGTGGCACCATTTCGTTGGCTGGTGTCCTGGACTGAATTCACTAGCATTCATTGCTCTTTGCTTCTTGCCTACAGCCACAAGGTCACCAGCCACCTGTAGCTCCTGCCATCTTGGCTCCCCCAACCCCTCAGGATGAACTGTATCTTCAAACCGTGAGTCAAAATAAACCTTTTATTTGGTTATTTTTTATCAAGACAGTTTATCATAACAATAAGATTAAATGATATAATCCACCTCCCTCACTTATGAGCGGCGCTAAATTTTCTGTCCATTAATATATTTCTAATGTGCTTACACAGTGCAGATATATTGGAAGTTCTCATAAATGTTAGTTGGACTGATGAAAGAGTGATGTTTTTGAAGTATGTAGTGGATAACTTTGGTGTTGGAGATCTTCGTATTCTCATTCCTGACTGCTTTTACCTCTCCTCCTCCCCTCCACTTTCTTCCTCCTCCTCTGTTCTTCCAGGGGACACAATGTTCTCCCTGCACTTTCAAGAAACTGTAAAGGGAGAGTGTTTGGGGCTGCATTTCTGGGGTTGAGTGTTGCGGGGAGGTGTTGCTTGGGGGGGTGGGTGACTGAGGGAGGCTGTTCCTCACAGCTGGAACTGCTGGCAGAGTTCTGCCGCCGTGATGGGTAAAAATAGGCTGCATGAGGGGAGAGTGTGAGAGCTGCACCCCAAGGTGGGTTCTCACTAAGAAACAAAGCAGCATGCGGTGGGGCTGATGATGGTGGCAGTGATGTGGTGTGTGTGTGTGTGTGTGTTTGTGTGTGTGTGTGTGTGTGTGTGTGTGTGTGTGTGTGTGTGAGAGAGAGAGAGAGAGAGAGAGAGAGAAAGAAACAGGATCAAGGAGCAGAACTAAAGAAGCAGAGCAGATCACTCACTGACCCTTATCCAGGCAGAACAGCAGCTCTAGTTTTAGAATATGAGACTGGGAGGATCTGGGATGAGCCCAGAGGGCCCAGTGTGCAGATGCAGATGCCAAGGTTCAGCCAGGGAAGTGGCCTGCTGAAGTGTCCCAGTGAAGTCGACGACAGTGTTTCATCTGTTCCTCAATGCCTGAGTAGGGTGGTGGAGAGAGAGCAAGTCTAAAGACAGTAAGTGGGGCTAGCCCGGGTACGAGGAAGCTACCCCAGACCTGGATATGTACACATAAAAAGTGGGTGAGTTGTGCTCAAAGGCTTGCTTGAAATGCATGAACTATGACAGATAGATGGTAGAGCCAGAAAGAGATAGATAGATAGATAGATAGATAGATAGATAGATAGATAGATAGATAGAAAGATGGATAGATAGTTTATTTAATCTTTCTTCTTAGAATACTCCAAAGACTTGGAAAAACATTGAACACTGGTACCCTTGGCACTGGCCCCAGGGGACAAGATGCTACCTACAGTAGTATCTCTGAAAGGTTGCTGAGGCCTGCCACATCTGGCATGTATAACCCATATGTAGGGACATGAACAGCAGACAAAGTTGGGTGGCAGGAAATAACTTACCTTAAAATTGAACCTGGAAATAACCAAATCACTCAGTGTTTTCTCCTTCAGATTTATTTCCTAGTAATATGGGAGCTGTGAAGATTCACAGAATGTTGCTAATCACTTGCCTATGTTCCACAAAGACAGACGCTTCCTTCTTCCCTCTGTATTATATGATGTAATACAGAGCTTGTCATAGTGTTCTGGAAATATAGTAGGTGCTAGGTGCTTAGCTAATAAATACTGGGCACACAGGTGAAAAAGAATGTGCTGAATGGGAGAAAATTGACGTGCATACCCTAGCTTTAGATATTAGTAGATGTGTAGTTGTTTAGGTGGGACAGTTTCCTTTTCTTTAAAAAAAAGTGACATTCCACTCATGATAGGTCTGCTGCATCTGGAGCTCACTGAAGTGAGACTTATCCTTCCAAGATCTGCATAATAACTGACATGCCCCCATGACCCCATAGACTATGCAGAAACTCAGGAAAGATAAGAACATACAGTGGAAACCTTTGGGTCTAAAGCTGGATGAGTAAAGGGAAGTGCCCATATCTGCGGGGTGGCCTGAAGAGAGATAACTTGATATGCCACAGAGGCCTGAATCCCCACAAGAGTAGAGATGCCAGGGTCAACCCTGGGACCCATAGAAGCATGTGAGCAGGAGGGTGGGAGTCAGTGGGAGGGGTTGATGGGGGAAGGGAGGGGATGTTAGGGGGGTTGTGGGAGGCAGGCACTCATGCTTGGTATGCTTATAAAAGTAGAAAAATAAAAAATAAAAAAGTGATCAGAGTGGTGAAGCTTGGTTAGTAAAAATGTTGAAAATATTAAAGAAGGGAGGTATTGTAATCTGAGATGATTCCCAAAGGCTCATAGGTTAAAGGCTTAGTTCCCAACCGGTGGGCTTTTGGGAATCAGTCCTGTGGGTCTTGATCACAACAGAAGATGAATCCCCTGATTGATACAAAATTTGATGATGATATTGGAAGGTTGGTAGATGACACTCAGAGACGGGGTCTAGTTGGAAGATTAATGGTTACTGGAGATAGGCTGTTGAAGGACTGGGCAAGCTGGAGTAATTTCCATCTCTCCACCTCCCCATCACCTTTGCATTAGAGTCCAAGGTGTATCTCCAGATACCCCCCCCCACATACATACACAATCTCTCCACTTTCTAGTTGCCAGAAAATGAACAGCTTTGTTCCATCACATGGGAACACCTGTCCTGATCCTCAGCAACCACACAAGCTTCCTGCACCAGGACCAAGAAGCCGGAGATGGGAAATCTCTGAAACCTTGAAGGAAATAAATATTTCTTCCCTTGGTTTACTTTCTGAGGCATTCCATTAAGGTCGGGTAGAGGAGATGCATGAAGTGGGTTATATGAAAAACCTAGAGTGTTGAGCACACAGCCTTTCCAGAGGATCGACTAGGAAGGGGAGTCAGTCTATCAGAAGCCTTATCTCCTTTGCTTATGCTTTATCTATGTCAAGTGTCTCTCAAACCATGCTTTCTTTCCTGGCAACACCTTCAAACCTTCAAACCTTTGTCTTCAAACCTCATAACTTATTTATATATAAGATTTATGGAAATCTATGTGATGCTTTAACATTATTGTGAGAGAACTTCTTTGGAGTCAACAAGGAAGAAGGGCTCAGATCTATCCAGAATGCTTCCCAAAGTTCAGGGATGAGTGCTATAAACCCAAAGGGGCAGAAAGTATCGGAAAGAACAGATGATTCCGAGTCACTGATAACACCTAGCAAATGATAACACTTCCTAGCCCAGGTTGCTCTATGAAGATCTTTCTTTCTTCTTTATTCCAGTAACATCCTCTTTGTTATTACTGGCTAATACACTGTTGTAGAAATAGACTTTGGAGTATTGGCTAAGGAAGAGTTAGGATGCTCTGAAATTAAAAAATGTTCTTACAGCTAAAGCTATTGTGGTTTTGATACAGATGGACATCTTGAGATGAACATGTGGCATTTGCTATGATAATAAATAATAGAAGTTCCCAGTGATTCAGCCAGATAGGCCCATTTCCATCTTTCTTGCATTAGTCAGAATCCAGGACACCTCTTCAGATGATCTTAGGATGGATCACTCGCTCACCCACTCAGGCAACAAATGAGGCTTGGGTCTGTGGAGGAGTTACACACTGAGCAAATCAATCTATAAATACTTCAAGTTTTGATCAATTCCAGGAAGCGAAAGTATCGGATTCTGTGAAAGAAAGTAACACAAGAGAAACTACAGCGCTGAGTCTCTTTGAGAGCCTCTTTGAGGAAGTGACATTTCAGCTGAGATCCGAGGATGAAGCACTGGCCAAGAAAAGTATGGGGATGGAGTGTTTTCTGGGTGAGTGGGTGAGTGAGCATGAGGGTTCCAGACTTTTGCATGAGAAGGATCATGCTGTGTTAGAAGCATCTAAGAGAATACTGCTTCTTTTTCCTTGGAGGAAAGTACGCATTTATATGTTATTTCTCATTTCCTGATTGGAAAGCTTGGGGCAGGGGCTGATTGGTCTTTCTCTTTGGTCACTAAGAAAGGACATAAAACAGATGAACTGTCTTCATACCACACACATTCTGAGATCTTGAGCAGGTGTCTGAACCATCTTGGCATAAGAGACAGTCTACCTCTAGCTCATCTTTCCTACATGCTGAATGAGGCAATGACTTCTCAAGAGTCTCTGCCTCCCTGGGGCTTAATGGAGTTTTTGATAAATGAGGACCAAGCTTATGGATTAAGGGGCAGGAAGCATGCTTGTGAGAATGATAGAAGAGTCCTGAACTCTTGAGAGGAAGAAGGATCTGTCCACAAGGGACAGGACTACCTTAAAACAGGTGATAGATGTACTGTTAACTTCCAGAAACATCTGTGGTCTGAGCAGGAGCTGACATTGGAGCCAGACCAGTGGGAACCCAGGAGTGTCAGGAAACAGATGGTTCCAGAGAGATTTGCAGCAACCATAAAATGCCCCAGAGAAGGGCCTCCCAGTGGGATTGGGTCTTTACTGCTTGGGAGGGGTATGCCTTTTGAGTCCTGCACATATGCCTTAAGCTTGCCTCTTGGTGTCCGGGCTGGACCTTCATATAGCTTAGATGGTGCTGATGGACTGAGTTGGTTATCCTTGAAAGGTGCATCCATTAGTAGCTTCAACTTCGTACATGCTCCATTTTGTATTTGTTCCTTTGTTAGATCTCCTCACCAAAAGATGGTTTCCTCACTCTGTTTATTCTCAAACTTTCTATGTACAGGAGGAACAGGGATACAATGAAAGGAGTTTTAAATGGCTTGGGATTCAGAAAACTGACCTGAAACAGCTCTGGTTAATGTCTTGAACTTTCTAAGTGTAGAGTGGATTAGATTAGATCAGTGATTTTATTTATTTTACTTGATTCTTTTCTACTTTCACAAGCATATTGAGTATTAATCCCAGCTTCCCTCCCTCCCTCCTTCCTCCTATCCCTTCCTTTTCCTTCACTATTCCCTCTCACTCCTCCCACCCTTCCACCTGTATGTTTCTATGCTCCCCAGGGTTCATTCTAGCTTGTCTATTCCAGTGGGGGCTTGGGCCTTCGTAGTATATCAAGTTATCTCTCTCCATGCATTTCCCTTCATGCATCCAGCCTTAAGAGCCAAAGATCAGTGGTTTTAAACATTCCCCCTCCCTCTTCCTCCCTCTTTCTCTTTTCCTTTTTTTTCTTCCTGTACGGACAATGTAACACTTTCATTTAATAGATCCATTTTTAAACCATTCATTCATTCATTCATTCATTCATTTTGTGTGTGTGTGTGTGTGTGTGTGTGTGTGTGTGTGTGTGTGTGTGTATCTGAGGGCACATATGTCCCTGTGGAGAACCAATGGTGACTTCAGGAATCATCCTGGAATGCTTCTACCTCCTTGCTTTGTTCTGGCTCTCAGGCTCCGCCCACTGGTGTCAGAAGTGCAGCCGCCACCGTCCACCTGGTGTTTTTACATGGGATCTGGCATCCGAACTCAGAACCTTCTGCTTGTGAGGTAGAGTCTTAACCCCTAAGCCGTCTCTCCAACCCCTAATAGATCCATGTTTTACATCAACAAATGAATAGTGTTTCATTGGAATCCCAATATGTTTTAACAGACTGTCCCGCTAGAGATTGCTTTGGGGTTCTGGCTCCCAAACAACTCTGGGGACGTTTATGTGCAGCCCTGGAACTCCAAGGATTTGAAAACAGCTGAATTTAGAAAAGTTCTAACATACCTTTGGCTTTAACGCTTAATGATCTCTTGCTGTTATGCTCATTTGAAAACACCTTCATAATCTCTGAAACCTCTAAAGCAAGAAATGAAAGACAAGAATAGCACAATTTAATCAGCAAAGTATCAGAATCACAGTGCATTCCAGTGGAAAGAATCCTTAGTTGCCAAATAGTTCAGTCTAGTGGCTACCTCTCATAGATTAGTCAGGGCTATTTCTAGAGCTACCCCTGCAGAATCTTGCAGTTGGAAGAAGTACAGAGATCCATTAGTGATGTCTGCATTGAGTACAGATCTGGAATATGATAACTTTTTTGTGCCACCCGTCTATTGATAGTATTCAATGTCACATACTGGGGAATTAGGGTCCAGAAACGGCAAAATGTACAATTATAGTTCATAGCTATAAGTGGTAGATTCAGGATTTAATGAATTTGTCTAGTCTGGTTTCTTTATCCAAATGGTCTAGACCATGCCTTGTGCCAGGTCTTACAGTTGGGTTTGCTCGGTACATTGAAGTCTACCACTCTTTTCCTATCCTTTCCTATGACTAACAGGAAATGCCTCATCTCCATATTGAATCTTGCTTCTTGGTATAACTCTTTACCTCTCCAACACCTCTATTCACTGAGAGTGCCTGCTCCAGGGTTCAGTACAATCAGTTACCAACCCAGCCACTCACCAGCCTGACAACCTTGAATCGGTCAGCAAACTTCTCTTAGCATTGGTTTCTCCTCACTGTCAAGGGGACAGTAATAAAGCACTAATGCTGATTCTAAGAGGGCTTGTTGGGATTATTTCTGAGATAATGTAGGTAGTGTACTGAAGACAGGTTGACAGTTCATAGCTGATTAGGAGATTCTACTTACCATAGTGATGATGATGATGATGATGAAAGATAGAAAGTCACTTTTCTCACGTGTCATCATCTCCTATCATGTGTCATCATCTTCATCATCATCCTCACCATCATCTTGGACACCAAACTGATTGCTTGCTTGTAGCTATTTTGAAATAGTTACAAACAGTAACAGCAAAATGTGAACATTTTCCATAAATTCTTTCTCTATTCATCTATCCCTCTATTTTCTGTCTTCCTCTCTGAATACAATATTCCCAGTAATTCTATGTGGCAGGATCACCTTCGTTTTATTAGCAATTTATTACCAAGCAATCATTAAGGAAGAAATGCAAGTTGCTCATTTCACTAGGCTAGCCATTGCTCATGCTCTGTCTGTTCAGGTCTGCGCTTGCTTCTGCCTAACTCCATACAGCCTCTTTCTCACACTATACCCAGTGGCCCAGACTACCTGCTCCAGCAGTGAATCCACAACCTTGTCTGTTTTTACCCATGCACCATGCACTTGTCTCCATCAGTGAAATCTCCTGGGGGCAGGCAGCAGGGTAGAAAACCAGAAAGGTTAAGCAACTTGCCCAGAAGGTCTAACAACTGAGTAGAAAAGTTTAATTGCCCCACACCTTGGTTCTCAACTCCAGACTGGCAGCTATTATGCCTTCTTTGCCAACAAGTGACAAATAGGAAGCCGCGTATTGGGTGCTCTAAAATGTCATAGGGAACATCTGTAAGACATAGGGCTCAGCTAGCAATGGACTCCTGTGACATTCACAGCACTGTTTCCCAGACAGAGGAAAGCACAGAGTCAGGGAAATGGCTGGGTGTTTTCAAAGGGCGAGATAATTCTGTGTGACCAACAATAACATTTACAGTTATTTAAACTTAGATAAGGGTAATTAAATCTCATGCTTCATGGGCTAAGCTGATTGCCTGCAGGGGTCAAGGAGGAATCCCTGCCCCCATCCTGGCATCCACAGAGTGGTTTTCCAGGTGCATTGTGGGTTTTTTTGGGGACTCAGCCACCTGCTAAATAGCTCCCTTGTTAGCAGTTCAGGGGATGTTTTTGTACATTGATTCGTTGCTCTCCTGCATCGCAGCTCGGAGAAGTCCATCTCTAGTCTCATGGCCCCAGATTTGAATTCTGGCCCCTGCCAAGTGCAGAATGACCTTCAGAGAGTCACCTGACCTCTACTGGAAGTAGTTTCTTTGTTTTTGAAAGGAATCATTAAGGAAGAAATGCAAGTTGCTCATTTCACTAGGCTAGCCATTGCTCATGTTTCATAATAGGAAAAACACCCACTCTTTTTATTTGGCTTCTCCTAGAATCTGGTCTGTTTCAGAGCTGTTCCTTATGTAGACAACCCCGTCCAACACCACACAGTTTTCCCCCTCTGGTATGCGTATGCCCTGCTGTTTATCTTAATCCTGTGGCCAAGCAGGAAACGCTGACTCAGACAAGGGGTGTCACATCCCAGGATTTCATTCCATAAGTTTAGCAAGAATCGACAACACGCTCAGTGCTGGTATTGGATCTAGGCCTGCTAATGAGGGCTGGTGGGGAAGATAGACGGTGGCTTGTCTCAGGTTATGGAGCAAGATAGGACTCAATTCCTTGGGCCTGGAATGAGTTGCTAGCTGTGCATAGAAGGATGTCTTAGAGATATGTGTCTTGTGTAGGCAAGCAAAGGACTATGGATGTGATGTGAAGACCTCATCTTCGCTCTCCTATAAGGTATTATTTTCACCAAGAGAGTCAAAATACAGGGCACAGAGAAGAAAAGTAGAAAGAATCTTCGGGAGCAGTTCTCTGAATGCAAATGGTGGAGCCAGGAAACGCCCTATTCTGCATGGGAAGTGGACATGTCTTTGTCCTTCCAAGAGGAAGACATGTAATTGTCATTTTAGGTAATCATTCTGACTACAGTGTGAAGACCAGACAGGGACAGATAGAGAGAAAGGCATGTTGGGTACCATAGGGAAGCAAGATTGTACCTAGGTAATTGAGAGTCTGACCTAGGGTGGAGATGCTGTGAACAGATGACAGGAGCAGAATTGGGCATCATGAGTGGATGCAGAAAAAGCAGGAATCTGGGGGAATAGATGGGCCAACACAGAGCTGTGTCTCACTCTGGAGCTAAAAAGAGAGAGCATACAGAAGTGGATCGCCTTTGAAGAAATCCTTGGTGTTGGTAGCTTCTAGTGATGGTGGCTGCTGTGTGCCTGGAGAAATGGAAGCTGCCAGAGGTCAGCTGATTGTCTTGGGAGAATGCCAGAGAAAGTAACCAGTTTATAGAAACAGGTATTCTGGCAGACACAGGAATTTCAATCCAATCAATGTCCAGAGAAAATGAACACTTAAATGAAACTATTTGCAGATCAGTATAAATACAATCTTGTCCTGATGTCAGTCTCAAGTCAAAGAGGAAGAGAGATTTTCTGTTGCCTTTATTTTTTTCTTTAGAAATCTTAGGGTAGATGTGGTGCTTCTTAGAGGGGAGGGGAAATGCATTTTTTTCCCCAGAATCTTTCTTCATCTATTAAATTAGAAAAAAATTATCCATGTCTTCTCTGTGTTGAGGACTTTGATTGAGATCAAAGGAGTAATTGAAAAAGCCCTCTACAAATCAAAATATGACACATAAGTCTTATTGATAATTACCTTTTGATATTGTTACTAAATCCCATGTCATAATAGGAAAAATATGGAACGGTGACCTGGGAGTTAAGACAATGTGGTTTTTAATCCCAGCCCTTCTACTTACTAGCTATGTGCCTTTGGGCAAGTTATTTTACCTCTCTGAAACTTGATGGTCTCATCTGTCACATAGAGATAACAGCATCGCCTTATCCAGGCTATTATATCATATGAGCAGGTTTAAACAGCATCTGGCACATGGATGGTATTAAATGTAGACACTGAGCATGGTAATTAACTGTTAGTTAATTATAAACATAGGGTAAGGATTATCAAAGAAAGCTTCCAGGAACGTTTATGTTTTCATCTTCTTATTCAATTTAGGATTCCTCAAGAAGCATAGGACAAGGCAGTATAGAGAATATAGAAGCTATCTAAATGAATAAATGAATGAATAAACAAACAAACAAATAAATAAATAAACAAGAACCAGTTTGGGTAGAAGTGGAGGAAAGAGTCTGACATTCTAGAAAGAGAGGTAAGGGAATGAAAATGAACACAATTTGTTAAGAGGCAAAGTGACTCTTGAACCCGGACCTTCTGGGTAAGAAGATGTTGTGATGACTGGAAGGTCACACACACACACTGGCCAGGTGGGTGAACATGAGTTAGGATAACTGGGGAAACATGAGGGAAAGGTAAGGTAAACGGCTACTGTTAGAGTCCATGCTGCACCTAAAATTACCCACTTTCTAGTGTTGAAAGCTCTGTGTAGACAAAGCATACTTGCTGTTAGATTACGAATTGGGACCTTTGCTGGTGTTGTGCAGAGCCACCTCAGAGAAGGGGACAATGAAGCTCCAAGGAGCAGTGACTCTCTTAAGAAACGCAATGACTAATTGGAGATGTGTTGGGCTCTGCACAGAGAAGAGCTAATTCACATTCACGAGAAATGCATATAGCCCTAGAGGTGTCTGGGTTCCTGTGTACTCTTGGGTCATGTGTGTCCTGTATATTCCTTGGTCATTTTTATATCTCTGAATCACAGGAAATCCTGAGACACCAGGATAACTTTAGCGATACCTGCTGACTGGTTTACACTATTAGAATTCTGGGAAGCTCTTCTAATCACTAGTCTTCTGGTTAGAACTTGGCCCTGCAGGACATGTCATTGGATCATCTGACCCAGCTGACGTGTCCTGTCTCATTGTCTGCCATTGCTTTTCACCTGCACATGCATATGCATGCACATATGCATACACACATGCATACATACATGTGCACACACATTCATGTACATATACATGCATGCACGTGCACCTGGATGGTAATGAATATTATTTTATACTTTAGAAAAGGCTAAATCTGTCTTCCTGCTCTTTGTTTACCCTCCCCTATCAAGCCATCTAGCCCATTCTATATGCCAGTTATGCTTCACACAGCAATCAACACAGTGGAAATGACTCCACTTTTCTCTTTACAGCACTTCTTCCTTTGAGTAGCAGAACTGTCTTCATTTCAAGTTGGCACTATTGATTCTGTGACCTTGATAAGGCTTGGGACCCTTTGTTGCCTTACAGAATATTTCATTTCCCTCCTTCCTCAAGTATGTGCAGTGATGACTTTGGTGATAGCCCACGGCCAGCTGGAGCCCATTACTCCTGTTGCAGAGGTCTGAAGTCATGTTAGCTTGAAACTTCCCACAACTACTGTGCGCTCAGCCATTTGGAATGTTTAGGAGGAAGCATCAATAGTCAAGGAGAGAGAGAGAGAGAGACAGAGAGGGAGGGAAATGAATGATAATTCTGGAAGTTATATAATGCAATTGATTCCTCTGTTTTTATGATATTTTAAGATATTTTACTTTATTAATATGACCTTGGCTTTTGATGTTTATAATCCAGTGATAACCACTTGACCTCTTTCATTTAGGTGAACATTATTATGCTGAGACTCAGAGAGGTGAAATCATTTGTCCTGGGCCATGTCCTGAGCCATGTCCTCCTCATAGTCCCAGTAGTCTCCATCATTAAGATAGGTCCAGTCAGTTTAAGCATTATTTATCTGGACGATTCCTTGTAAACTTTGAGCTGGGTTAGTCCTGTCTTCTTTTTTCTTTCCAGTGTGCCCTGAACTGGTCAGGAGGGGCCGGATTACATAGAAGCAGCTGGAAACAGCAGACAATTCCTCTCCCTACTCTCAGAGATTAACATAACGAAGATTTTTTCTAACATGCACTACATGACAAGGAAATTCATAGGGTAATTTTCACACTGGAGTCACTCAGGGGGGCAGCTGAGGAGACTCCATCTTGAATAGCAGGTCCATCATCATGGTAGGGAGATGTGGGTAATGGGAATTGCATGCGGCATCTCAAAGGCTTGCTTGTGACACATGTCACTTTCAGTCATGTTTCTTGAGTAACATAAGTCAAATCACTCTCCTGGAGTTCCAGGTAGGTTGGAAAATATAGCACATTTTTGGGAAGAGGTGAATCAGAAAATCTGTGGGGCAAGGTGTGCTCCATAAAGAAAAGAATTTCTTGTAGTCATCCTGGGAACTCTGTCATGCAGTACACGGACTAGTATGGGGAAGAAATTTTGGCAGGATGCTTATTGAATGGATCACAGAACTTATTATGAAGTGCAGTTAGTTTCCTATCAATGGCAAACATCTCTAGGGTGAGGTTAACATCGCCTCTGTATGCTAGTCCTTGGTACAGAGCTTGGTATTGGTGAGATGTTCACTTACTAAATGTTTACCAAAAGGATTCACATAGAAGTGAATTCACTTGTTAGTTCTGAGGCCAGGACAGCCAATCCAGAAGTGAGAAATGAATGACTGTCATATTCCAGAGAAAGTAGACTAGACACCAGGTGTTAGAAATCATAGAAAAGTTATAGACAAGTCTAGTAAGGACCAAACCAAACGCCAGGAGATTCCAAGACTGAGTTAGGATGAGGCAGGTATCACAGTTTGTCGTCTCAAGTTTGGAGATAGTAGCAAATAAAAGGGGCAGATCAAGGGAACAGAGATTGGGAGAGTGAGTATGTTACTATTACTATAACGTGTTCCATCTGATTTCCTTGTTGTTGATAAAGCTGTATTTTTCTTTTTTTTAAAAAAGTGCGTGTGTGTGTGTGTGTATAAAAGATGGCCCTGTATTTGTTGGTAGAGATCCAAGGATAACTTTGGAATCATGCTGGATTACTTTGTCTCCTATTTTCCATGCTCTGAGATTTCCTAGACTCCACCTTCCAGGGTGGACGCACAGGCCATTACCATTTCCACCTGGCATTTTATATGGATCTGGGATCTGAAGCCAGGTCTTTCTGCTTTTGAAGCAGAGGCTTAACTATCCATCTCTCCAGCCTATGTAGCTATATTCTGTTGGCATAGGCGTAGTGAGAAGATTGTTCATGTGTTGTCTTAGCATTTGGCTCTCTTCCCGATTGTATGCTTTTGGAAGGTACAACTGACTTCAGTGATTTCAGTTCTACACCAGCATCACCCAACATAGGGAACTGCAGACAGCAGAAATTCAGCAATGAATATGTAGCACTGCATTGCATGTGTGCAAATGAGCCTGTAGGACACATGGAAGACATTTCACGGCAAGGTTAGAAGACACTGAGTGGCAGATAAAACAGAGACTTCGTTGTAGCCTTGCTTGGAGACAAAAAAACCACTAGGTTCCCATTATCCTTGGAGAATAGGAGATTCTGCAGTACAGGGATACATAGATGAATAAATATTTGTATCTTCAAACAGATTTTTTTTTAAGAAACAAGAAAGCAACCACAAAGACTGCCGAATTTAATATCTGTCCAAACACAGTGTATCTTTCTTACAGTAAGAATTCAACCACTTCAGAAGGATTCACAGTTACCACCATGACCACCCCTTGTTCCACAGTCCTTGCTACTTCATGGCCATGCTCTTCACAGAATTCTATCAGTCACTGCTTTGTGAGTCATTAGACTGGTGTTCACCATTAGTGTTCTGTCTGGAAGTCAGACGTCAGATGTTATTTCCTTGTCATTGCTTATGTGTTGGGGTCCTTGCCTGTGGCTAATCTTTAGGGGCTTTATAATCAGGATAAACAAACTTAATACTCCTTGAATACCGTGAGCATACTTAGCTAGAAGACATTGGGGAGTAATACAGTTTGGAATCATATCTCATTATATCTTTCCTCACTGAGTGACCTTGGATGATTTGGTAGTCCTCTATGAGTTACAATTCCCACATTGCCATTGGGAATAATAACTATGCCTACCTTATAGAGATTTGTTGTGGAGAGTGAATTTGAAGAATAAATCTCAATGTTGTATATTATTTAATTTCAAAGAAATGTTCAGTCTTGTACACGTGATAAGACTCATTCGTAGAAGATGTGGGTAGGCTGTGTTTTGTGGAGGTCCCTAAGAAATGGGCAATGAATGAAGGCTTGGGGTACAGGCCAGATGTTGAGGTAGGAAAGAAAAGAACAACTGAGGCAGGAAGAATAGGAAAATATTCCCTATGCTGGAGTGAAGGACTCTATACAGGGAAAAGTGAATTCTTTTTGACAATTCAGAGAAGGAACATGAGGTAGAATAAATAATATAAGCTGGACTTTGGCCAGGGGTCACATGGACCCTATGGCCTGCTTTTATGCAACCTGCATGTTAGAAACCATTAATTCCCAGTATTAGATCATTGAAAAAGAAACAATTTTGCAACCTGTGAAAATTATAGAAAATACAAGTTTCAGTGACCACAAATAAGATTTTGGAGATCTAGACACTTTCCATATGCAGGTGCATTATTCATATCTGTTTTGGCATTACAAAGGTGGAGGTTGAGTACAGTTCCACATGGAGACTTCTGGTACAGGAAAATTCAGATATTTACTGTCTCATCTTTCATAGAGAAACCTGAAGAGCTCAGGGGTGAACCAAGAGTAGACCAGAGGGATTGGACGTTAACCCATGAGCGTTAAGGAGCCAGGAAACAGGCAATACAGGGTCCAGTCATGACGATACCACATCGCAAGTTCTGGATGGCTGGGGACCTCGGTCAGCACCATCTCCTTTATGATGTCCCCTAAATGCGAGCTTTTGTCAAGACTTCTGTCCTTTGAAGAGACAAACACATTCTTTTTCTTTTCATGTGGGATATTTTTTAAAAGTATATTCAAATGGGTTTTCTACCTTCCATACTAAGTGCAGAGAGCTCTGGGCCTCTCCACGCTAATCAGACTGGGTGCCATTCTGTAAGTCATTTTGTGCAATTTCATGTTCTCTCTTCCTGAAAGAAGGAGAATTACTTTGATAGATTAAAGCCGGCTCCTTATTGGAATGGGCGTTTTGTCTCTTTTCTCTCGGCTCTCGTCCACTGTCTCTGGCTGCCTCCAAGGTAGGGAGCCCTAATTTCCCTGACTCACTCTTGGTAAAGTAATTTCTCATTTCTTCCAGCCCTCCAGGGTCCCATTTGTAGTATGAAGGGGGCTCTGGCTAAGGTAGAGAATGGAAGGGGCGGAAGGTGACCCACTCCTTTCTGCTGAGAATTTATGGTATAAAATATTTCCAAGGCAGAGAGTCCTGGTTTTGGTCAAAGGGGTTTCTTTTAGCTCTGCTCTTTCTTTATAAGGGCTATGGAAGTGCATACGGAGAATAGTGGGCTCCCACCATGGAATATACTGGACACTGTGCTCAGTGAGTTTGAATGTAAATGGTCATATTCAAATGGGTTTCAATATTGGGTAGGTACCATATAGTCATCAGATGAGTAAAAGGCTGTTTTAATCACTATTTTCTCCTTATTGTAGTTTTGATAAGCTTAGCAGATATTTGTACCTCAATATATGTATTCAAGAATCATTTTGGAGTCATATTCTGCTGAAATAAACATGATGGATATAGATTTTATCATCTGTCATTGTTGCTATAGCTGTTGTATAGTTTTAATCCAAGTTGTTTGTGCTGATTCACACGGGGTCCATGATTAATTCTTAAAACTTCTGTTTCCTCTTAAGAGAAAGATCACCACAAACTCCAAAAGCGTCCACTGTTATGCTAAGTCCTAGGGATTCTCAAGTAGTGGCTTTAACTTAGTTTCTAATTCTTTCTGCTAAGTCCACACACAGGGAGGCAGATTAGATGGACTCACTACTAAGTCCTGGTGGCTTCAGCTGTGTATATACTTTGGCTTAACGAGGTGGAGGTAGAAGATGCACAGACATTCATAGATTTCTGCAGTGGGAGGCAGAAGGGTAGATCTCAGAAATCTAGATCTGTACAGGCACGGTGACAGTCCATAAGAGTTTCTGGAGCTTGGGGAGTATCCAGGTCCTGACATGGGCGTAGACAGAGGCTCAAAGGCAACTCAATTATCTAGCCAATTGCAGGAATAGATAAAATAGATCTTTACTATTTCTGCTATTTCCCTGCTATTTATTTTTCTATTTATACCGTTTTGTTTTTACACTCTTTGGTGATATAAAGCTAAGTCTTAAAGAAATAGAGCTCAACTTCATCATATGTCTGGGCACGTTGTCACTTATCAAAAGAACCTTTAATTGTTGCAAAGACACATTCATCCAATCCTGTCTTCCTCGTGAAAAGAAAAACATTCATCCAGGAGAGAATATCTCCATGAAACAGGCAGGGTCATTATGAAGTTCATTTTAGAATCAGAAGCTTTTGGAACTCTATGTGAAGAGTTTGCCATTTTTAAAGCATATTACAGTGTACTTTTCATTGCTATAGTAAAATGTTTGAGGTTGGGTAGCTTTACAAAAAAAAGAAGCTTATGGAATGTGGTGATAGTTCAGTCTATAAACTGCTTGTCTTGTAAGTACAAGGATATAAGTTGGAACCCCAGAATTTAGGAAAAAAAATGTGTTCCACATTTGAAATCCCAGTACTGGGGAGGTAGAAACAGGTGGATATCTAAGGTTTAATGGCCAACCAGCCTTGCTTAGTTGGTAGTTTCAGAACAATGAGAGACTCTTACTGTTGCTGGAAGATAACACTCAAAGTCAAGCAATTTAAGGGAGAAAGGAGATTTATTCAGCTTATGGTTTCAGAGGGGAGATGCAGTCCTTTATGGTGGAGGCAGCATGGCTGGCTGGCAGAAGCTGGAGGCAGGTTAAGTCACTGCAAACATCTTGGAGGCTGAAAGCTGCAAGTCTCCTGCTGTAAAAGTAGACTTCTCCAGAAGGTGGGGTGGAGCTAATCCACCTCAAGGTCTATCCCCCTGTGATAGCCTTCCTCCAGAAAGACCCCATGTCTCAAAGGTGCCATGACTTTCCCAAACACATGAGACTGAGGGACACATTTCAAACCATGACAGATCCTGTCTCAAAGAAAGTAGATGATGCTTAAGGAATGATACCTGAAGTTATGTTCATGTGTACCACCATACGTGAGTGTGCATTCCCTCACACACATGAATAAACCAGGACATACCACAGACACACACACACACACACACACACACACACACATACACACACACACACACACACACACACACACACAGAAGGCTTATTAAGCTTTCCGTTCTCGAGGATAAGGGATGACATTCATGTGACATGACAATCTCGTGTGGGTTGAAGAGATCATATACCAATGCAGTGAGTTGGAGAGAGATTCAGAAGTCATGGTTTCAACTTTTATGACTTAAGGAGCCATATGATATTCCCCTTGAGCTTTTCCAGTGACGTTTCCTCTATGACCTGGCAGTGTCCCAATGGGCCCCATTGCTTAAAGAATCCAGCATCTTAGCACCATTGCTGCTACGAGCCTCTGATGTGTGAATTCTTGGAGACAAATCACATCTAAATTCTAGCAGAGAACACAGTCCGCCATGATACTTTGTGATAAAATGCAAGGCTGTGAAATGAACAGGGCAGTGTCTCCGGCTTTGAGAAAACCGTGGAGCAGTGAGAAATAAGGGCACATCTAAAAGAAAAAAAAGTTGCATGGGTTAGACTCAGACATCGTGCAAAATACATGGGGGCCTAATAATTAGCAACATGATGGGAGCCTAGAGAAGGAGATAGAAGTAACTGTGCCAAGGACACGCTTCCCTGGAATGCAGCTGGGGAGGAAGAGGAACCCCTCCCTGCATGTGCTTTGGACCTTGGCAGATATCCAGGATATCCAGACGTTCTTGACAGGGGTGTTGACAGAAGCTCAGAGGCAACACGTTTAGTCATTGGCTGAAAACACCCTCCAAATAAAACAAAGCAATATTCAAGAAGATCAAGTCAGACATGGTACCATGGTTTTGCGTGAAGACAGGGTGCATCTTGGTTAGGTAGTAAAGGTAGCTGCAGAATATGAGTCTGGAAAGATGCTTTAAGCCATGCTACATAGAAATGTGTGAAGTTGTGGGAGACATTTGGGAGCCATGTAGAGGACTCAAGATATGTGAGAAGAAAAAGAACAGTATCCATAGTGTGAAAAGGGTACTCACAGTCAGAGAGGATGGCAAGAGGTGAAGTTGAGATGCATAACATTCCTAGACTCTTCAGGTCCCTCTCTACCCCACTCTTGTCTATGAGGACCACTGTCTGAAGTACCCACTTCACCCTGGCTTTGACAGTTTCTTCCAGATCCTCCAGCCATGTCGATCCTCCTTTGATGTCTTTGTGATGATTGATAATTTGTACAAAATCCATTTGGGGAGGTTATTTTTCTTCCCTGACACACTTCACAGGATATTTTATAGCTTGATGAATCTAACACATCTGTGTAATCACACAGCTTCCAGAAATCCAGATGTTCCCCAGAGCACCTCTGGCTCCCACGCTCCTACAAACATTTGCTGTAAACACCAAGGGCTGTTTGTTGGCTTTAATGTTCTAGTTCATCTCATTACCCAGTGAAGGTGAAAGATTGAAGCCAGATAGTGTTGCCAGTAAATGTTTCTGCCCTGCATGCTTCTATTTCTGGTGACTGATTAGTATGCAGTGGGGCTCACAGGCTGACGCTGTGCAAATGACCAATTGCATTCTGCCTGCTGCTGTACAGAGAAAGGAGGCAGGCTGGTTATGAAGATTGCCTTTTGCATTCTGTCCTGAGGTCCCTAGCTGAAGAGAAGGTTCAAACAGCAAAAATGACAGAGGGAGGGAACTGCTTATCACTGAGTTACTGGGTTCCCCCCTCCGCCACTGAAGGGCTAACAGGTATTAAATGTTGACCTGTACTGAGAATGTTGAAAGACTTTGATAAAGTTCATGATTATTACTATTACTCTTATAACCATTTGTCTATATTGAAGATAAGCACACCATGTCTTTAGAAACTTCATAATAATGTAACTCAACCTACAGTTTGGAAAAGATCACTAGAAAAGGAATCAGGAGCGCTTGCCCTGAGACCCACATCTGTCACTGCAGACTGTATGCATCTAGACAGTCTCTGACTTTCTCCAGGTACCAAGTCATCTGTTTGGAAAGTGAAGAGGTTGCACCAGATGAAGCCTTCAGGTTCTCTCAGTTATGATTAGGGGAAACCTCTTACCCAAAGAAGTCATTACTAAATAAAACAAGAAACATCTCAGAGTCAGAGGTGGCTGACTGAAGACATGAAATAGAGAGTAGAGAGTTTTCCTGCATAGAGGCTTGCATAGTAGGTAGGAACTGGTGTGAGATGTGGAACCTTGCTCCTTTCTGTCATGTAAGGAGTCCCCCTTTCAACCTCCTAACTCTATTCAATGTCTACATCTTAATGAGGTCTTTCTTTGGCCACTGCAAATTGATCCCAACCACTGAGATGTCAAGTCTCCTCTGTTTTTGCAAGTTGAGCCTGTGTGTATATTGCAATATACATACAATGTATATTCCTGTCGCCCTCTCCCACTGCACGGTGATCTCCACAAGAGCTGGAGCTGTGTTGGATCCAGCCTCCATTCCGTCCACCATCCACGTCTGCCTATGATGAATCCATGTATTGAATGACTGAATGAACAAATGAATGTAGTTAAAGATGGCTACCTTCAGGGATCACAGAATCCTGGAATCATTTAGGAGTGATTAAAGGTCCAAAACAAATGGAAATAATAGCAAAGAAGCCAAGATGAGCCAAAAGAGCTCACCTGATGCCAAAGACAAAATTCACCTTTAAGGAGAGAGGAGATGGCAAAAGAAGAGTAAGGGAAATGCTCTCTGATGAACTTTGTATTACCTTACTTTGCATTGTTGGAGGGATGATTCAATTTAGCTCACAGTTTCCGAAGGTTCAATCCATGGTTTCTTGGCCCCATGCTCTTGAAGAGAACCTCATGATGGAAGCATGTGCCGAAGAAGCTTTATCATCTCTTTGTGCAGGGGAAGAAGAGACAGGAAGTTCAAGAGCACGAGAATCTCAAGGAAGGCTCCACCCCCTAAAGACCTACTTCTTCCAATTTCTTCTGCTATCAGAGTTTTCCTAATCTTTCAAAATAGTGCCATCAGTTGGGGGCTAAGTCTAATCATCTGAGGCATTTTGGGGCGAACATTTCCTCTTCATAGTTGAGGGAAGGACACAGGAGGGTTTCTTGACAGAAGATGCTAAGTTAAAAATGAATGGCACCCTGCACATTAAATATTTCACAACGTTTATCAACTTATTAAGACAAAAAGATTGATTTGTTCTCATGTTCTGGAGAGAGACTTGTGAAATGCAATAACCACTCCTGAGCATGATAAGCCCCTCATTCACAACAGATAAAGCCTAGAGGATCAGGGGGAAGATTAAATGGTGAGAAAAGGAGTCTCTTGGGTTTCTCATGAAAATATTGTGGTGAGGACCAAAGACCTGGCAGACACATGGGGACTAACGGCTGCCTTACTGCTTAGCAAATGGTGACCCGAGGCAAGTTTCCTTCCCTCTCTTGGCCCCGGGTACCTTCTAGGACAACTTAACAGATTCGTTTATAGGCCAAATCCAGTCCCAAGGCAATATTTTTTTAAATAAAGTTTTATTGGAACATCTGTTGTCAGTGTTTGCTTTTATGTTATAGTGGTAGGTCATTTGTAATACTGCCTCTCAAAGCTCCAAACAATCACTCTAACATGATTCTCCTTTTACATATGTGTATGTGTGTTGTGTGCATGTGTGTGTTTGTGCATCACACATGTGTGCAAGGACATATGCACATGTGTGCGTGTGGAGGCCTGAGGTGGACAATGGGTGTTTCCCCTCTGTGTTATCCACCTAGCATGTTGAGCGAGAACTTTCACTGAACTCATTTCAGCTCATGTAGTTAACCAAGTTCCTTGGGGATTCCCTGTGTCCATCTCCTTGTTGATTACAAGAGAGCCACTAAATCCACTTTGCTGTTCATGTTGATTTCAGAGATCCAGATTCCAGTTCTTACACATGTGCAACCATCTCCCTAGCTCCTAATATAACTTGATGCAGAAATTTGATGACTCCTAATCTGAAAAGATGAAAGCAAGAACCACTTAATAGGCTTCTTTTGAACATTCAGGGTTCTCAATAAATGGTGGTGGTACCCGAATGAATCACTGAACAAATGCATGATAGGCATAACATATATTGTAATGGTTATTCTTAACTATTGCTGTGAGAGAGCACTCAAAATCAATCAATTTAAGAGAGAAAGGCAGATTTATTCACCTTACAGTTCCAGAGAGATGTAGTCTTTTATAGTGGAGGAGGCATGACTGGCTGGCTAAAGCTGGAGTCAGGCTAATTCACTCTCATTGGTGAAGCTAATGGCTGATAGCTGAAGGCTGGAGGATTCCTGGAGAGTCTCTCTTCTTCCAAGTCTCTTGTTCTATGGTTCCTTTTATTTGGTCCACTATTGCGGGTTCCAATCAGATCTAGGGAGGTTCTAATTGAATCTAAGGCTGGTTTTTGTATTGTAAATATATTGATCCAGATAATCTCTTCAGGTGGTCTCAGCTGATCTTAGTTAATGCCAGGTGTGGTCAAGTTGACACCCAAGATTAACTATCATATATATATGTATATGTATATATATGTATATGTATATGTGTATATATATGTATATATATGTATTATGTGATGGGGGGTCAGAGTACACTCCTTAAGAACTCCACTCTTTTAGCATCCTTACTGTTTTGCCTATAAATAAGATGCAATAAACATTTAGCTGGCAAAATGGTGAATGGTGAATGAAATATAGTGTGATTACTTTGGCCATACTATAATGCAGTCATTTCTTAGTTAAAAGAGTATATAGTAAATGATAATAGTTGCCTTTGGCTGATCATTACCTTGGGGTAATAGAGTCTAGAGGAAGTTGCTGGAATTCTTAGCTGGAAGTTCCTAGAGGAAATTGCTGGAGTTCATAAATTATTTCAGTAGCCCAAGCTTGGGATGTTTGTTGAAAAGCAGAGGCTATACTATCTCAACTAGAAACTTTACCTACCTCTTATTACCTTAACCAGCATGTAATAAGAGCAGAATGTTTATGAATGAATGAATGAATGAATGAATCATTCACATATGAACTAGTACAATTTCAGATGATAGTACTAATTAGGACCCCCCATTGGGGAAAGTGATGTTTTCAAGGTCTTTGGGGGGTCATTCCAACTCTTCCTAAATTGTCTCAGGGCAGGGATGAGATCCTGCTTGGGCTTGAAGGCGTGCTTCCCCCCAGGTGCTATTCCCATTGGATATGGCCGCTGTCTTCTACACTAGAATCCCAATGAAGGAGCTGGTGCATATGCCACAATGAGAGCAATTGAAGAATTTTTGGGGAATGGGACAGACACTGGCAAACTCTCTCATGACCGAGCATTCCTTCCCAGGAATGTACTGTGACTTTATCAGGGTAGATCTCAAGATCTCTGTGGCTAGTGCCTGCCTAGCCTGGGACAAGCTCTGCGGTAGCAGTTAATCCAAGACAGATTTCCAGCTTTTCAGCTGAACTGGAAGAACCTTTCAAGGCAGAAGGACCTGTGTTATGTTCTGAAGAGGTCTTTGTAAAGTACCCCTGTTCACAATGGGTTGGTAGCTTAAGGTTTTGATCCTGAGGTGGAAGCAAGTTTTGAAGATGTCCCAAGTTGGAGGGAATCTATCTTCAGATTCCAAAACTACTGCTGGAAGCAGAAATACCTTCTCTGGCTCCTCTGAGCTCGAGGAGAAAGATGTTATCATGGACTGTTGAAAAAGATTTGTATAAGAGATCTTTAAGGTTATGAAAAATACCTAGGGAAGCTACTCTCAGAAGGGGAAACAGAATCTATGCCCTTGGGATTCATTCAATGAATGGAATTGGGATTCGTTGTTCTTGCTTTAGAGCAAGGTTATATCATCAGTGTATTGCTTGGGGCCTTGGCCTCTGGGTTGGGTAGATATGGAAGTGTCTCAGGAGAATACAGAATCATGTGATAATTTGGATAACATGCCTAAGGTAGGTTTTGGAAGTCTTAGGATTTAGGTCAAAATTAGACCAGTTTGGCCAGACTGCAGACTATCCTAGCCAAGGATAGTGAGCAAGTATTACGTTTTAGCCCAAATCTAGCCAGTTGGTTGTGGCTGCCTGAAGCACTATACTAAGAAGAATTCTAATATGTTCCATCTGACTTACTCTCAGAAAGTGCCAGATTCATTAGCTTGGCCGTCTGAGGGACATGTGGCTTCTCAGAGGAATGGCAAGGTGCCTTGTGGGAAGATGAGGCCACATGGCATGATGGGGACTGCATTGTGGGAGGGGCAGACCAGGAAGGGGCTTGAATGTCCACAGAGGAAGTTTGGATTAGAAGATTTTACATTCTGACAAATTCTTTCATGCCTTCTAAGCAGAGAACCAAGACAATCTAGTTGAAAATTAAGAACCAGCTTCTAATGACTGTAAAGTAGAAAGATGGCCTGAGGGCATTGAGTATGGTGCTGGTGGGGGAATAAAGGGTGATTGGCAATTTAATATTTTCAGGTATTATGTGACCAAGTGCATATGTGTGTGGGGGTTGTTACTTGTTCTCCAAACACTCATCGAACATGCGGAAATTCAAGAATAGTGGGACAGGATGGTGTCTTGTGACTAGATGTTCGCCCCAGAGAGTTAGAATGATTGCTATCCTCACTCCAATATTTCTTCTAAACTAAGGAGGCAAAACTAAGTTTTGTTTAACTCCACTCTGATCCTCAATGGTTGCAAACATAACAGCAACCATTTATCGAGTGTTTTTTAAGTGCCGGGGACTAAGCGATGTATAATTTGCCATAAATTTTTCTATTTAGTCCTCACAGCAACCAAATGAGTTGAGATTATTTTGCATCCTCATTTCGCTGATGCCAGAACTTCATCGTGGTTCAGACTTCATGGCTGGTACACAGCACCCCGGGATTCCAAGCCCATCCCAGTCGCTATGGTACCCCTTGCTCTGTCTCTACAGTCAGTTTCTCTATGGACCCCCTTTGCATTATTGACGAGACCTGCAGGCTTTCTGGCTTCATGCGGCTACTGTACTCCCTCTGATTGTTTCTCGTTAGCAGTTGTCTTCCCCCCGGGGCACTTGGTTACATAATACCTGAAAATATTAAATTAGTTTTTCTTTACAGGAAATTATGTTCCATTAGGGCCACTGACACAGCTATTCCGAGACCTCCAAGAGGGTTGTATGCTTTTTGGAAATGTCTGACAACTGCGACTGCTCTCTGGCAAGAGCTCCCAGAAGGCCTTGTGGTTGGTTGAGTAATTAGACATTAAGTGGCTTTAATAATAGAAGTAGGAGGTCCAGACAGGAGGGTTCCACCTGCCTCGGGTCCTGCTTCTTTCTGGTGCAGAGCAGGAAACGGGGGGGGGGGGGGGGAGAGGGAGGAAACAGAGCCCCCACCTTGATCTGTAAAGCCTTGCTCTGATTTTGCTTCCCAAAACTCCCCTCTTGGGAGAAGGCACAGCCAAGTAGTCCCCTCCAGGGGGCGCTTTTGACATCCTCTCAACTGGGAAACTACAGGAGGGCTGAAATACCTGCAGCTCCTAAAATGTATCTTCCACCAGGCATAGGAAGAAGGAAAAACCTTTCTAGTAGTTTGTTTTCAAGATCCCTTTTCAGATTCAGCTTACAGATAACCTCTTCCTGGAAATTTTCCTTAAGTCCTGTCTTCTTTTCCCCTGTTTTTGCTAATAATTCTTTTGGGAGTGTGAGGGGTTGCTACAGAAGGTATCTGTCATAAATTATTTTTTATTTGCTTTTTGTTCTTTGATACTCATACTTTCCAGCACTTTCTAGCACTATCTCCTTTCTTCCTCTCGCTTTGCATTAGGATCACTTTCTACATATCTCATTTCAGCTGATATGGTAAATTATTCCAATGGGGAAACTCTATCTAACGCCCCTGTAAAGCTTCCCCGGCTTCTCATACAGAACCTTGCCTATAGTAGGTGCTTAGTAAATACAGTCATTCACAATGTTATTCATGCCAATTTTTCAGGCAATGAAATTTCAAACAGGAGAGTGGTACTGTAAGTTCATAATGGAGCTAAAGGGTTGTCAACTAGTGATGTTACAGCTATGGTAATCTCATAGTGTAGCATGTTCCTCCCCATGCTTGTAATGATGCTGGTTCAATAATCTTAATACACTGCCAGTCACATAAATGTATAGCCTATACAATTATACTCAGCACATAATACTTGATGAAGAGAATAAGCTATGCATTTACTATAGTATCCTTTTTATCTTTATTTTTACAACATGACCCTTTTACTTCCAAAAGATCTACCATAAAGCAGTCTGCTGCTAATGGCAGTAGAGGCCTCATACATCTCGCATTTATTGCTTTTTTTGGTTGCAGCAAAAGGCCACAGTAAGTGGTTGGCTTATGCTATTAAGGTGCATGTAAGTACACTTTATCATGTTCACATAGTGACGAAAGTCACTTGAGGATGAATTCCTCAGAATATATCCCTATTGCTCAGCAGCCCATGACTGTAATACAGAAACCATTGTTTCCCTGGGTCCCATGGTCATTTGTCCATGCATTCATTCTCCCTTTACATCTTAAGAGTAGCCCCTCTCCTTTCTCCTTCCTGCAGGATTTCTGTGGTATTTCACAGGTGGTAGTGGGTGATTAGAACCCAGGATGTGGATTTGCTTTGGGTGCAAGTCTTAATACCAGGATGATAGGCAGGTACCTTAAGAAGAGGTTCCCATATCCCTAAAGGGAGGGCACATTTCAGACTTTGGATGGATGCAGTAAGTGGGGCTGGAGCACAGCACACTGAAGTTGCTGCATGATGATTTGGATCTCTCTTCCCTCAGGCCTTGCAAACCTTGTCTTCCTGCATCCATATCCTATGCTGTGATCTAGCTGCACCTCGGCACACCTTGGGAGTGCCACAACTGCCAATATCCATTGCTCCTCTCCCCCAGGGTGGAGCCATTTACACACACACACACACACACACACACACACACACACACACACACACACACGCGCACACACGCACACACACGCGTACACAAAGATTCAAGTAGAGAATAAAATAGGCATCGGGCTCACTTGCGGTGGAACTGTATTAGAGAATGTGGCAGCAGCTGTGCTGATCCTCATACAGGAACCCACCTGCTCTGAAGAAGGTGGCAGAGGTAGAGGAAGGAGAGGCAACTCCAAGGTGGATACCTATGTTCACGCTTGGAAGGCACCTTTCTTCTTCCCCACCTATGTCTTTCATAGGACATGATGAGCTACCTGTTAGCTTTATTAAACAGACCTCTTTTTCAGGGGGAGTGGTGATTATGGAGATAGAAAAAGGCACCCTGGATACGTCTGATTCTTTTAAGAGGCGACTAGACACCACTTCCCCATTGGTGAGGATGAGCTTCAAGTGGGTCCTTCATGATATGCATTCGTATCTGCTTGCGGTCATGCCTTTGGCCACGCTAGTCATCTCCTCATCAGTGAGTCTTTCTCTAGTTCTCATGACGAGATCTTATGCAGATGCCATTTCTCTGCAGAAGACCCCCTCCCCCCATACACACACACATCGCTGCCTCCACTCTTTCCGGTTAGAATTCAGTAGCCCTCTTCAGTGATCACAGACTTTACTGATACAGTTTCTTTTCCATGGCACTTCCTGTGTGCAGCTTGTCTTCGGGAGGTTTGTGGTGACTCCCCTCTCTTCCTGCTGCCTGTTCCCTGCACTGCATCTCCATGGAGGGTGTTCATCTAACTCTAGTGCTTCCCCTCAGCCTGGCACTGGGCTGTTAATTGTGAACATTGTTGGATGTCTTAGGGCAAGGGGAACACAGGCCACATTTCACTCGCCTCAGGGGATCAGCAACCTTTGCTGGCCCTCTGTTTCCCACACGGAGACCTGGACCATGTGGTGCAGAGAAAGCCATTGTATTGGAGCAGCACATGGAGACCCATTTCCTAACAGCCTGCAGCAGTTCCCTGACTGTGCTGCTGTGGTACTGCTGAGGTTTGGATTTTACTTCCTCCTCCTACTTCACTTCTTCCTCCTCCTGCAGATTAAGGAGATCCGTGGGTGACCTTGCATAGTCTATGACTATATCCTCAGGACATGGACATCTTCTTAACCACACCATCAGCGGGGGAGATCACCATTTTCTTTATTTCGGTAGACTTCAAAGAATAAACACTCAAGGTTGGAGTCTGATAGTTCCAAATTCTTTTTGAGTTCTTGATGTAAACAAGTGCTCTAAAAAATCCAACTCTTCTCTCATACAGCTTGAGAAGATATAACCTCAATGGAATCTCAGTATAACCCTGCAGAGAGGGAGGATTTCTGCCATTATTGGGGTTGGATGGTCTGGCTTAATTTTATGATGGGAAAAAATTTCTTGAGGAAGCAAATGAAAAAGAGAGGATGTCTACTCAGCGATGAAGAGCACAGACATTATATTATGAAATACCAGGAGACTTACTTGAGTGCTCACAGCTAGTGGAGATTCAATAAACAGCTACTGTTATGATTGTCATCAAAGAAGAAGAGCCACTCACCCAAAGTTGTCCAGCTTGTTAATGACAGAACCCAACCTGGCTTCTGGTTAATGACAGAACCCAACCTGGCTTTTGCACCTGGAACTGCAGGCTCTGGGGTCTCCTGCCCCAGATCTTATCAACACTCTGTTTAAAGGGATCTATGGGTCTTGCACATATTTATTCCACTACCCAGCAAAGAATAAAAGGGGGGAGGAATAGCCTCTTCTACCACAATAGACGATGCAGGGAAAAATTACCCTTAATTACTGGGGCTTTGCTACAATTATAGGATGTGCGTTTGAACTCTGAAGGGTCCTCTCCTGAGGATAACCTTTATTTGCCTGATTGCGTCTGTTCAGTTAATTCTGGCTAATTACTATTTTCTTCCTATTAGATTCTAATTATATACAGTATTTTCATTATAAAGCGTAATGTTTCCCAGAGAACCATGTCAATTATACAGGCAATATTACCGGAGGTCTGGTTTACCTCATTAAGCCCAAGCGATGAAGCCATGCATCTGATTAAGCCCACAGTTTGCAGGATGGACTTTAACTATATGTGGGTGCCAATGACTCCTGTATGAAATTCAATGGGTGTGGGAGAAGCTTAGAGAAGCCCCTCAAAACAAGTGGGAGCCCATTGTTTAATTTGGATTTTCTGCTGGGAAAACAAGTGTTGGTTTACACTGTCTATTTCTGGGCTTCTCATGATTTCTTATTTGGCTGAGTCATGGGTTAGATGCTACAGTGGGAGAGCAAGTCATCAAGTCTTATTCTTGACCCAAAATGCTTCTAGTAGCCTACCATACATTGCTTTCTCTACCACTTCAGATATAACACCACTGATTTACTCTCCTAACAACCATTTGGTATCTTTACTTGAGTGTCAATAGATATCTTATTCTTAATTTGTCTGTTTCGATTTCACTGTGACAGAATATCTGGCTCAAACAAAGTAAGGGAATAAGAGGTATACTGCAGTCCAAGTCTATTATGGCAGTGAGGTTCACAGCCACAGGACTGGGGACCGGTCCCATCACATCCACAAACAAAACAAAGGACCTGTGCTGGCCAACTTTTTCATTTTCATACAGCCTCAGACTCCAAACCTACAGCATTGCAACCCACAGTGGGCTTGGTCTTCCCACCTCAATTATGCACAGACACTCCCTTCTTGGCATGCCTAGAGGCTGTGCTTTGTCTAGAAACTCTTCCTAGGTGTCATGGTGATCATAATATTAAACATTGTGATCAGAAATCTTCCATAAACCCTGATTTCAGTCTCCCTTCTACTGCTCCCATCTCGGCGACATCATATCCATCAGCTGCTCAAGAGAAGGGTATAAGGTTATGATGATTCTCTCCCTGCCTTCATCTTTAATGTCCAGTCCATGTCCAATTATCTTGTCAACAACTGGTTCCATGTCCTGGACCCATCTTCTCATCTTCATGCGATGCCACCAGACCAGTTCATCATCATCCCTACTAAATGGTAAGGATGTATCCCTGTACCTGTATTCCTTTTCTTAACTGCTTCAAGTTGGATTTCAGAATAAAAAACAAGCTAAACCAACTCAGTCAGACCATAGTTTTGTTCTGCTTGAAAACCTTGCCTGTATTGTTTTTGTAATTAAAACCAGCTTCTTCACTGTGTCAGTAAGATGTTCCATGATTACCCCCTTGCCTGCATAGCCAAGCGGTACTTGTAGAGGGTCTGCTGTGTTATAACTGGTCTGTGTGTGAATGGCGATTAAGCAGAGTTCACCCTCACGAGCACTGATCTTTGTCTTGTCTTGATGGTTCTTGATTATTCCTTAGCTTTCTCTTGTCCAGCTTGGTTGTCTAAAAGACCCTGGTTTACATCTTTCTTACATTCTCTGGACCTAGTCCCCACATCTGGAAGCTTCTCAAAAAATGCGAGTACTTTGTTTTGGTTTGATACTTGAACAGGGGAGTTCAAAAACAAAGTTGATTAAAAAACACACTTTTATTGGATTCTAAAGGAATTAATAAAATTCTCCCTGTGGGGATTAATAAAACAGGATTTTTTAATATTAGCTGTATTTTTCTACTTTATAAAAGTATTTTAATCAACATTTTTGGTTCTAAAGGGTGGATTTAAGCTATGTCTTCTTCCTGTGGAGTGCGTGTGCAGGGGCTTCATCAGCTCATTTGTCGAAGAGTCACATATTTGGTATTGGCTGCTCAGTCTGAAAAATGTTGTCACTGTTGTTTCTCCAATAAAAATCCATGAAAATTGTAAAGCTAAATGGGAAATAACCTTTCCTGAATGTCTCCTAATTTAGAAGTTAATGTTTTGATCAACTGTAGGGCATGAGAACATTGCTTTATCTTAGAGAGATTCAGTATGCCATCTAAAGTTCTTAGAGAGGGGCCGGGAAAGATGGCTCGGGGGTTAAGCCTCTGTTTATCAAGCAGAAGGACCTAAGTGTGGATCTCAGATCCCTTGTAAAACACCGGGCAGAAATGACGGCAGCCTGAACTTCTGGTCTAGGAAGGCTGAGCCTAGGAAGCCCTGGTGCAAAACAAAAGGAGGTAGAGCAATCCAGGATAATTCCTGAAATCACCCGTGGTCCTCCACAGACACACACAGCGCCCTGTGATACACACACACACACACACACACACACACACACACACACACACACCCTACACACAATTAAAAAAAGATAAAAATAAAGTAATTGGAGATTTAGGTGCGATATCACTGATTCTATGTGTTCTGGAGCCTAGAAACCTAAGTATAAATTCCATGTCTTCTATTTGTTAGCTGTGTGTGACTTTGAAAACGTTTACTTAACCTGGTGCTTCACTTTTCCTATTTGTAAAAGGGGATAATTTTACTTTGTACTTTCTGAGTTGTTTTGAGAACTTAATGAGCAAATCTACTTAGAATTGTGTTTGGTGGCTCCAGAAATGCTGGCCTTTGTTATCTCGGTCTAAATCTAGACTAATCTCATCTCAGTGTACTACTGTTGCCATTAATAAGTCCCGCTAGCAGAATCAGGACCATTCATTAAGGGCCTTCTGCAGCTCAGCCTCCCATCCTATCAAGATGCTTTCAATGCACATAATATTATTTCATTTTTCAGAGCCAAACAGAAGATCCCTGAAGTACTGGCCTAAAAAGCAGACAATAACAAGCAGTAGATCTGGGAGTCACGTTCAAGCTTGCCTGTCCTCAAAGCCCTTTTCTTGAAAATAGTTAAAATGTGGTGTGAACTTCAAAATGCAATTGTCATCTACACATGGAAGGTGTGTTGAACTGAATGTCATCACTTCCATATTCATATGTTCAAATTCACATTGTCAGGATGAGTGTATGTCAGAAAGGGTTCTTTAAAGCAGTGATTACGTTAACATGAGACAGTTAGGGTAGACTCTAATTTAATCTGGCTGGTGTCTGTATCAGAAATGGACAAAGTCCCGGTGTGTTCCAGTACAGAGAAAAAGCCATGTGTGAAGGCAGCAAAGTCACATGCCAACTAATGAGAAGGGGCCTTGGGGGACTAAACCAACACACACACATTGGTCTTGGACACGAAGCCTCCAAATGTTGAGAAGCACACATCTGTTGTTCAAATCAACCAGTGTCTGGAACCTTGGTGTATAGCTGTGTCATCCATGGGCTTTGCTCTGGATCAGATATTTTCAAGATGGTTTGAAGGTCACATTCTGAAAATAGAAGCAGCACGTATGAAGAGCAAAATAGCAAAAGGTTTTATGCACAGGTGAAGTGAAAGCACAGAGCGGATACACTACAAGGGAGCAATGGTTGCCTGAGCTACAGTGTTCAAGAACAGCAGGTGAATGTTTGGGATCTCGTTTTATAAGGTTAAGGAGGAAAAGGAGGAGGAAGAAGAGGAGGAGGAGGAAAAGGAGAAGGAAGAGGAGGAGGAGGAAGAGGAAGAGGAGGAGGAGGAGGAGGAGGAGGAGGAGGAGAAGGAGGAGGAGGAGGAAGGGTTGGTCGTTAGAGATGGAGTATGGGTGGTTTTCTGTTTTAATTGACAGGCATGGGTTACTTGATGTAAGCTTTTGTTCACTGCATATGTCTGTTCCCATGATGCATCTGATATAATCATATGCACATCTAATCATGCATAGACATAAGATGGTAAATAGGGTTTTTCCCTAAAAGTTCATTTTAAGGACACGGTTTGCCTCACTGTGTCTTACTATATCCCAAACCAGTCCAGAATAGATCAGCCACCTGCTTCTAATTCTCTGATATATTCTGGGACATATCTGAATGGAAACAGGGAGTTGCGGAGGCTTGGGAGGGAGGAGCAAGATATTACATTGTTTGGAGTAGGTTGCATGCACAGCTGGAAGCAAGTGCTGGGCTTTGTTTGTTAAGTGCATTGTCAGGAAAGGTGTGTGCTAGGAGCTCAAGTCAAGAAGAGTCTCTGTTGTTAAACTGTCTCTGTACTAGTCTACCTCAGCTCCAGCTAGCTAGTGAAGAATAGAACATTGTAAGTGGAGAGAAACCAAGAAGAGTTGCTGGAATACAGACAATGTCTTCCCTTTTCGTAACTTCCAGTGTGAGCCCGTTAGCATTCGAGGTTCCCCTATCCTCACACTTAGCACTCTGCCTGGCCTTGGCCTGTGTTCAGATGCTTGGTCTAGATGTGCTATGAAGATAGCACATGCATCTTCATGCTCAGCATCTGAGAGCTTCTTGATATTTACAATCAAGAGCTACACGTCATATATGCATGTGGCGCATGAGTGCCTCCCATCTCTGCAGCCTCTGCTCTGGGGAGCTTGTCCTTGGCTGGTCAAGAAGCCCAATGTGGGAAGTGAGTTTTATAGGACAGTTCTGGGGTTTTGTCACCTGAAGCTGTGGAGTCTGGGATATGCTGACTGCTTGTGTGAACACAGGGAAACATTGCTGGATAGATGGATAGACAATAAAGAGCTCAGTGGAGCTCAGCAAACTTCCGCCTAGTCCTCCATCTCTCTTTTCCTTTTCCTCTTTATTGTGAGGGGAAGCAGGGGGTTGCTGGCACAGGTGTCTGAGCATCTGTTTTAATTGCCATGGGTGATAAACATCCCAACAGGTGCGTTGTGGTGGTAAGCCTGGTGACCTGTTTCTGCAACCCACTGTATCCGCTCCACAGGTCTGAGCCCTCCGCTAGTTCCTATCTTGCTGGGGTCATAGTTTCCTCACTATGTTCCTAGTTTCCTAGGAAGCCCTAGGATCATGGGCTTTGCACCTACACTTTCAGAGCAGAGTCACTTCCATCTAGAGGGTGCAGACCTTTGTGGTACACCTTGAACACTGAGAAAAAAAAATCAAGACTCCTCCTAGGGAAGACTGGGGTGGGAACTGAGATAGGTAAATTTGCATGATGTGGTGTATGTGGCAAAAACACACTTGTAGAGTGGGTCAGAGGAGAGAAGAGGTCACTCTCAGGTCATGTATTATGTTGCATATGACCAGCGCTTTGACTGTCTCTTTGGAAATGGGTCCCCCATATTTGTCTCCAATATTTGCAACTAAATATGATAATAATAGTAATTTATACCTTCCTCAATTTCCCTTAATGAAGTCCACCATCTTTCATTTAGTTCTCCACTTTTCTTACTTTCTGTGCTCAGGATCATTATCTGTGGCCTACTCATAATAGTTGTGTCCTAGGCTCAGATAAAGATTAACTGAAGGTCAAGAAGACAGTTTAGTAGCAAGGGTGCTTGTCTCATAAGCAAGAGGACCAGAGTCGGGATCCGCAGAACACATGTATATATGATTCTTTCCAGTCTCTGAAGTCAGAGACTGGGGATTCCCAGAGCAATCTGGCTAGGTAGATTGGCTAAAATCTGGGAGCTCTAGGTTTGACTGAGAGACTCTGTGGTGGAAAAGTGATCAAGAAAGATTCTCTACATCAACCTTGGGTTTCTACACACTCATACCATACACACAGACACACACAAAAATATTTAAACAAAGATGAACTGAGTTCCCCCTTGCCTCGATGGATAAGGACTTTGCCAGACTGAGAAGGAGCGCATACAAAGGCCATGTGATGTATTCTGTGTTGTGGGCAGGCTAGGGAGAATATGCCACATAGTAAGGGCCTTAGGCACTAAGCACAAAAGAGAAAGCAATGTGTAGGTGGTGACATTTTTAATACTTAGCATGAAAAAGGAAAAGGGAGACATTCCCACATCTATATAACTCAGGGACCTGCTATGACAAGGAAGGTTCTGGGGAATCCCACAGCCTCACAAAATTTGAGGGGTGCAGAATGGGAAAGAAGTTTTGGTCTGGGGGTCCTGGGAGAGAAAAACAAGTTTGTCTGCAATAGAGCTTATTATTTGTCTATTCATCTGTTTGCTTTTCTTTCTTTGACATGGAGTCTGGGTTTACAGCTCAGGTTGGCTTTGAACTGCCGTCTCTGTTTGCTGAGATTACAGGTGTACCGCCGTACCTGACTTTGAAATGATGTTTATGTTGAGGGCTAAGGGGAGATAAGAGGCCAGATGTAAGTATTCAGACCAGATGGGGATTCCATTCATTCCATGGACCAGAGATTGCTAGCAAGAGTCTGGGCATTCTGAGTGTCCAATGGCCAGGCTCTTCCTTGAAGGGTCTAAGGTGGCAGGGAGGCCGGATGAGGTGACCTCTGGAAGTTTCTTCCGATCACACACTGATATGGTAGTCGGAAGACAGAAAGAAACAAAGCCAGGGGACCTTGGCCTGGATTCCCCTCTCTCATAAATCTCTTCTGCTGCCCAGCGGCATCTTTGTGTCCTCAGATTAATCTTCCGGGGCTCCCTGCAGGGACAGAAGGACCTATTGACCTCCTTTGGCTCTCCAGGCTGCAAGTGAGAAATGGGGTTCTCAGGCTAGCAAAGGCTTGGGTGTGGGTGGAGGGTAGCTGAGCCAGAGGCAGGAGCCTCCAGAACAAAGCAGCAGATAACAGTCTTCTTCCAGGAGGGTTCTTGCCAGGACGGTCCCTGGGGTCCTTGGCTTATGCAACATTTCTTGCTCTTTTGCATAAATGTCTTTGACCCAAGACAGGGGAATGCTGGAGGAGACTTCTAATGTTCTCGGGTAATTTTCCAAAGCATTTTCCTGCTTCTCCTCTTGCCATAAGAAGTTCAGATGTGCAGCTCTGTGGTTTAGCAGGAATAACAGGAACTTTCACAGACGAGTTGCTCTGGTCTCAACTGGGTGCTGTCTGTGTATCAGTTTCTTCATCTGAAAAAATGGCCATAAGAACAGCACCCACTTCAGACCGAGAATTCATATTCTAAGAATGCTGCCCAGGCACACAGCAAGCACTGAAGAAAAAGCTAGTTGTATTTTCACTATGTAGTAGAAATTTAGAAGTTTTCATTTACCAGTTCACGTTTTTGTACTATTTTAGTGGCTTCATTTTTTTTTTTTAACTTCCTGATCCTTGCAGGAAGTGTGTTTGGATAATAATTCTTTGCAACTTACTAGATTTTGACAGTATGTGCTGAGTATCTTTCCAATGAATACATATGATGTTGCTTTACTACTTTTTATTTGAAGGCTACATGTAAGAACATGTATCAAAACTCTTCAGCCTTTGTTGCATGGATGGAAATATGAAATAATGATAAAATTTAAAAATGATAAAATAGGAAAAAATATCTGTTGCATGCAGTTGTAGCATTTAAATTCATTCGCTCATTTTCTCATCTCCTGTACACCACGCATCTACCATGTGTCAGGTTGGGTATTAGGCACAGCGACAATGCTGAAAAGATAATAAAACATTTCCTTCCTCCCCAAAGCCAGTGTATTGTGGGAGAGATAGAAGTGAAGCATGGAGATGCTCAGACATAAATGTGCAATTGATCAGGAATGCTGAATCAATGAGGAAGGTAAGAGGGTCTGTTGCAGGTGGGATGGTCAGGGGCTTCCCTAGGAAAATGTCTTTTGAGTTCACACAAGAAGAATGAAGAGAGGAGCATGGATGGTGCTGTTCTAAGGAAAGTCTGCAATTCACAGAGAGAGCTGAAGTGTGGAAAGTGAGTGACATATGTGAGGAGAGCTTATACAGAGGTGAGCAGACCAGCAGGGCCAGCTGGGACTGAGGCTGAGCTTACTTTGAGAATGAAGTACAGAAGCGATGGAAGTAAATGCTTTGTAATCCGGGAATGTGTGAACTACAACTTAACGTTTTTAGCATATATTGGGAATAAGAGTCCACAGTTGGAGGCCAGTAGAGGTGGGACTACTAGTTCCATCATTTTTCAGCATCCCACTTAGAATAAAACTATTACATCCACAGATACTGTGCCATGAAATGCATGTCTCTAGAATGCTAACTCAAAGTAATGGTCTGAGGTATGAGAGATCCCCACTCTCAGAACAGGCATTAGCTCTATGAGCCTCAATTTTCCTCTCTGTCACATGGGGAGTGTTGTTTTTACTCAGAATAGGTAATCTGAGGAAAGTTCTAGAAAATGCTGGTTCCCACTGCCTCCTCCTCCCACTGAGGCTTAAGCCTCAATGTGTAGTGGAGCTCAGGACAAGCTGCATTGTGAAAAGACATTAAGGATTCACAGCTGGCTTTCTGCCAGTATATCATGCCCACCACACGATCTTGGAGAACCAGGGGGTTATCTGACCAATCAGCTGCTCCTCACTTAAATGATGCTCCCCGGAATCCCCCAACCCTGTCTCCACATCCGTCCAATTCATACACCATTGTTGCGGAAGTAAGTCCTCCTTTTCATTCTGATCAAGGGAGCAGAGGAGAAAGCATGAAGGGAGCCATCAGGACGGCTCATGAAAAATGTGTACGTTCTTTAAAAGGAAGACAGCATACAAATGGGGCGCATATTTTTCCCAAAAGGGAAGGGAAAACCTGTAGGTTTTTAAACAGAATACTTTAAGCAGGGAGCGGGGAAAATATGTCTCTTAAATGCATTCAGCACCAAAGCCACAAGACTGCAGAGCCAGGATTGTTTTATTAGAAGATAAGATAGTGAAAAATGTATTTTGCAGAAAGAAAATAGTAAAGTCAGGTCTGAGGCAGATAAGAAGCCAAATTTCTATTTTATGCTCAATTGAGTGACTCAGTTAACATTATCTGGGAAGCAGGGGTGAAATAACACTCTTTGGAAATGAGGCCCAGGCTGCTCTTGGTTTCTTCCAAGTCTCAGCCAAGCTGTACTGGGCACAGCTAGGATGCGGATGAAAGCAGTGTCTTTGCAGTCTGCAGATGATGGACATCCTCCGCTCTTTCTTTTCTCCATCTTGTGACATAAGCACTTTGGTTTGGCTTCCTCTTCTGCTACCAGAGGTGGGAAAACACAAACTGCCATGTACGTAAGATGCAGATCTGTAAAAGTTAGTCGATGATCGGGTTGGAGCATTGTCATAGTTAAGCACAGGTGTCAACTCGACTATTGAGGGTTTGAGCTCTGGGCACATTTGTAGAGAATTAGTGGTTGAGTTAGGCCCAGAGCAAACCTGCAGGAGATCGCGTGGCTGATGGGGAAGGCCCAGCCCATAGTGGGTGGGATTAGGCTCTGGAATAAATCACGGAGAGCTGGTTGAGAGAGTTGGCATCTTTCTGTACACTTGGCCAGACATGCTGGTCAAGTAAGGATTGTCCATCTCTCAGCTGTTATGCAGTGATGTGTGGGCCAGTTCCCTCCGCCCTGGTGTTAGTGCGTGCTCTCCTGTCAAGCTGGACTGGACTATCGTAAGGAAATAAACCCCTTGTTCCCTTAAGCAGTTTTTTTTTTTTTATTAAAAATTTAATTATACATTTTAAATTTTTACCAGTTCCCTCCCTCCCCCCTCCCCTTCCCCCAGTGTCTCCCCCCCAATTCCCAGAGAGTCCTTTATTGTGTGCGCCTAACTCTCCACTGGGTCCCCCTCTCCGATGACATATAAGGACCCAGTGCATTTCCATAAGCCCTTTCTCTTGTCCCTTAAGCATAAGATTACTACTATGGCTGTCAATCCCTTGCCTCCAGGGAGTCTCGGTGCCCTTAACAGATGCTAGACTTTATGAGGGCAACAGTGCGCGGACATTGCGCAGGGCATGCAAAGTTCCATTATTATTGCTTTGGCCCCAACTATTGTGAGAATCTTGCAATCGTTGCTCCTCCCATCCTTTTGCTCTTGCAATCTTACCGCCCCCTCTTCCGCAAATGTCCCTGAGCTCCAGGATGGGGAGAGAGATTAGTGTCTGTCCTAGTTCTATGTGATTGATATAGAGTCTCTGAAGTTCTGGATTGTGGTTTTGTTGATTTTCTTTTGCAGTTTTGCTGCTCCTGCAATTCCCTTCACTCCATTCTGCTGGGCACTGTATGTCACCCCCTGGCCAGCGACAAAAAGCTGTTAAACTGGAGTCTTGTTGTAATAGCACATTCAAGGGTAGATGGTAATAAGAGTAGGAAACCTCACTGAGGGCGGGGGTCCATGATGGTCATTTATCGGCAAGCATGCAGGCGAACTGCAGCAAGCATCATCTGAGGTAAGTTGGGGGCAGTGCATACAGGCACCTTACATGTGGTCAATGCTTAGTTAACAAGCACAATCATGTTACTCAAATGCTTTTACATAGGGCGTTGTTCTCTGATTTGACTCCCCTTTTGATTTCCCTTGGCTGCTTGATATATTTTTGCAACGTAGCCATATTCTGGAACCCTCAATGCAAATATGTGGTGATTTTCATGATGATAGGTTGAGACTCACCTAAGTCCCAAAAGTAAGGATTTGTCATGAGACGAATAAGGATTCATACTATCAGAACCCAGGAATCTGGTGTCTCCTTCCAACCATCTCTTTTGTTAATGCTTCAATGTCTAGGTTCTTTCTTACTTTGGGAATCCTTAATTTATTACTCAGCTGGAGTTAAAGGAATTTGGAAAATGAAGGTTAATTTAATCTAATCACTATTTACTGGATCCATAATTGAGTTGTTAAAACCGTGTTAGGCAGAATAGTGTCCCCCTCCAAAAAAAAAAGTCCACATTATGATCCCAGAAAACCTGTCAGTAATTTTATGGATGTGATTAAATTAAAGACCTTAGTTTAGGAGGTTATCTGGACAATTCGGGTGGATTAATTTATGGCTCTTCCCAAATGAAGGGACATTTAATACCAAATTCTTTAGAAAAGAATATAGCTTTGCTTACATCTTGGGTTTAGTTCCATTTCTGACCTGCAGATAGAATTAAAGATTTGTATTATTTTAAGCCTCTAAGTTTGTGGCAACACAGGAAATGAAATACAAGAGGTATTTAAGTTTTAATATGAAGTATCAAAACGATACTTCATATTCCCATTCACTCTCTTGCTCTTTCTTTTCTTCTGAAAGATTTTCATGAAGCCACTTGTAGCTAAGTTTGACATTAATCTTAAGTTCTACTTTTAAGTTAAAAATCAGGTCCAAGAGTCAGGGTAATTATAGGAAAGGTTGGATTCTATAAGCAATGTGTGTCAGAGCATAAAGAGCAATGTGACCATCATCATCATCTTTCTGTCATCTTTTATCTATCTATTCTATCTATTTATCTATCTATCATGTATGTATGTATGTATGTATGTATGTATCCATCTGTCGCTCTGATCTATCTATCTCGTCTGTCTGCGATCTATCTATCTATCTATCTATCTAGGCTCTTGTAATGATATTTCCTGATCTCTACACACTATAATTCTTCCTCTCCTTTTCCCTTTCCCCCCTGTGTATATTTTTCTTATCCATCTCCCCCTCTTCATCATTTTTATTCCATACACTTACAATATCAAACACCCCCCACTTTATTTCATCGGTGTGTATGGATTATACTCTTTTCTCTTTGTAGTACTTTCTCTTGACTTTATGTTATGTATGTATAAGTATGTTAGTGTTCCGCCGCAGTATATTGGGCTTAGATTCTATATCCCAGTTGATAAAATCAAATCTGATGTGCAATCCCTAGAAGCCTATAATCTCTGATGACGGACGTTATTAGATGTGATCTCTGATAGCTTACGCAGATAGTTCGCTAGCTAGATTAGATAGATTTACCGCATAGGATAGCATAGATAGCATAGACAGAGAC